>VZRR01003769.1:1615-14434 GCA_013398015.1 Oreocharis arfaki
TGTCCTGGGGGGCATCAGGCACAGCATTGCCAGCCAGGCAAGGGAGGGGATTGTCCCCTGTGCTCTGCACTGGGGTGGCCTCACCTCGAGTGCTGGGGGCAGCTTTGGGTGCCACAGGATAAGAAAGACATTGAACTCTTAAACAGCACCTAAAGGAGGGCAACAAGGATGGTGAAGCTCCTCAAGGGGAAGCTATATGAGGAGTGGCTGAGGTCACTTGGTCTGTTCAGCCTGGAGGAGAGGAGACAGAGGGGAGATGTCATTGCAATCTACAGCTTCCTTGCGAGGGGAAGAATAGGGGCAACACTGATCTCTTCTCTGTGGTGACCAGTGACTGTATCTGAAGAAATGGCCTTAAGTTGTGCCAGGGAAGGTTTAGGTGGGATATTAGAAAAAGGTTCTTCAGCTGGGGGGTGTTTGGGTGCTGGGACAGTCTTCCTAAGGAAGTGGTCACAGCACCAGCCTGACAGAGCTCAAGAAGCATTTGAACAATGTACTCAGGCAAATGGTGTGACACTTGGGGTGTCCTGTGCAAGGCCAGGAACTGGAGTCTGTGATCCTGGTGGGTTGCTTCCAGCTCAGAATATTCTGTGATTCTGTGACAAAGCGGAAGGAGGGGCAAGTCTGTGATCCTTTTGTTGCTTCAGAGACATGATTTGATTTTCTGGATGTTGAACGACAAGAGAATGACTCCAGCAAAAATTTGTGAATTCTCAGGCTATTACCATTTCCTCTGGAGACTTCTATGAGATCATCAGAAATGCTGAATGTTATGTCTGGAGATCTAGGCTGCAGGGGACAAAAACCATCTGATTTTTTGGAAAACCTAATAGAAGAGTAATATGTGGGAGAAGAAGAGAGGAAGGAGCTGAAGAGTCTAAGGACGTTATCTTGTCATTTTAATCTCATCTCTGTTTTATTTATTTTTCAATCCCAATGAGACTTGTTGTCTCAGTTCTTCCCTGCGACACAACATGACCTCCCTGGAGGTTACAACATTTAGCCTATGGAAGGACAAGGACAGTGGGAGGACACTAATTTTCAAATGCAGTGCCACTTTCTCATCCCAGGAAATCTCCCACCAATGGAGAAAAAAGACAATCCATCTTTTTTCCTTCCCCCTGATCCCAGGAGTGTAAGAACACTGCCTGGGACTCTGGGAAATCACCCAGCAGTTGCAAATCTGACCTTGGGATTTCCCTTTTTTCCTAGCTGGAGGGAGTGGTGCAGGGAGGCTTTCAGTCCCAGAGGGTTGGTGTGGGATGCCCAGGAGTCCCCTCTGTAGGCACCCACTGTGGCTGCCAGATACAGGTTATCAGCGCTGTTAGTGACAGTGTGACAGTTTTCTTGGCCTTCCAAGTGAAATCCTTCTGCCTTCTTTCTACTCTTACTCTTGCTCATCATATGCTGCCAACAGCTGCGGCACCATGTTTTGCGGCATTTCAAGTAGTAATATTGAGATACTGTTTTGGGGTTTAGAAAAAAAGAATGTGATTCAGAAAAATATGGCTATAAAACAAAGTGAAGAAAAGCAATGTCTGTGTAGTAGCAATGGGCTCACAGGGAAGTCAGACGTCATCTAAAAACAATAATAATTACATTTCATGAAAAATGAATGCTACTGTGGAAAGGAATGGAGGAAAACATAGGAGGCTTCTCCTTGCTTCAAGAAAATGGAGGCATCATCTGATAAGCAATGGCTGGTCCTGCCACTGGCATGGCCAGGGCTGAGGGAGATGTGGGAGTTGCGGGGGGATGCCAGCGCCAGTAGCCAGGGCTGGAGCCAGGTTTCTCCAGCCAGAGTGAGGTGGAAAAGACAGGTGAGGCACCAAATTCAGCGGGCATGTTGTCATGCAGCAAACTTCTCACATTTCAAGCAGCAGCATCCACTGGGCTGCATCCAGCTGACCCTGCTTCTCACCCTCCAAGGTCCTTTGAATATTCTTCGGAGGCTGGTTGTACGTGGCAGGGTCAGGATTTGGATTTCCAGGATATAGTAGCATATTCACACTGGCAGACAGACTGAGTGCCAGAGGCACCCAGCAGTGCTGCTACAGGTGAAGCAGAATGGCGGCCATGGGCACTCGTGTGGTGCCCCCTCAGGTTAATCAAAGTGAGAAGATGCAGGGCTGTATATGCTCCCATTCTGTCAGCACCAGAGGAGCTTTGGGTTTAATTGCAGCCTTTATAGATCAGAGTAGCATTGGCTTGAACAGCTTGTCCTTTTGGTCTGTTTTAGGAGAATCAACATATATAACTGCTTCCTCCCACATCACAGCCGTCATCACTCACACTGCATTAAAAACGGCTCCCTATTTAGCTGCATTACTCAGAGGGAGGATCCGCAGCCTTGTCTTGGGTGAGGATTAGCTGAGACACCAGAATAGCAAGCTCTAGCAACAGAAGAGCATTGAAAACCTGCCACAAGATCCTACTGTCACCAGTGTGAGGGAAGAGCCATGGCTCTGAAACATGGGATGAGATGATCACAGTTGTAGTAAAAGAGACAGAAGTTCATTCTTTGCCTCCCCCAGTGTCTCGTGGCACAATCACAAGCAGGACACAAAACCCTGCTCTTCTTCTCTGGCTAACTAGATAATTTGTCCTGGTAGATGTGAAAGGGGAGTCCTGGTATTAAGGTTGAAAAAATTATTAGAAGAATCACAGAATTAACTAAAAAAGGTGTTGGGCTTTTGATGTAGTGCAGTGCAGAGAAGCCTAAGCTAGGCTCTGCCAGCGGTTACCATCATATTCTTGGCCTTGCAGTGAAAAAGAAACCAGCAGTATTAAAGACCTGCCAGGTATTCAGGTACCCACTTCAGAAGTGACAGATCCCCACCCTGCTGGTCAGTAATTCATAGAGTGAGCCCTTCCTTTCCTGAGACATGTGCAACCCCACAGTATCCACCTCTCTATTACTCACACAACCCTCTTCATGAACGGTAGCTTTTCTAGACACAAAACACCTCCTCTTTTCTCTTCCAGTTCTGGATCTACTCAGCTCTGATGTACTACAAGATATGAAGGGAGAACTTGCAAAGGCTGAGACGAAATCAGATGAGTGTCATGACCCTTCTGACACCAGGTTTGAGTGCATCTTCAGCAGAGGATGCAGCTCCTGGCTGCCAGACACCAGGCTGGACCCTGAGATGACAAGGCTGGGGCCGGCTGAAGATTTGGGAATGATATCGAGCAATACCTGGCGCTTACAGGGGTCTCTATCAATGTAGGAAGCTCCTCTACCCATTTTGCCCTACAAATAAGCATTGCAGAAAATGAGCTGCTTCTTTTCCTCCAGAAGATGCCGGCAGGCAGCGGATATTCCTGTGGGAATGTTACTAAGGGTTCTACATGAAGAATGTTTCTGCTATTATCTTCCTTCTGAAGCTGGCTACCTCTAGATGAACAAGCAGTTTTTTCACATGATTTTTTCCTGTGCCAGAGTCTTCCACATCCTCTCCAAATATGTGCTGGGCTGGGATCTGAGTATAGCAGACTGCCTCACTGTGTAGTGAAGTGCAGCAATTGCTGCATATTTAGTGAGGCTGTCCACCACCCACTCCGTTCAGGTAAAGAAGGCTGAAGTGGCTGCTCTGCCATCATGAAATACTGAGCTCCTACAGCATCCTCCGTATTAGTAACGTAGAATATGAGTTTATGGCCTAAATTAACAGCCTTCCACCTTCCTTTTCCTCAAGTCACATCTGACAAGTAGGTGAAAGTTCACAAAACATCCCCCTTAAACATTCAGTCTGACTGTGGTGTTTGTCAGCAGCTGGCAGGGCTGGGAAGCGGGGAGGCCGGGGCCGGCGGCAGGCCGTGGCCGGGGCCGTGGTGTCTCGCATGCCTGCTCTCACCCTGCGGAATGCCGCAAGCCAGACCATGTCGCTGCGAGCTCGTGGCACGCCGCAGGCATAAAGCAGGTGCGTGAGATGCCTTTCGCTCCGTCGCCACATGCCAGAGCCCTCGCTGCCCGCTCGCAGTAATGGTGCTCCCCCTCTGCTGCGGCCTCCTCACTCCAGCCCAGAGCCTTGTGAGGGGCACAAAAACAAACATGCATAGCTGTAAGAAAACTTGTCAGGCAGGCACACCTTTCTGTCAGACCTTTGCTATATCTTATTTTCCAATCGCTATCCAACCTGACCAAAGAATCATAGATAGTCTGATTTGGAAGGGACCTTAAAGATGTCATTCCAACCCTGCTGCCATGAGAAGGGACACCTCCCATTAGGCTGAATTATTTTCTGAATTTTGATATGGAATTAAAACCTTGTGGCAATAATCTTACAATGTACTGTAATCAATTCTGACTCTTCTCAGTCTTCATGATTCTGTATGTGAGACCAAACTAAAATTTAACTGGTAGGAAAAATGTTGGGCGACAAAAATGTGCTGCAAAAAGACCAAAGCAACTGATAGAGAGAGCGATCAGTGTAATTATGCTGACAGGGATAAACAAAAGCTTCAATAAGAAATTGTGGCTTTGAACTTTGTTCCTTCAAGTCTGGAACCAATAATATGGAGGTTCCACAGTGGGTAAGCGAGAAGGAAACAGAGAGAGATTAATAGGTAAATTAAAAATGCAGTGAAACAAAACTGTGATTTTTTTTTTCAGTACTGCTTTTTCCCCTTATTCCTTGAAATAATCATTAAATAAACTTTAGCTTGGCAGAAAATTCAGGGCTCTTTAAAGACTCCTAACATATTGTGATATGTAGCTCTATATTTTCTATTTTAAAAAGGGATTTTCCTAAGAAGCATCTTGTCAAAGTTAGAGTCAAGGAGACAATTCACAGTGAATAATTTATTCAGCGTATTTTGTCTTGTTTTCTACCCCCAGATTGTCCAGGAGGCAATTGGGATTCCTTTGAATGTATTGGAGTTTACTCACAAAAGGCTTGAAGGGAATTATTTTTAGATTGGATTCATGACTGAATATGATACCTGCTACTCCATCTCTGTTGGTCAGTTATTATTAGAGTCAGGCAACTATTCTCAGTTGAACTAGACACAACTTATTTTAAAAATGCAGTCTAATTTCTGTTTGCAAATTATCCCCATTGAAATCAGGTTTTTGTGGGGCTGTTTATGTTTCACCACATATGACCTGGTAATATAGTATACATTTGGTATTCATTTCTTCTCATCTGAGCAGTGCTGCACCGTATCAGCTTCCTGACCAAATGATGAAAACCACATATAGTCTGTTTAAATTCACGAGTTATCAGCCAATGTTCATAAATGTTCAATTAATCTGCAATTCAGACAACAAAGAGGTGGCCACTTTGGCGCAAATGCTCCTGCAAACATTTACTGACCTCTTTTCATCAACATCTTGTGAACAACCCCATGAATATGATTCATTTATTGGGGTGGTTTTAACCATTGTCATGAAACGAGGGCTGGATAACAACTGGTGAATCAAAAGGTTTTGCACACAAATGTCTCTGGTCTTTACTGGGCCATGCCATCTTCACATGATATGTAGCTCCGGTTGCCCGTATAGAGTGAGATATTGCTCCTATTTCCTGGCCAGTCAGTAGGGGCTTTATCTTATTTGGGAAGTTGCAGGGGAAGGTTTCTACCTGCAGGTATTGCAGTCTTTCTCAGCTCTACTCCAGGACCTTCTTCTGCTAAGTGAAAGCCTCTCATGGGTCCTTAATCCCTGCTCATTACCTGAGGATCAAGCACTGCGCTGGGAGAAGATCAATGTGAGTTGTAAGAAGATCAATGTCAGCTCCAACTTATTGCCTTCAGGTGAATCTGTGGCCTCAAGTGAGGATGGTGAAAGCTCTTTTTTGTTCCTGGCTCTCAGCTTCTCTGCTATTCACATATGTCCAGGCTGTTTCAGAAGAAGATACCTTCCCTGAAATGCCTTTTACTGTATTTCTGAAAAATGATAGAGCACATTTGGAAAAAATCTCTGCAGCTTACAGAACAGCAGTAAAAGCTGCCAGGAACAGATGTTTCAGCCGGGCAGTGCTCAGAACATCAAGGACAGAATGCTCTCTTGAAAGGAACAAGAGGATGCTTGTAAAAAAAAGGCAGACTCATAGAAGTATAAAGGGGCCACACACTATATGCTGGATGTCAGCTCTTTTCAGATGCTGCATGTGGTCTGAAGGAGACCCAAAGATTTCAGCCTCAGGTGATGCTGCCGCTGCAGCTGCCCATGTGCAGAGAAGCCGCAGATGGCCCCACCTGATATGGCATTGCTGGCATTTCTAGAGAGGCTTCTCATGCACCTGGTCCACACGGCCAAGCTTGGCGCAGTTACTGGAGTGGCTACAGTCAATACACTGCTGAAGAGAAATACGCAGCTTATCCTGCCGTGGGAAAGCAGAGGAAAACACTTGCTGGAAGTGGTTTGGAAGGGAAGTTCACCAAGTATCAACATTTATGGAAGTTCTGATCTCAGAAGTATATTGGGAGGTTGTATCTGCCAAATCCTCATGAAAATGAGTCCTTGCTATTACTTGCAATGCAGCAGTACCCAAGGGTATGTTCACACCATGTGTCTTCAGCAGGTGAGACATAGGATGGGTGGTGGTGCCAGTGTATCCACCCACACCATCACCACCTGAGCCTTGAAAACAGGTGAAGAAATAGGAATGCATTCAGGAAAAACACATATTCATATTTGTCTATGTCTTCTATTTACAAAAAATCTCAGCTCCTCAGTCAAACCTGATGTAAATGAGATAATGCTTCATTTATTAGTGTGGTTGTTTGTAAAAAGAATGCATTTCACATGAAATTCAAACAACACTTAATGATGAGTTCAGTAAAGATAAAGCAGACTTACACTTGCATTTGTTTCCCCCAGGTGCCCATGCTTTATATAGGCTACAGCTACAATAGCTTTGTTAAGATACTTGGCTTAGTCTCTATTAATATCATTAATCACATTTGCAGACATGGCTTGGTTTCTATCTCTTTTATAAGTGCAGTAACATCTTTACATCTGTCATACATCTTTCCACTTGGTAATTAGTGGGTGAAAACGAGAGTTTCACCTTGCTGTCCTCTGAAAAAAATTCACAAATTTCATGGTAGCTCAGTTTTACGAACTGCATGACAAACCCCCAGCATTTCTAATTAATACTGTTATTTCTCAAAGAGGAACATTCTTAGTAGAACAACAACAACAACACCAAACCCAAAACCAATAAAAAAACCTCCCACAAAACCCCACCCTGCCTGCTCAAAATTATTCTAGAAAGTCAAACAGAATGATAAGCCAAACGAAGTTTTGATAGACCAGGTGCCTTGCCACAGTGGCAGAACTTTTAAATTGTTTCTGTTGAAATAGTACTTCTGTTGAAGAATTAGGTCAGTTTAAGTAAGTAGAAGTATAATAATTTCTGAGGCTAAACTGCACTTGACGACAAGAAATGCTTACTCCAGCCTAGTGCACATGAACACAGCACCATGAACATGAGGGTGAGTAGCAGACTCTTCAGGATTGAAACTGCAGAGGAAACTTCCTAGTGAAAGCACAGATATACCCTTCCAAGTATGCTCCTGTTTTGATGAAACTAATTTTGTCACAAAAATTTAATTATTCAAATACTCCAAGCTAGACTGAAGTTTCTGCCCAGGAAGGCCCATGCCTTGTCCCGCAAAGATGAGAGGTGGGGTGTCCTCTGTGGTCAGCTGTGATGTCCCAGCTGCATGACCCGGCCCGGAGCTCCCCCTGGGACTGCCAACGGACACGGGGCAGGGGCTGAGGGATGTCCATTTGTGGTCCTGGCTGATGTCCTACTGCAATTGAGCCCAGGCATTATAATGAAAGGCTTGAATTCAGTTGAATCTTTGTCAAAATACGAATTGGTACTTCTGACTGAATTCTCTTAACTTTTGCCTCAGTCCCATGTCCCCTATGTCCTTCTGCCCAGGTCTCCATGGCACAGAGCAATGAGCTGGAGTCATGGGCTGAGACATGGGGTCAGGTAGTCAGTTCCCCAGGTGCTGGTTCCCAGACCTGTCCCTCCAGCTTATGAGTACCCTGTTTGTCCCAAACTGCCCCAAGCTACTGCAATACACAAATTATTCATTGGAACACTTTGCCTTGAGAGAACCACAAGCTCTATTTCTTTAATGATTTTAACGGTCAGAATAGTGCCAGGTCAAGCCATTTACTGTGTATTTAATTAGTCATCTGTATGCATGAAACTTAAAGGTGTTCAGCTGTGCTATTTTATAGGGATTAACTAAGTGGGCAGTAAATCATCTGTGCTAGCAATAAAAGTATTTATAGCAGTACTCCTCTACTTTTTTTTTTTTTTTTTTTTTTTTTTTTTTTTTTTTTTTTTTTTGTTTACTATTATTGCTGCATTACTGTTTGTACTGGTAGAGGTCTGCATAAGAATAGTTCTGCTCTAAGAGGTGAGAGAAACACAGTT
This sequence comes from Oreocharis arfaki, assembly GCA_013398015.1. Lineage (NCBI taxonomy): Eukaryota > Metazoa > Chordata > Aves > Passeriformes > Paramythiidae > Oreocharis > Oreocharis arfaki. The sequence goes on from VZRR01003769.1 coordinate 10,021, forward strand.
TGGGGTTTTGTCTGACATCACCTAAGAACAACAGTGGGCAACCCTGAAGAAGCTGAAGTGTGACGTTCACAGCCAGATGACCCAAAAAGTTATCGCCAGCTGCAGGCTTGCTGTGTTAAAGAAAGTAAACACGCAAGAAAATTGGTCCTGTGGAAACTCATAATTTAAAAAGAGCAGGGCAAGAAATATGATCTTAACTGGTAGGTAGTAGTTCCCTGTCTTGAATAAATCTTAAGAGTATTTGGCTGCTATCGGTTCACAAGTTTTCACTGGCAAAATATTTCCTGGAGTCAGTGAAGTAAGCCTCCCAGTCTTGCTTGTCGTGTGAGTGAACAAACCATTTTCTATGTAAGTGCCATTGAAATGCTGCACAGAATTATGAGGCCATGATCTGCATAGATAAAATGTGTGTTTCAAAACAGGGAAATTTTTTTGCACCTACATCACATTGATAGTCCCTCCTAAACAGAAGCAATGTGCTCGTTGTTATTTTTGCCCTAATGTTTTCTGTGCTGTATTTCACAATAAATCTTCTAGGAGAACACTGGCAGTTTATATGGAGCACTGACCTGTGAAACAGAGGAAAATAGATATTGTTAAAAGTCTTGGCTTGCTTGCTCGGAGGTCATGTGGCAGAGCAGGTAACTTTTGAAGTGGTGCACAGGGAGTTTCATGAGCAGTAAACGCTGCAATAACAACACAACTGACCCAAGTGTGTAAGCCTCTTTGCACTACTTGGCATGTTTAGCCCAATAAATAACATCACGAGACGTCCATTCCCATCATGTTGTTATTCCCGCATGACCCAGATGGGCAGCCAAAGGCTCTCCATATGTGTGGTTTGCTCTCAGAGAAAACAGGCAATGGAGTCAGGTGTTGCTGAATAACTGCTGTTTACCACAATCCTGCCGCCCTCAGTTCAGGTGGAAGCACACAGCATGAGACATCCTTTTCAGTCACAACTTTTCAAGCAGTTCCTGACCTCTAAACTTCTTTGTCTTTCAGTCAGACCAAGTGCTTGCTTGCTGCCTTCCCTCTTGTTTTTCTGCTATTCCTGCTGCAGATACCCAGGCATGTGTGTGCCACTGTCTAAAACCACGTAATGTAGCCCAAAGCTATGTAGTTTAGCTTCTGTTCAGGCATAGCTTCCCAGGTGCCCTTCATGGATGCTGTGCCTCTTGGAGGTGCCCACAGGAGTGGAGTGCGGACTGTGGACAGTGTGAAGATCTGCTAAAAATCACTTCTGTTTTCCTTAGTTGCTGAGAGCTTACAATAACTGCCTACTCTGGCAGAAGGGACGGGATCTGGACCTGTGCTGTTGTGGGAGATGGATGTATCCAGATCTTGCATAGGCCTGTTGAGAAGTTAAACAGGGAGATTGTTTCTGCCCTTTAGTCGTAAACTCTCCAAAAATATTCAGCTATAGGTAGGATAGAACACTCGATAAATTCAGGTTGTGTTCAGCAAACAGTTCTGTTCAAATGACTAATCCTGACTATGGAGAGAGAATTTTTAAAATAATGATTTTTTTATTGATTATTAAAAAAAAGGAAAACAGTCATTCAGGAGTTTCAGGTGTTCCATTTTTAACCAAAAATATGTTTGGTTGAACAAACCATTTTCTTTGTCCTGAAATAAACGAAAACATCAATTGGAGCATAAATCACTTCCCATCAGCTCCAGAAAAGCACCTCAGGAAGGTGGGCATCTGCCTGTGAGTAACACCTTCTCCCCTGCTTTCCTGCTCTTCCTCTTCGTTTCTGGTTCTGTTCTCACGATTTTCCCCCTCTTCTTGGCTGAACCATTTTTCACTGTGTTTGCTCTTCCTCCCTATTAAAAATTAATCAGCTGAATAAATGTGCTCTTTTTCCAAGAGGACAGCTGCCCTTTCCATCCCCATCCTGCAGTCACTTTGCTCAGCCTCTGGCTCAGAGGCTCTCCCTGGTTGTGGGAGGGGGGACTTGGGGGCACATAGCTGTTGGCCAGGAAGAGCATGTTGGCCTTTACTTCACTGTTGCAAGCCATCTGGGATAGGAAAATGCTCTTTGACAGATTCATGGACGTGCTGCTCTACTGGTGGCTCCTAGACACAGATTCAGACACCTGCTTTACCCCTTTTTCCCTGATCAAAGAGACAGTCTTCCATTGAGTCTGTCAAGCTCTTTCCTCTGCTCAATGCTGAGTGAGCTCTTTTGTCCTTCTGCACAACCACACAGGATCAAACCAGAAAGGATAAGAGTTTCCCACTTCCCCCAAAGCCCTTGGAAGCCCTTGCTGGCTTTCTCTGTGCTTGCTTGCTGCCAGCCCCCGCAGGAGCTCTGTTTGCTCTTCCTGAGACTGCAATTACCAGCACTCCCCTTGGCAGCTCTCCTGCCCTGTTACATTCCTTTTTGTTATGCTAATAGACTTATAACCAACTCCAGCTTCTGAGACTGTAATACACCCCTTTTGATTCTCTAATCTACTTCTCTCCATGCATTACAGCAGAGAGCAGCTTGCCAAGGGCCCAGCAGAACGTGTCTAGCTGACTGATTCTAGTTGTTCCTATTAGGTCCTGGCATGCTTCTGAGATTTGTCACTTCCACACAAATCACACTCCTAATCCTGGGGTTTAGCAAAGTTTGGATGGATTTGGATTCTACTACATCTTTTTTTAGGGGAGATGATACTGCTCTATGATGAAAGACCTCTGGATGGAAAGTCTCTGTGCTAAGTATGAGCATGAGAAAAATCTACTTTTGGTCCAGCATTTTATCTTTTTTTTTCATTTAATTGTGGGTGCTCCTGTCGAGATGGCAGTGTGAGTGCATTAAGGCTCTGAACTTGTACTCAATACCTTGGGGGGGATGATGTGATTTATGGTTGCTGTAGTGGCATGCACAAACACGGACTTAACTTAGATCCTGCATTCCGCAGCATGTCCCTCAGAGAGCTGATCGCTCAAATTACATTCCCAGGGAGTTGTGCTTCCTTGTGGAAAGCTTTTGAAGTGTTCAAGTCTTATGGGACTGTCTCTCCTCAGAACAAAATTAGGGTTTTCATAAGTCTTGAACAAGACTATATGATTAAAAATGTTGTAAGCTGATTTTATAGCTGTATTCCTCTCTCATTGCAAAGATGGTTGTCCTCTGGAGTACCAGTTTTTAGCACCTGTACTACTGTACTGTTTCATGACTGCTGCTTTTTTTTTTAATTTATTTTTTCCCTCACCGATGCAGGAGGAGACCTCGGACTTAGGTCACTGTGTCTAAAGATCGTATATCAGCCAGCTGACTCTATGAAGTTTAAACTGGAATATCATGTGGCGATTGCTGATGGGGCTGTGGTTTGATCCTTACTGAGAAACTGTTCTGGGGATGAAGAAGGAAAAGGCTGCCATGGAGTGTCTAATTTTGAAGGCATGGACATCAACAAAAATTCATACATACATGTGTATACATATACAGTTACTTTTTCATGTCGGAATTTGAGGGTCAAGTCTGTGGTGGCTGGTATAAACATCTGCACACCAGAGCACTACATGTGGACACCTGGGAGGGAGATGGGATGGTTTTTAGTAGCATGAGCAGGGATGAAATGGCATGGCTGGCATGGGATTTCTTCTTAAAGACAGACTGCTGCTGCCTCTGCACAGATTGCCAGGCTTTCCCTAGGGTTAATTTGTTTGTTTAACCTCTCTCTCACAGTAAATAAGACTTGGAAGAGCTTCACACAAGCTCTTTGACTTCACACAAAATGTGACACCTTTCAGTGTGCCAGGGTGGAGCAAAAAAACAGCCAAAGCTGAAGAGTCCTTCCACAAAGACGCTCTTTCCAAATACCTCTTAGAATGTTAGCAGCAATGTTGAGCTTATCCATCTCTCAAGGGGACATAATTTTTTTTTTGTAGGAAATCATCTTTGTTTCTGTCTAAAAGGAAAATGTGAGCAGTGCTGCCTTCTGAAAACTGCAGCAAGAAGCCTCTTTCACTGCCTTCCCCACTTTCCTATTGCTCCCCAGTTAAAATTCACATGGATTTCATTTATTGTGCTTGATGGCTTAGCAAGAATCTATTACTGCAAGGGAATTAGCTGCATGTCAAGTTTGGAAATTTGTTTTGTTGTGTTGCTGTGTTGATCTTAACTTGCCTCTGAGAAGCAGCTGCTCCCTGCTCCTGTCCTTGACATCGAGGAGGGCTGCTTTCTCCCAACTGCTGCAGCACTTCATTCAACCAGGGGAGCAAAAGGGAGACTGACAGGCTATTGGCAGGACACAACTTTCTTACTAGGCAACCTGCACCCACTGTTTAATGGGGCACAGCAATTACAAATTCATAATAATAAAAAAGATCACCACAAAAAAGGAGCCAGCAAAAAATGGCCGTAAAAGCTCCCAATTTGTGATCAGAAGTAATTACTGTGGTTACTGTGCCCCA
>VZRR01003781.1:5836-22687 GCA_013398015.1 Oreocharis arfaki
GGCCACAGGCAGGGCACTGGGCATGGGCAGGGCTGCGACGCGGGCAGGGAGTGGGGACACAGCGGCAGCCACGGAAACACCCAACATCCAACACCCCACACCACAGAGTCCAACCTCTGACCCAGCACCACCTTGTCCGCAGCCCACAGCACTGAGTGCCTGGGCACGTCCAGGCCTTCCTTGGACACCTCCAGGGGTGGGGACTCCAAACCTCCCTGGGCAGTCCCTCCCAAGGCCTGACCACCCTTTCTGTTAAGGAATTCCTCCTGATGCCCAACACGGACTTCCCCTAGCCCAGCTTGAGGCTGTGTCCCCTCATCCCAGCCCCACTTGCCCCATGACTGGGCCTCTCTCCTCACACCATCATCTGGATCAGGCCCCCATGAACCTGAACCCCCGAACCCACTGACAGGGACGAGCTGAAGCTGTGCTGGGGACAAGGGTGACACCGTGGTGACACCGGTACCCACCCAGGGGGTCCATGCCGCTGGGCTTGCCGGGCATGGGCCGCAGCCCCGGGGTGCTGCTGGTGCCCGGGGTGGGAGCGTCGTTCCTGGGCGTCGGAGTGTTGGACTTGAGGCCGGGCGTGGAGGATTTGTCGTTCTGGGGGGAGAAGGGATGGAAAACACGGGATGAGCTCCAGCTGCTGGGATCCAGGGCCCCCACCCCGGTGACCCTGCAGAAGGGACGCACATGGCCCAGGTCCTTGGTCTTGGAGGAGGGAGTGCTGCTGGAGGAGGCCACCGAGGCCGGGCTGTTGGGAGCGTCCCCCTTCTTCAGCCCACGGGCTTTGTCCAGGCCGTTCTCCGGGGGGGAATGGGCCGGGCTCACCCGGGGGGTGGCGGGGTCCTGTGGGACGGGAAAAGCGTTGGAATTCCCACAGTGGGAAGGGCTCCCTCCGGCTCCTCCTTCAGGCCGGTGTTGGGAAGCCCCTAAGGAATCACTTCCCACATCCCACACCCACACTGTGCCAGGGGCAGAGGCACCCAGGCCTCACCTCGTTGGAGACGTCGACCACCAGGTCATCGCTCTTGTCACCATCGCTGTCCTGGAACACAAAACGTGTCACACCCCACAGAGAGCTCCAAACACTGGGGGGGATCAGCCCCCCGAGGAGCCAAACCACCCCAAGAGCAGCCTAAGGACACTCAGGCTAGAGATCAGGGACAATTTCTTCATGGAAAAGGTGGTCAGGCATTGGAAGGGGCTGCCCAGGGCAGGGGAGGAGTCAATCAGGGGAGAGGACGTGGCACTTGGGGACATGGGTCATGGTGGCCTTGGCAGTGCTGGGGGATGGTTGGAATCCATGGTCTCAAAGGGCTTTTCCAGCCTGAATGATTCCATGGTTCTAGCCCCAGCTCACCCACACCACGTCTGGAAAGTATCACCCAAATCCCACTTCCTCCCCCCAAATCCTGCCCCAAGGTGTCCCCATGGCCACCGCAGCCCATCCCTGTCACTCACATATCGGCTCATGCTGTCCTTCTCCTCCGCTTTCCGCTTCTTGGAGTCGATGCTGTAATCCGTGGAGCTCCGGTGCTTCTCGCTGGCCCGCAGGCTCTCCGAGGGGGACACGGAATTATTCTGTGGAGATGAGAAAAGCCTTGAAGGGGGAACAGAAGGAAACGGGACTCCACGAGCAACAGGTCCCAAGGGGACACACACACACAGCCCTGTCTCCACGGTGGGATGAGACCCCACGACCCCCACCATGCCACAGGATCCAGGGGACAGGATCCAACAGCAGCCTCGCTGTGAGGATGCCCATGGACACCTGAGCTCCTGTGCTGCAATAGCAGGAAAATGCAAGAGGGGGTTGTTGTTTATAAAAACACTCGGGAAAACCCACAGCGCTGGGAATGGCAGAGCCCAGCGCCCATGGCACAGCTCTGCTCGGGGGCAATTCTGTCCCTGCTCCGAGCAGCGAAGCCCAGGACATGCTGGCATTCCCAGGAAAGCTCCAGAGCCCAGGAGCTCTTTCTCCAGCAGAGCTGGGAGGCCTCATCCAGGAGGAGCAAAGGAACGGCTCCATCCCGGCCCTGGAGCCAAAGGACATCCACAAAATGCCCCGGAAAACCCTTGTGACCAGGAATGGCAGAGCCTAGTGCCTGGGGCACAGGGGGAATTCTGCCCTTGCCTCAAGCAGAAAAGCCCAGGAGATGCTGGCATTCCTGGGAAATGCTGGAAGCAAACATGGCAGCACAACAAAGAGGATGCCTGGCCCCAATTCTACATCGCCCTCGGCACAGCCCCGATCCCACATCCCCCCAGCACAGTCCCAATCCTGCATCCCCCCAGCACAGCCCCGATCCTGCATCCCCGGCACAGCCCCTTCCCTCCCCTCGGTCCCTGGGAGCAGCAGGAGCGCTCCCCGCTCCCAGCCCTGCCGGCCCCGCTGAGCAGCGCAGTCGCTGAGCTGCGCCCGCCTTTCTTCCCCGGCTGAAAGGGAGAACCAAAGCAGTTCATGTTTCTCCTCGGTCCCCACTAAGCAGCTTTGGATAACACGGAGCTCTTTCTTCCCAGGCAGTCATGCTGAAAACCCTCGCAGCTCCCAGAGAATCATGTCAGGCATTTAGAGGCATCGATCCATTCAGCCCCGCTCCTGGCCCGCCGCCAAGGAACTAAATATTTTTTATTGCACAGGCAAAGGCTGGGGAAAATATGAATGACTAACGCTGATTATCGCACACATTAAACCTCCACGGGGAATACCCCGGCTCGCAGTTTATGGATTGGGAAGCTGCCCGGCTCCGACGGCCCCCTGCCCGCCCGAGGAGCGGGTTAATGATGCCCGATTCCCCTCTGCCTCCCCCCTCACGGAGCACTTCCCTTCCCCGCTCTCCAAAGGGCCGTTTGTGGGCTCGGGGCTGGCAGGAAATCGCTGCGGAGCCGCGGCTCAGCCGGGCTTTGTCCTGGCAGCTTTTCACACGGAATGCTGGGCTTGGGAAAGACCTCCGGGATCACCGGGTCCGACCTGGGAGCCAGCCCCACCTTGTCAGCAGTGCAGAGCGCCGAGGGACGCGTCCAGGCCTCCCTTGGACACCCTCCTGCCTCCCTGGGCTGCTCCTTGCGATGTTTAACAGCCCTTTCCAGGGAGAAATGCCTTCCATGTCCCGTTTTCCATGAACACTGGGGTGGGAGGTTCTGGCTCAGCCCCATTCCATGAGCAGGGCAGCCCCCACCTGGCTCCTGCCACCCTCAGTATCCCCTCCATCCCTGCTCCCAGGGAATCCATCACCCGGGGGCAGCCTCCAGCGTGTTGGAGCCCTCCAAAATCCAGGGATTTCCCTGCTTAGGAACTGCTGGAGCTTCCAAGTGCTGCTCAACACGGAGCAATAACCAAACCCATCCCAGATGAGATGGCCCCAGATAACAGGACAGTGATCAGGAATAAACCAGCTTCCCTGACCACCGAAGGATTCCGGGTCTGACCACGCTCACTCAGACAAAAGGATGGAACTTCCCAAAGCTCTGCCACAAACACAGGGATTTAAATCAAATTTCCAAACCACCACGGAGAAGGTGACTCCACTCATCCCAGCACGGCTCTTCCAGGCAGGACGAGGAATTCCATTGCCTGGTTTGTTATTTAGTAGGGCCTGTGCCAAGGGCAGCCCTGGAGCTCCCAGCCACCAGGTGGGTTTTTCCAAGGATAAATAAAACTCAGCCGCACGGCCCCCAAAAAGTGGGGGCAGAAGGAAGGAGTGGGACTTACTGCACTTGAGTCTCGCTCTTCAGGAGATGCCAGGCCAGAGGGGAGGGCACAGCCGGAACAAAGAGACGGGAAAATAAAGCAAGTTAGGATAAGTCTTAAACCAGGAAAATAAACTCAGAGCCTCCTCATGCTCTTAACTCAAAACTCTTAAACTCAAGCCCTGTCTGGCTTTAAAATCTCCCTCCATCCACCTCTCTCATCCAACCTCTGCCCCTTCCTTCCTGTCCATGTGATTTATCTGGCCAAACACAGCTGGAAATGCCCTGAACCCAAAGGGAATGGCAGCAGCCTCGGGTGCCTGTCCCTGAAGTCACCCACCCATGCTGGGTGCACAGCTCCACACCCAAGACGTGGCTCAGCCGTTCCTTTGCACCCCAACAGCCCTGTTTTCCCTGGAATCTCTGGCCATCTGTATCCATGCAGGAAAAGGAATGGAACCAACTCCTACCAACAGTTTCATCTCATTGCTTTTTTTTCCCACCCCAAATCCCCCAGCAAAGCCCAACAGTTCGGAGAGGCTGTGGGAACCTGCCCTGCCAACGGGAACGTGGAGGGGAAATATCCCAAATCCTCCTGTGCTGGGGGACAGGGGGATCTGCCAGGACACTCCTGAACACTGCTGGCTTGCACCTGGAATCACAGATCCTTCCATCTTCCAAAGCAATGGTCGGATCCCTAATAATGGGGAAAACCACCAAGCTGCTGGGGCACAGAGCTGGATCCCTGAGCACGGGAAGGCTCTGATGGCGATGGAGAGGAGGAGGATGAAGGCTGCTTCCCCATTAAGGCACAGCTGAACAAGGGCACAGGAACTGCAGCCAGGCTCCACCAAAGGCTGAGCATCGTTTAGGGAATTCTGCATCCCTGAAAGCGCGATCTCATGATCCAAACGCAGCTGACCCTAGGGATGGGGTGGTGGGAAATGAGCCATGACTGGAGCGGGGTGTTCCCCCAACATCAGAGGGACGTGGACTGATGGAGCGAGTCCAGGGGAGGCCCCGGAGCTGCTCTGAGGGCTGGAACCCCTCTGGAGCCAGGCCAGGAGACGTGGGAATGTTCACCTGGAGAAGGGAAGGCTCCAGGGAGAGCTCAGAGCCCCTTGCAGGGCCTAAAGGGGCTCCGGGAAAGCTGGGGAGGAACTGGGGACAAGGGATGGAGGGACAGGACACAGGGAATGGCTTCCCACTGGAAAAGTGGAGATCTAGATGGGATATGGAGCAGGAACCATCCCCTGTGAGGGTGGGGAGGCCCTGGCACAGGGTGCCCAGAGCAGCTGTGGCTGCCCCTGGATCCTGGGAAGCGTCCAAGGCCGGGCTGGAGCAGCCTGGGACAGCGGAAGGTGTCCCTGCCCTGGATAACATTTCCCTCCCCTCCACCCAAACCACAGCAGCACTGTGCAATTCCAGCAGCAGCGGCTGCGGGAGCAGCAGCCCCTCTCACCTCTGTGGTCCAGGTCGTGATGGTTCTTCTCGTCCTTCACTGCCAGGTGGGCCTGGCTGCCCAGGGCGCCGAGCGCCAGCAGCCCCGAGCTGGTGCCGGTGACCGGCGGGATTCCGGGCGGCTGGAGCCCCGAGGGATGCGGCGGCAGCTGGACCGGGGGCCCGTGGGCGGCGTGGGAGAGGTGCTGGGCCTGGAGCTGCTGCTGCTGCAATGAAAGCACCAGTGAGCCGGGGAGGGGGCGCGGGAGCGGGATCGGGGGCGGCGCCGGGAAGGGACATTCCCGGGTGACGCCGGGGGATGCTCCCGGGAGCGGCCCCGCCGGATGCCTGCAAGGAGAAGCCCTGTTAGCAGCAGGACAAGAGGTGCCCAGGGATGATCCCCAGGACGCAGCCCAGAGCAGGAGCACGGGATAATCCTGCCTTCCTGGAACACTCATCCCTGCGGACATGGTTAGTTCGCCTTTTCCAGCAGTAAAAGGAAAAAAAAATATCCAGGAATCCCACCCAGGAGGCAGAGAGACTCCGTGGCCAGAGGGCAGCTGCTAAATCAGTCAGGGAGAGAAAATTCCAGCACCCAGGAGCCTCCCAGACAGCTCAGGCCAGGGAAGTTCTGCTCATTCGCTCGGGAGCAGCTTCCAGGTACTTCATGGGGAGAAGGAAATTCCACACAGTGTCCTGCTCCCATCCCAGGATCCTGCTGCTCCCAACCCCTTCCCACATCACCGGGTGTCCCAGATAAATCTTGCAGGATCCTCCATTCCCACCACGGGGCTGGACATAACCCCCCACATTCCCTGGAGCTGCAGCCCAGCCGGGGTGGCACAGGGCCCCCTCGCTGCTCCCAGGGCTTTTTTGGGAGTGAATCCCAGCCATCCCAGCACTCATCCAGCCACGGAGCTGGAAGAAGCTGAACTGCAACGCTGGGGAGAGGAAGGGAAGACCAGATTTCAAACATTCCCGATTTCAAACACAACCTTGGATGAAAACCAGCTGAAATCCAAGGAGCCACTTCCGAGAGTCCCCAGGCCACCCCTGGACCAGCCAGGAGGGTTTGGAGCTGGTGCTCCTGCCTGGGACCCCCTCCTGCCCACATCCACGGCCCCTCCAGCAGCATCCCACAGCTCTCAGGGAAGCACATGTGGGCATCTGACCACAACGGGAATCACAGCCTGGGGACACTGGGAATGAGGGGACACCCGGAATGAGGGGGGACACCCAGGCTGCAGCAGAACCCTCCAGGCCCCTATGACCAGCCTGGACCAGGGTTTCTCCCAGGGCACTCCGAGGGGCAGAGATGGACAGCAGCAGCTGCTGGCACGAGGCCCAGCCCAATGGACACCCCTAGGCACGGAGGGTCAGTGTTCCCAACAGTTCCAACAAGGAAATTCCCAGCACATCTTCCCCAGAGCTGCAGAAGATGCACACCTAGGTGTCCCTGGGTCCCTGCAAGTGTCCAAGGCCAGGCTGGACGGGGCTGGGAGCACCTGGGACAGTGGAAGGTGTCCCTGCCATGGCAGAGGTGGCACTGGATGAGCTTCAAGGTCCTTCCAACCCAAACCATTCCAGGATTCCAAAAGTTTCCCCACACCACATCCAAGTTTTGGGGGAACAGCTCCCGCCCATTCCCGATGGAAGGAGCCATTTTGGGCAGCAGCAGGGACGGTGTCCTGTCCTGCTCCACGGACACAGCAGGATGGAGCAGGCCCTGGCTGGGTCACCCACCCCTTCCAGAGCTGCTTCCTCATCCCTGTGGGATGGAGAGGGAAATCCCCATCCAGGATGAGATCCCAGGTGGGAGCTGAAGGCAGGAGCCGCAGTCCCAGGCACAGGAGATCCATGAAAGCAGCTCCTTCCAGGCAGCTCCGAGATCGCAGCTGGAGCAGAAGCCACATGGAGAAGGCCTTTAGGCCTCTGCTGCAGGAAATCCATAAATCCTTGTGCCCTCAAAGAGCAGGAGCTGGTTCTGCCAGCAGGACGGGAAGCATCCTCGGGATGGCCATTCCAGGAGTGCCCCAAGCCAGGACGTGGAGCAGAGCTGGGGCTGAGGTGGGACCCCCAGCAGCTCCTGCCACACAGAGCCAGGATCCCTCCTCCAGCACCACAACAGGTGGAACAGATCCTCGGCTCTTCCCGTTCCAATTTCCCAGGATTTCCACCCATCTGAGGGAGAGGCAGGGCTGGCCACTGTAGCAGAGCATCATCCCAGAGAACGGCCCCACGTGTCTTTCCAGCACCTCCAACCGTTCCCACATTCCTCTCCTGGGAGCTCTCCAGTGGTGCCCACCCCTGGAACACACCAAGATCCAACATTTTATCCTCAGCAATCTCCAGCTTCCAGAAACATCTGCACCCTGTAGCTCATCCCAGGAGTTTTCCACCCAAAAAAGAGACGTGGCCTTGTGCAACAGCAGCGCTCTATTCCCAGGATGTCGATGGGAATCCCAGCCCTGGAATAGCCCAGGGGACAGCATAGCCCCACCACAAGTGAGGCAGCAGCACACCCAGAGGAGAAGAATCGGCACCCGGACCTGCTCCAGCAGAGCAGAAAACTCGGATTTCTTCCTCGTTTTTAGGCTGCCAACAGATAAATCCATCCAGGGGCTCGGTGAGCGGCAGGAACGGCCCCGCACAGGATGTGGGAACCAAGGCTGGGACACAACACCCTGGTGGCCCAACACAGCATCTCCAGGTGCTTTTGGTTTTCCCCCCTCTGGCAGCGAGAAGCGGAGAGCAGAATCCATGTGGGATGTCCAGAAGCCTCGTCCCTGTGTCCCTGGAGTAGCCAAGATCCCAAAGCAGGGCTGCAGAGCTCCATCCATGCCCCAGCTGGATCATTCCCACAGCAAGGAGAGGAGGATGAGCCCAGGAGCAGATCCCGGCGCGGTGCCGGCAATTCCCAGGTTCCCTCTTCACCATCCTTCCCGTCACTCCGTGTGTTGGTGTCAGCCCACAAAGCAGCAGCTGCACATCCCTCGGGAATAACATCCTGGAGACTCCACGGAGGGGGACAAACCCCACCTGGCACTCGGTGGCACAGAGATCCCGTTTGCTCCGAGTGTCCTCTGCAGGAAAGGCCCCGGCCCTTCCCTCCCATCCCTATCCCAACCCTGTGTTTAAACAACACCAGGTGAGGGCTTGCCACAGCATTCCAGGGATGGGGAGGCTCCTTGGGAACCCCAAATCCCCCTGCACAGGGAGCCAGCTCCTGGTGGGCAGGTGACAAACACAGCACAAGGATTTGGAGCAGCATTCCAGGATCAAGGACCCTCCTGAAGCGACTGAGCCTATCCACACCTCAGATCCCTCAGGACGCTGCTCTGGGGCTCCCACGGAATTCCAGCATCAATAGGGCTCCTCAGGGAGTGATGTCCCCAATACCCCAGGACAACGAGAGGCTGTGGATGACAATCCCACAAAGCCAGCCCGGGGTGACTCCGGCAGCACCCACGGAGCCCTTCGCTCCTGGGGTCCCTCGGTGGTGCCAGGCAGGGGTGGGGAGGTGGGAGGAGGTTCCAGATTTGGGAGGAAGGCTGGCAAGGAGTGTCTGGTGGCGGAGTGGCTTTAATTGGATTATGTCCATCACGCTCCGTGCCTTTGTTCCCGATTTAATGGTTCAGCACTTCAGTTCAGCGCCGGCGTTAAATTTAGTGACGGAGTTTAATCATTTCCAGGGAAATCATTTCCAGGGCTACAACCAAATCAAGGCTCCATTTCAGCCGAGCCTCGAGCGCAGGAGCTGCGAGACAATGGCCCAGATGCATAAAATTAACGGTTCTTGACCTCAAAAGGGGCAAAAAAAAAGAGCTTTGCACCGTTTGCGGGGGGTTTGGGTGCTGCAGCTTCTGCACTGGGGTGTTGGGGCAGGCTGGGGACAGCGGAGCCACCCAGGGACGGCTCCCCAGGGACAGCTCCCCAGGGACACCGGGACACGCCCCAGCGTGGAGCAAACCGACCCAGGGACGCGTCCACGTGAGTAGCCCAACAAAAACAACTGCTGAGGGCAGGGCAAACACCACATCCTCGGTGCTGGGGGGCTCAGGGGCTGCAGCTGCCACCCAAACCAGCTCCACGCTCCGGGATGAGCCTGGAACCGTCTCTGAAAGGAGGCCATGGAACCACCATCACTTCCTGCCAGCAGCAGCCCTGCAGTAACAACCCAATCCATGCACAGAGGGGAGGAAAAAACACCAAATCCTTTGGGTTTTGTGCTTTTGGGGGCACCAGAGCAGGTGCAGGAGCACAAATCCTCCACCCAAACCAGCTCCACGCCCCGGGATGAGCCTGGAACTGTCTCTACAAGCCCTGGGAGGCCATGGAACCACCACCACCTCCTGCCAGCAGCAGCCCTGCAGTAACAACCCAATCCATGCACAGAGGGGAGGAAAAGAACCCCAAATCCTCTGGGTTTTGTGCTTTGGGAAGCACTGGAGCAGGTGCAGGAGCACAGACCCACCACCCAAACCAGCTCCACACCTCTGGGATGAGCTCTGCCCTCCTGGACAAGCCACGGAAGGCCACGGGACCACTGATTAGGGGCTGCCAGCACCGTGTCCCTCCCTGCCCAGCACCCCGGGAGGAGATGGCCGTAATTCCCGCTGGAAGTTCGTCAGGGAAGCGATTAAACGGCTGGGCTGGCTGCTTAATGACAGCAGGGCCTCGCCGTGATCCAGGGAAGCAATTACCTCGGGAATGGGGGTCATGGGCCTAGCTCATCCCCTGTAATTGAATTCCAGTATCTGCTCCAGCTGCCCGGGCTCTGGGCTGCCACTTCCAGCAGCTCCTCCGGCAGCTCCAACCCTGCTCCATCCAAGCCCACCTGGAATGGCTGAGGAGCAGTGGGAGGCTGGGCATGGCGGGGTGCAGCATCACCCCAAAACCCAGCTCCCGTTCCTGGGGCACTTCCCAAGTGCCACTGACCCCAGCACGAGGGATCTGGCTGCTTCCTCAGCAGAAATGCAGGAAAATGGATGGAAAAACAAGTTAAACACAGAGAATTGTAAAGATCCTTGAAGCTTAAGAAGTGCAAATAGTTATTAAAAAATAAAAAGAGTTATAAATTAATCTTTTCTGGGAAACAAAGGCAGGGGAGCTCTGGAGCCACCTGCCCAGGACGTGGATTGGGAATTCCGATGTCCCGGGGTTCGCTGCAGGACTGAGACAGTGACAACAATTAAAGGAATAATTAAAGTTGTTAATTTTCCATCAGAACCCCTCAGTCCGTGCGGGAAAGGGTCAATGCATGGAACAACAACTCTGCCAAGGGCACAGAACATTCCACACCAACAGCCCGGCAGAGACGAGCCTGGCCTCAGGGGCGGCGGGAGGCTCCCACCCCAAATCTCCCCAGCCCCACGGGGAACATCCAATCGGAATCCTGGAGCTGCCAGGGAGGCGGCAGCTCCCAGCCCTGTCCTGCTGGGTGCCGGATTGGGGCCGTTTAGGGGTTTTGGGACAGCTGGGAGCTGTGGGGTTGGGGAAATTGTGGTGTTTTGGGATGGCCGGGCACTGGGAGCCGCCCTCTTTGCCCTCCTGAGCGCAGGGTTGCCTCTGGATATGGTAAATGATAGGAATAAAAGGGGAATACACACGGTGAGAGGCAGATTGGGAAGTCCACGTACCCCGATGATAGCATTCAACTCCGTCATTGTCACTTGCTTGGCACGTTCAACAGCCTGGGCCACCTGCTGTTGGTGCTGTGGGGACAGAGGGGCCAGATCAGCCACAGGGCCCCCCCCGGGGCATGGTCCCCCCTCTTTTGGGCCTTATTTTGCCTATTTTCCCTGATTTTTTTGGCCCTATTTCGGCTGCAGCAGCCCAGGAGCACCCCCCAGCTCCGCAGGGTGAGGGAGCAGCTCCTCCAGGAAAAGGGGGAGCCCCTCGCAGCCTTTTGGGCTCAGTGCAGCCCCCGAGCTGAGCAGAGCCCCTGCAGGACCCAGCTCTGCCCATCACAAGGGTTTTCCAGCACTCAGGCAGGATTTAAACCCCATTTCTCACACTCCCAGAGACCGCCCAGGGACCCAGCGCTGCCTGAGAGGCAAAACCCAAGGAAAAGCTGCATCCCCTCAAAAAGGGCGTGGAAAAGTCCTTACCTCTTGTGACAGAAAAGGCATGATCTGGGCTAAAATCGTGTTCAGTCTTTTAGCAATTTCTGTCTGGAGAAAGGGAAGAAGAAAAAGCAACGGTCAGCACCCAGCAGCCTCCCAGGGATGGGACGGGACGAGGCTTCCCGGCAGCAGCGCTGTCCCCTCTCCCCGTCCCCTGCCACAGATCCCTTCCTCTGCGTCCCCTCTCCCTGTCCCTTCCCAATATCCCCTCTTCCCTGTCTCCTCTCCCTGTCCCATCCCACAGATCCCCTCCCCTGCATTCCCTCTCCATCCCCTCTCCCTGTCCCTTCCCAATATCCCCTCCCTGTCCGCTCTCCCTGTCCCATCCCACAGATCCCCTCCTGTGCATCCCCTCTCCGTCCCCTCTCCCTTTCCCTTCCCAGCCCCACAGGTGGAAGCAGCAGCTCCCAGCAGAAGCACTGGAAGCCCCCTCAAGCACTCCAGCACAGGGGCACATCCCTGCTTCTCTGGGACACTTCCATGCCCTCTCCCCCACGGATGAGTGTCCTGGACCGGCCCTGGCAGTGTCACACCGGCCTGGACACCCCTGGCTTCAAGAAAGGGGCACAGCTCCTCATCCTGGGAGCAGGTGCTGCTCTCTGGAGAGGCTGGATCCCAGGAAATCCAGGCTTTGGTGGCCCTCGCCATCTCCTCCAGCTCCCAGGGCTGCGGTGGGTGTTTGGTTTCTCCAAAGGAAACCTTGGCATAGCCAAAGCCACCTGCTCCGTGCAGGGAGCTGAGTCCCCAGCAGGGCTGGGGGTCTGCTCTGCACCCTCCCCACGGGAAGCAGGAGGGATTCCCTTTGCCACCCTCACATCCCGCTCTGGAAACAACCTGGATCCACCAACACCCGCTGGCTGCACTCTGTGGGAGCTTAAGAGGGAACTGTGGGAATGATTCCCTGGGGATAACGTTTTCCTGCAGGGATGACCTGGAGAAGTGCTGCCCCTGTCCCACTCCAGGGATGCTCCTGGTGGGATGGCCCTGTCCCCTGTCCCACCCCAGGGATGCTCCCAGCAGGATGGCCGTGTCCTGGCTCCCAGGGGTTAATTCCGGCTGCTCCTGGCTGAGGCAGCTGTGAAAACAGCTCCGGCTCCAAGTCAAACACGGCCGAGCGGCCGCGAGGATCCAGCGCCACAACAATGGCCGGAGCCGAGCGCTGGCACGGAATCAAACGCCCCGAAATTCCTTCCGCCAGCCCCAGCAGCTCGTTATCAATAACACAAGTGATTAACCGGGAGAGCTCCGGCCTCCTGCTGGCAAGGAGCCTCATTCCCGGGACAGCCACAGCCGCCCCCGGCTCCCAAACCCGCCTGCGCTCCCCAAATCACCCCAAAGCTTTGCCCTCCTGATCCCACAGCTCAGCTCCCCGGGAGAGGTCCTACAGCACCTCCGGGTTTTAAGCCCAGCCAACCCAGGCCCTACCTGCCCTCAAGCACTGCAAGGAAAATTCCCAAATATCCTAATCTGGAGGAAAGTTCCCAACGGACACCCAGTCCTTGCTGCGAGGAGCTGGGGATGGCTGGGACATGCTGCTCTTGCTACAGAAACAACCCAACGAGCACAACCAACATTCCCAGTGTCACCACAAACAGGGAGACACCGGGAAAATCCTCATCTCCCCCAGCCTGGAGTCACCCCCATGCAGGGAACCATCCCAAAGACCCCAGAGCTCCAGGTCCTGCTCCAAGGGGTCCCCACAGAGCTCCCCACAGGCTGCAAAGCCCCAGGAATATTCCTGGCCATCCTCTTCTCCAGAAGCACTCCCGGTGCTGATGATTGGGTTACACCTGATGCTTTTCTTAGCAATTCCAGAGGCAGGGAACGTGCTGGCACACCGTGCCAAGGCAGGAACGGCTGGAAGTGACCACGGCTCGGACTCGGGTACCCTGGCCACAGCCACCAAGTCACCGTGATCGTCACGGCCCTGAGCGTGAAGATGTGTGGATCCAACAGGCAGCTGGGGGATCATGGAATCCTGGAATGGTTCGGCTGGAAGGGACTCAAAAGCTCATCCAGTTCCACCCCCTGCACCTTCCAGGAGCCCAGGTTGCTCCCGCCGGGCGTGGGACACTTCTAGGAATGGGGCAGCCACAGCAACCAGCATCCCACCGCCCTCACAGGGAAGGATTCCTTCCCAGCATCCCGCCTCTCCCTGCCCTCTGGCAGCGGGCAGCCATTCCCTGTGCCCTATCGCTGCAGGGACACCTCGCTATCGTGACCCCTGTCCCTAGGGCCAGGCTCTGGCCAGCACAAGGTTTTCAGCACCCAACACTCACACAGCACCCAACAGCTCCTCTGCTCTCACAGAGCCAGGCTGGGAGCTCCGAGTGCCGATCCAAGCCCGGCCCCGGCGCCGCGGCCAGAGCAGCCGGGGTGGCACCGCGTGTGCCACCAGCCGCCCACGGTGCCACCGCCGTGCCCAGCCACAGGAAAAGCTCCTTCCAGGCTTTTTGGCACTGATGCTTCGACCAGATTATATTTAGCTCCAGCTCCATTAAAGATTTATTCCTCCAGCTCCAGCCATTGGATTCGGGACGCAGCAAGCGCGGCCGTGGCTCTGGGAGCTCTGCCCTGCCAGCTCCCGGGTTCTAGAACAAACCTGATCCACATCTGAGGGGGAAACAGCGGTGCCAGCACCAGCTTCCCTCGGCTGCACCCTGGGAAAAACACAGCATCCAGCCAGGCTGATCCCATGCAGCAGGAAGGGAAGGAGCTGGGTTTTCCCCGGACGGCCCTGACCAACAACACACGTGATGCTTCCACCTTTAAATCCGAAACTTTCGAGCAAGATGTGAAGCCAAACTCCCCGTTCCACACAGAAAGAGACTTCCCACGTGGGATCCAGCGAGCACAGAGATATTGGATGTCCAAAATATTATGTTTACAACAGTGAGGTTTCCTGTGAACACGAGATTCAATCGTCTTTAAATATTTGCTCACTTTCCCTTTTCCCATTGCCCGGCACATTAAACTCCACTTGTCCCCATTAAAACTTTAACCGGGAGGGAAAGGGATCCTCCGGAATGCCAGGAACAGGGGAGGGCTCCATGCCTGACACCTTCCCCTTCACAGGGCTCATTCATCACCTTACCCAGAGCCCCTGAGCTGCTCCTGCCAAGGAAAGCCTCCATTCCCACCGCGGGTTGCCATGGCAATGCCGGGCTCCGCATCCCTTTCCGCTGCCCTGCATCTTCCCTGGACCAGGGCGGGTAAAACCCCCGGTGGGGGGCACGGGGAGAGGCTCCCACCCACCCCAATACCCCCAGGAGCCAATCCCGGGATATTCCCCCCAGCACAAGGGTGCTGATGGTTGTTAAAAAGGGCAAGGAGTCGTCAGGAGAACCTGAAATCCCAACTAATCCCCCCTCACTCTGTGTCCCTGCCAGGAATCTGCCCTGCTCCCTGCCCAGAACCTCCCGGCTGGGGTTTCAGCAGCGGGGAGGGCGAAACCAGAGAAAACATCTGCAGCGGTGATAAATCAACACTGGGACCACTTGGCCCTGGCTGAGGCTCCTGTCACCTGCTCTTAAAATGGCCAGAGCCACCAGCAGCATCCGAAGCATTTGGGGACACAGGGAGCTGCTCCTGGCAGCCGTCGGGAGCCGGGATGGGCTCGGAGCGGCGGCGGCTCGCTGTTAAATAGCTGGGGCTGGCTGTGCCCAGCAGCTCCGGCTCCCCACGCTCCCATCTCTACACCTGGATGGGGCAGAGGGAATTTAAAAATAACCCCCCGGATGTCAGTCATGGGAGAGGCAGAGCAGCCTGAAAATGACCCAAAATCTGAGAGTGCAGAGCTCCAGGCTGGATCCAGGGGGTGAGGGGAACACCCAGGACAGGGCTCTGGGCAGCGGGGATGCTCCGTGTGCCAAACTGCCTCAGCTCTGCATGTCCGTGAGGCAAACGGGGACTGCAAGGATGTCCCAGCCCCGGAGTGACCCTCCCAGGCTGATCCCAGCACCCCCCATGGCACAGGACCCTCCTGAGCTACCTGTTCCCGGGAGGATGAAGCTGCCTGCATGAACCGGCCCCACGGGCATCGCTCTGCTGGGAGCACCCCAAAACACCCTGCACAGGGTAACCCCAAAACACCCTGCACACATCACACACCCCTCAATCAGTCCCCCAAACGGAACAAATTCTCCATGGGGAAGGGAATCCCACCAGACCATGGCAGGTGGAGCCCCAGAACCGATTTTGGGCCGCACCAGCCCCAAGTCCAGCCTGCCCTTGCTCCTGGATTTATGTAGCGGGATGAAGGATGGAGAGGAGGTGCTGAGCACAGAACACCGCCCTTCCTCCTCCTGGAAAACACCCTAGAACATTCATATTTATATCCTTAAATTCAGGAACCTCCAGAGGTGGAAGGGAACACCAGGATTATCAAAGGCCCTGCACAGACACCCCACCAATCCCACCCTGCGCTCATCAGAGCGTTGTCCAAAAGCTCCTGGAGCTCTGGCAGCCTTGGGAACGCGACCATTTCCCGGGGAAGTACAAATACATCTATACACACTCACACTGCACCCTAAACCCCTGGGAATGGGGTTGGTGGGGCTGCCAAAGGAGACGGGAGCCCCATCCATGGGATGCGGGAACACGGCACCAGCACCATCCCGCAGCTCCCGCTCGCAAAGCCCCAGCTCCCTCCCCTTCTCCAAAGCACAGCTCCCTGCTCACACACCCCGCAGTGATTCTCAAACGGCTCTGCACCCCACGGCCCCCTCCGGGCACTCCAGATCCCCCCCAAACCCTCCTCCGCGGCGGAGGAGGAGGAGTAAATCACACGAGGCGTGAAGCACCAGCAGCATTTGTTGAAACCAGGATATTGTCTCTTTAAGCACATGAAAATCAGGCCCTTGAGCAGTGTGGTTCTCACTCGGGCGCACAATTATGGGTACTTTCAGCTGTCTACCACTATTTCAAGTGCTCTCTCCAAGCGGGCTGTCAATGGCATGTTGAAAGCTATTTGTGGCTGCTATCGTTATTAGCAAAGTGGAGAGCCTGGCTGATGAGAATTAAATTCAGGGCGGGGGTGTGGGGGGGCAGGACACAACCCCTCATTAGGAAATTACCACCAGCAACGGGGTACAGCTCGCCGAGACCCCCAAAACACAGCCAGGACCCCCTCCCCAAATCCAGAATTCCCTTCTGCCTTGGGAGGCCTGAGAGCACAGCTCACAAATTACTCGGCTCGTGAAGTATTTAGCAAATTATTACCTGGCACTCCTTGCTAACGAGCACGACAGAAAGGATATTGTGTTCCCAGAATATTCTAGAAACGAACACACACAAAAAAAAGCTGCCTCTCTTCCCTGGAAGTGTTGGGGGGTTTAGGTTTGTTCCAAGCATGAGGCAGGAAAACAAGAAGTGCTTCTGTGGAGAGTTCTCAGCCTTAACAAGAAATCAAAGGCAGCACAAAGGTTCTGTCCTCCGAGGTGTCCCGTTTCCCCACGCAAAATGAGTTTTCCTTTTGGAATGGTTATTGCTCTCGGCGATTATCCACGGAGATCTGCACAGAAACAATGCACAGCCGACGGGGGAAGCAAAGTTTCTTTTGGAAAAATCAATTAACCCGAAAAAAAAAAAAAAA
>VZRR01003783.1:332-73677 GCA_013398015.1 Oreocharis arfaki
GAGGTGGCGGAGGCGGCGGTGGCCGAGGAGGCGGCGGAGGAGGCGGAGGAGGCGGCGGAGGAGGCGGCGGAGGAGGGCGTGCTGACCCCCTGCAGGATCCCCGCGCTCACGATGTTGATGATGCCCTCGGGGTAGCAACCGGCGCCAGGGTACTGCGGGTCGATGGAGAATTTGCCCATGTAGGTGAAGGTCTGGTTGCGGGAAGCCGGGGCGTTGGGCGCGAAGCCGCCACCGTAGGGCAGGTCCAGGGCCCGCTTGTCGCCCATGTCCACGTTGATCATGCCGTCTGGGGGGGCAAGGAGCAGGTCAGCCCTCTGCGCCGCCACCCGCCGGGCGACCGGCACCGGTCCCAGCCACCGCCCGCCCCGGCCCAGCGCGGGGCTGCGGCGCGCACATGTTGCGCTCCGGATACAGGGGGGCTCCGCGCCGACTGCAACTTTCCCCCCAGAGCTGTGTGCGGAGGTAGGGCTGCCGCGAGGGGCGGCGGGGTCCCCGGCCGGGAGGTGGGGGAGCCCCGGAGAGGGTCCCGGCACCCCGTCCCAGTCCAATCCCCACCCGCAGCCCCGGGTCTCCTCCGCCCCGCCGCTCTCCGCGGGCGGCCCGGCCCGCACCTGCGAGGGCTCCTCTTACCTCCTGCCACACCGCTCATCTGGTCAAACGGCCCTGCCAGGTCGGCATTGGGGAAGATCGCGACCGAAGTTGGCAGCGCGGCGGAGATGTCATCCGCGGGGTAAATCCCCTCGGGGAGCTGGTGCACGAACCCACCGAGGGTCACCGGGATCTTGTCCACCGCCTTGGCTGTCATCATGGGGGCAGCGGGGCGGCCGGGGGAGCGGCGCTCCCGGCCGGCGGTGGGCGCTCGGGGCGGGGAGGGGAGGGAGAGGAGGGGGCGCTTCCCCCTGCCTCCCACTACCGGCGCGGGGGGACCGCGNCCCGGCCCCGCTCGGCCCCCGCCGCCGCCCGCCGCGCCGCCCAGGGGGGTATTCCGGTGGCGGGGCCCTTGTCCTAAAAAGGCGAGGATCCGGCCCCGCCCCGCCTGTCCTTTTAGGGCTCGTTCCGGAAAATTTTAAAAAGGCTCGGAAAAGCAGAGGAGGTCCCGGGGCCGCCCCGCCAGACCCCGCTCACTTTCTCAGCAGCCCGTAACCGCAAACCGGCGGCGGGTCAGGAAACAGCCGCATTCACGGAATAGAGCTTCTCCTTTCTTAAAGAAAAAATAATTTTAAAAAATAGTTTGGTTTTTTTTTCTGAATTACGGGTGGAAAGAGCCGCCGAACAGAGCGACTCGGCGGCGCTGCTTTTTTTGGAAAGTGTCTGATCTATATATACCGTCGCGAAAACGGAACCGCCTGCTCCGTCGTCGCTGGGTTGTTATTGTATCGACGGGCACAAGCGAGGACGGGACGGCAGGGGGACAGGAGTGCCCCCCCACCGCCCCACCTCGTTGGGTTCTGACCCTGCCGCTCCCGCTTTGCTCAGTTCAACCTCTCGCTCCCACAGTTTCCATCCTCAGTAACATTTCCACTTCTGCTTTTGCTTTATTTCTCCATGATCTCCTCCATAACGAGGGTATCAAACCGAAGAGTGCTTAAATTCTGGCTTTTCTTTTTTTTTTTTTTTTTTTTCTTTTTTTTTTTTTTTCTCCAAAGTACTAAAAATAACCTCCCTTGTGCCTCCCTTCCCAGGAGAAGCCAATCTTTCATATGCTGTTCCCAAGCTTAGAGCTTGCAGCCCCTACATCTTCTTGCTGATGAGGGTGTCAGATGTAATTATTTTTGAAAGCTGTATCCCATGTCACTAATCTCATTACTTGGGGATATTTCATCTCGTGGCTGTTTATTACTGTATTTAGGAAAGCAACTCTCACATATGGTCGGTAGCGTGCGAGGCCCCTTTTCAATAGTCTGCAGTAAAAAAACAACTCATTGACAGCCCAAGCAGCAGCAAGACATGGCAACACATGAGAGATACACCAATAGTGCATTCCTGCTCCAAAGCAACAAGCCAGAGAATACATAGGAAGGCTAAAAACTCTTCGCTTTCATTTTTAACTGCAGATACCAATATTTACAGGTCTAATACATTACAGCCTGTGCCACAGAACAGGGGTGTGCTCGGGCATCCCTATGGTGCATGGACTTACCTCTGCCTTGGCTCCCAAGCACTGTCACAGTGTCTCCCAGGACCTTCTTTATCCATTCCACACCTCACACCCCAGCTGAGAAAGGCTCTTTCAGTTCCTGCAGTTCACTGCCTTTGCTGATGCTCCAGGTTCACTACTTGTCCAGGCACCACAGAGTCCAGACTAGACAGCAGCGTCCCTGGAAAAGTAAAAGTTTTAGGGGCATCTGCTAAGGAATAGTAGGTATAAACCTAGATATTTGCCTTGATGGGTGATCAGAGAAGTATGCACAGTAATTAGTAAATATATAACAGTGTTTTTTAACATAGATTTTTGTTACTAGTCCTTTCTAGCACTTAATGTACAGCCAATACAATTTGACATATGAGATTTAGTTGAAAGCAAGCTTTCAGTGGGATTCTAGATATTTTCATTTAAAAACCCATCTCAATTTAAAAGTTAAATTGTGACAGAGAGACAGGTTCTGGGAAATTTGACTGAGAAGTAGGAGCAATTGTATTGTATCTTTCTGCTACAGCTGAGCTATAATTGGTCTAATCGCTACTATGAAGGAACAAAATATTGGAATCTGTTGTGCAGTGGGGTGAGTTACTTTACATGAATTTGAGAAAAAGTAACTCTAAGTGCAGTATCCTCCTTACTGCAAAACATTGCAGATATATCAGATTTAGGGCTTATGAATATTCTATATCATCTTCTTGTATTAATTCAAAATACCACATGCCCACTGATGACACTAAATCATAATGCACACAGGAGAAAGGAGAACCAAGGTTTCCCACCCCACCTTAATCCCCCCATGAATCAACTCTAGCTTTGAACTACCTTGGCTGATTTAATGTTCTTCCACTATGGAAAAGGATTCAATGAAAGACAGACACAAATAAAATTTAACATACCTCCTGGCTAACTTCACCTGTGGAATATTACTGTAGTTGACTTGGTTGGTTAATTTTAAAAGCCTTCTTAAGAATGGAGTAAATTGTGTCTGATTTCCAGCCTTTTCAGGGACAATCAAATCACTCGACATCTTTCAATGGGGGCTTTGTCTCAATGGCAGCAGGCTCTGGTATGGGGCAAGATGGAAACATACTTAATGCTCAGTTTCAGGAAGTTGTTGACAGATGAAACTCAAATGTTTCTGGGCCCTTTTCAGATATCCTTGCTGTATTGCTTTGCATGTGCTTTGTGCTTTTGATCCCCGTTTGGCTGATTACAGCAGACTCCGAGGGTTGGACTGTCCAGCTCGAGCTGACGTCAATGGCCCTTACATGCAGAAATATCCGACTGATTTCTGTGCTTCCTATAAACCACGTGGTTTCATATGACAGACAGATTGTTGGTGCAATTTGCCAAATCACCACTCACACCAAGAGCCTTGAACATGCATGATGTCTTACTGGATATAGCAGTGATTGAGAAGGGTTCAGAGCTGAAAGCAGAACTTCTCTCCTATTCCCAGCTTCTTTGAAACCAGGCCCCTTTGGATTTATTGTATTTTCTCTTTTAACAAGTTGCTAGCTGACATTGCACTGGGGGTATATTTTCCTGCAGTCATTCTCTACCACAAGTACCTGAGACAGGAGCTGTAGAAATAAAATTTTCCTTGCCTCCATACCTGAGTTGAGAGTGGTTGAGGAAGAAAAGGCAGCTTATCATCTGTAGAGCTGGCAACACATTTAACCAGCTTAGCATCACACCTTTGAGTCATCTCTCCAGGGGGTTAGTATGCTTTTGCAGCAAAGCTCGCCCGACCTCATGTGCTAACAGCAGCGGTGTTAGTAGGCCTGCTTGGGAAACACACCCTGCCCTTCCACTCTGCATCCCGCTGCTTTTGGGAGGGTTAAGGTGGCCCCAGCTCATCAGGTGCCCTCGGGAGTAGGAGCTCATCTGGGAACAGGGAGTTGTTTACAGATTGGAGACGAATGACCCTGACAACAGCAAAGACTGTCTGTCCTAAGTCTGGGCTAGATTCATGTTGGGGTTGGTGGGTTTTTAATGTTTCATGTAAAGGAGAAAATCTTCTCTCCAAAGCTGGATTTCAGAGTTTCCTAAATTTGCCGCTTTCCACTGCGGGTAGAAAGACTTGTCACGTCCTTACAGGAAGAAATGCTTGTTTACTATTACATTCTGTTTTGGCCAGGGGTGTCTGCTGGATTCCCAGGCTGCAGGCAAAAGCCACTTCCCTTCAGCCTGCCCTGCCTGCCCCTCACAGGCCTGATACAGGCTCCTAGTCTGCACTGGCCAGTTACCAAAAGCTGGAATCCAGCCAGGGGAACCTGCTGTAAACATGAACCTAGAGAAAACAGCTGTCTGACTGCTGGCATGCTAGGGGAAGGGGATGGTTAAGGAGCAGAGAAGGCATCCCAGTCTGCCCTTAATTACAGTACCTTGAAACCACTCACTGGTTTTCAGCCAAGGCTGCTTGTTGTCTTAGGATGAATGCCTGTAAATTTGAAATAAGTAAATGACTTTATTGTGAGGTCTTGGCTTAGGATAGCAGTAGCAGCATTCTGAAGGGCTATTTAAATGTCAATAACTTTTTCTAATTCGGGCCACAGGAATTAAATAAACCCCTGTGGAATCAGCAAACTACTAGTTCAAGTTTGTGTGGCTGTGAACAAGTATGTGTGACAGAGAAAACTTCCAGTCAAATAAAAGCAACAACAAACTTGTTTGCTCAAAATTTATCCTCGTTATTAAACACATAGAACATTTCCTGGACGTTCCCGTACACGGTTTCTAGCAGATATATTAAATCCGTAATCCTACTTCCATTCGGCCCATGAGCTCCCCCACGGAACACCCGAAGGAACGGGTGCTCGCCGTCGGGAGGGGAGCGGGGAGCGTGTGCGGGCTCCACTGCCCTCTCCTGGGGAAAGGCGCTCCCGAGAGCCAGCGAGGACACAGCAGCTGAGCAAAGAGCGATGCGCTGGGCTGAGTTCTGCTGGTGTTTCACCGTATAACAGCACCCCTAAAGGTTTTCATCACAGTCCTGCTACCTATAGAGAGACTATAGCCCCGTTGAGTCAGAGATCTCGGCCACAGCCTGTGACCCCCACAACCCCAACAGTGTCGGCAGGGGGATCACGTACTGCAGTGAGGTGCTGAGAGCAAGCTACAGAGGGGCATCCCTGCTGAAAGGCTAAAATATCAGCTCTGCACGCTGCTTGCTGGGGGAACAAAGAAAAGGAAGAAAAAAAAAGAAAAAAAAAGTTGATTCTCTACTGTGAAAATTACTGGGATACACATGTCATTCATGAGAGAAGACTCTCAAAATAATGACGACTATGTTTCTCAATAGTGATAGTCTGCCTGCAAAGCTTTACTTTCCAGTCCTTTCTTCTGAAACTAGTTTCCCTTACCCTTGTATTTCCTGCTCTAACGTGTCTCTTGTGTTTTGTGTAAATACTGCCTTGTCCCATGGCTGGGCCTTTAGTCGAGAGACAGACAAATCAAGCACATCCCTTCATGATGCAAGTGGCCTTCTTTGAAGGACTGAAATGAAAGAAGTATAGCAAGAGTCACATTTTCAGTTCTCTTGGTCCCATTACCTAGCGTTTGAGTGCTTAGAAAGCCTGTCAGAAGGGTTTCTGGACATATTCAGTTTATAGGAAACAGTGCCTTCAGAACTGGGCATAGCTTTTTAATCCTCAGGTGAGACATAAGGTCAAGTCTAACATCTGTCTCCAGCAAACCAGGAGGGAAAGCAAACCTCTAACACCATTTCCCAAGCAGTCTTCTCTTGAGAAGAGATGGAGAAGAGCTCTGTGGGGTGTTTCCCAGAAAATTCCTATCCCTCCAGGGAAGCTGGAGCCACTTACAGGACTTCTAGATTGCCAAGCACTCGTTTGAATTTGCCCTGTCTGTGTGCCACTTCTCAGAACCTGTTTCCATTTATGTCTCATTTCTCTGTGTTTTGGTCTTAAACAAATTTGTCTTCAGCCTTAAAAACCCTCAGCTCCTTGCTCTGGGTAAGTCAATCTGTGTGTGGTTCTGGCTTTTCCTTGGTTTCTATCAGCATTTATTTTCTGCCCCTGAGGGTATGTCTACATGCTCCAGTTTCACCAGAAGACCATCCTGACTGTGAATTCTTTAGGACAAGGGGATTCAGATTAATTTTCAGTGAAGTTACCCAATGGATGGCTTTCTGTCAGTAACTGACAGCAAACTTTATTGGAGCAGAGAATTCAAACAAACAAACAAACAAACAAACAAACAAACAAACAAACAAACACCCTCCACCTCCCCAAAATATTAAAATAAGCAACATGTTTTGCTTTAAAATTTCTAGGGCCAGATTTTTAAGTGATACGTTAGCTTGAGTTTTCTGATCATGTAACCCCTACAATCTGAGTGAACAAAAAAAATTGGACATGATTTTATTTACAGTTTGGTTACTTTTCAAGGCTAAAACTCCAGGTTCTCCTGAGGGTGGGCGTAGTCCTTCTCATGCTGTATTTGGGCTGCTTCCACCTGTTTTACAGGAGTTTGTTGCTATCTTTGATTTGTTTTCTCTGCTGTGATGTATTGTGCTTGTTCTTTCACCTCCCTTCTCATTCATCTCTCTCTCTCTCTCTACTCTGTTGTCCAATCTTTTCAGCTCTCTTTTCCCTCTTCCCCCTCCTGTCTTTCCTCTTCCTTGGTAGTTCCTTTTCCTTCCCCCTTATTTCAGCAATTGCTGCCAACATCTATATTTGGAATAGAGTGGGAACAAGCTATTCTTGTGACTTTACTTTGAAATAACTGAGAGGAGCAGATGATTTTCTTTGAACAAATAGAGGATACATTGAGAAAACGGGCTAGTAAAGTCAAAACAACATCATTAGGGAATACCTGCCCAGCAGGTTCATTTTTCCCGACTCCCAGCATAACTTAATCAGCTGTTAGTTCTTGTTTGCTCTGTTTTAGCTTTAAATCCTCCTTTTGTGCATAGTTCCTCTCTCCAGGTTAGTAACCCGAGGTGCTAACAGAGGCCTGGCTCATCACCACAATGTCTCGGCACTCACACATCAAGGGGAATGACTGCTACTTAAAATCTCAGATGCCAAAATTAGATTAACCAGGATACATATTTGTTTAACACCTGAACTCAATGCCATTGCATCCCCTGTGTAGTCACAGGGTACTGTTATAGAGTCCCACTTATATGGGCTAGCACAGAAATACGCTGGGAAGAAATATTTCCTATCAAGCAATATGATTTCTCCATGTCTTCTCACATTAACTCCTTCTCATCACCAACTGTTCCTCATCCCCCCTGCCATTTAAACTGCTGTAAGCAACACATTAACAAAGCCTGTGAGAAACAGAGCTACCCGAACAGGACAGCACAGAGTGTCTTTCTCCCTATCTCCCATATTTCTGTGTTTATACAATTAACTCCCACACTGGCAAATCAAACAAGAAATTAGGCCAAATAGGAAATTCAGCATCATGGCTTAGCATTTTGTGCCTGTGCCATAAGAAGAC
The DNA here is from genome assembly GCA_013398015.1 of Oreocharis arfaki. NCBI lineage: Eukaryota > Metazoa > Chordata > Aves > Passeriformes > Paramythiidae > Oreocharis > Oreocharis arfaki. The sequence continues at coordinate 7,945 of VZRR01003783.1, forward strand.
CTAAGTCTATTTGTCTACTCCCAAGTGAAGCTGGTCCTACTAAAACTCTACTGCTGTAACATGTTTGTGTGTGAAACAGCTTCATACAGGGGAAGATACATGAAATTACATGCAGAAAGGTGCAAAGACAAGATCTTTCCTTACAAGTTAAACATTCAAAGGAGGGATAGCTACTAAATATTAGACAAGAAACTAGAAGGAAGTAATTCTTCTACCCTTTGATGACTTCCTGGCATTTTATAAATGTTCCAGCTCACAGAAATGGTCATGCTGACACAGTCCTTCAACAGTTGTGTCTGCAATAATTGCTAATGAGCTCAGTTTGCCTACAGAATGCAAGTCAACACCAGTGTCTTAGGAGGGCAAGGCTGACAGAGCTCTAATGCCTTTCTATCAGACTAATATAAAATCAGATCAGTCTTCAAGCAAGCAGATTCTTTTCCATGTTCACACTACTACTACTGCCACCACACTGCAGATCTTGAATGTGCAGTGCAGATCAATAACAAACAGAGCCTAAGCAAAGGGGAAAATGAATAGCCCAGGCTAAGAAGCAACATCTACTTTCAGCACTAGCAGTGATTTCCAGGAGAAATTGCCAAGCATCTCCAGGCTTCTGTCCCTTAAAACTGAGCACAAGGGAATCTGGTGCATGCCAAATTGGTGCACACAGACATACCAGTATAATAGCATTTCATACTGAATTAAGTGTGTGTGGAATGGTTAAGTGCATTTCACCAGTATCAGATGAGTTTTTGTAATTTTGTGCTGCCATGGAAAGGGCATTTATTTTATTTATATATTCCCAACCCGACCACAACAGACACATGAACTTTGGCATATTTAGAGAGCACTAAAAATGGTGAACTCAGAGTACCCTCCCCTGTTACCTCTCATCCCCTGTCCCATCCCCACCATGCTGGCAACTTGCAGCTTTCCTCTGTCCCCTTGATTCCACACGCTCTGTGCAGCTGAATAACCACTGCAAAGAGCATCTGAAAAATAATCTTTAATTTAAGGTTCACAGGGCATTAAGGGCACAGACCTGGGCCAGTTTACTGAAGAGGTAGCTAGCCCACAGCTGTATGGCCACAAACAAGCCTCCATTCTCTGGCCCAGGGACCAGAAACTGCCTCCCAGGCTCTCAGGAGTGCCAATGTGTCTTTGATTTTTATTATTGAGTAGATGTAGATGTGACTAAGGCTTGGTTGTACCTAAGCCATAACTAAACTCCACTGAGATGTGAAAAGTCTGTTTTCTTTCCCCAGTCTCCCTGGTCTAGACAAGCTGAGAAAATGAGCATTTTCTGGGTCTTTCTACAACCATTCAGAATGGAGGAAATTTTTGTACTCAGAGTTAGAGTCCTTGCCCATGGCGTGTGATGTGCTGGATTCAGTCCTCTTTTCTGCCTAAAAGCAGCTCAGCCCATTTCTTTCACTTTTTAGGATAGCACCCAAGCCCATGTTTCAGAGTCGCTCTGGGGCCTCCCTGTGTCTTTGTGATTCAGGCTTTGGGCTTCATGTGAAGTGAGCCAGCTGGGCTGTCTCCATACTGGGGGTCAGGGTACCTGCCTGGAGAGGAGCTGAGACCCAATAGGAAGACAGAGCTTGTGTCCCAATTTCTGCACTCTAGTGTCGTGCAGGTCGTGAGGAGCTGACAGGCTGTGCACCTGTAGAAGGGTGAATGAGAAAACTCTAAGTGCTGCATTACAAGTGTTGATCTGCAGTTAAAACCACAACCTGCAAGTACTTTCCAGGCATCCAAGGATGGACAATCACTGTTGCCATACTCCCCCACGAAGGACACGGGTAAAGAAGGTGTGAAGAAACAGCTGTACCACACAGGTGATGCTTTTCACCTTAACTCATAAGAGATATCAAGGAACAGGAAGTATTCACCCTGGGAGGTACAATGGAACCTCCTTAAAGCTAGGCTGAATAATCACAGAGTCACAGAATCAAAGAATCAGCTAGGTTGGAAAAGACCTTGGAGATAATCAAGTCCAACCTATAATCATAACCTATGATCATTACCACGTCAAACTCCGTGCTGTGATTCAGGACAGCACTTGTGCCAGAGCACACCAAGAACACCATCTCTGCCACATGCCTGGACAGCCTGACCAGGGCTGCCATGGACTTTGCAGACTTTCTGATAAGCACAATTATTGAAACACAACTTAAAGTTGACAACGTATCTAAAAACACACACAATGTCAGAGGAGGAATGAAATGTTGCTTCCCCCTCTCTCCCCCAGTCTCATTACAGGCTAAGGAAAAATAATGTATGGAGAATAATACTTCACCATCTAAAGAGTTTTTCTGGTTTCTAAATCTAGTGAAGAGTCATTGTATATTTTGACAGAAAAATGGATCAAAATAATAAAGTGAATACAAAATTATATTGCTGTCAATAATTTAATTTACACAAAATAGCACTGTGACATGGTAATTGTTATATATGATGCAGCATTCAGTATAATATTTGGAGAATGCATTATAGAAAGTCAACATTTAACTACTAAAATCAACTTACATAATCAAAGCTGTCAGAGAATCTTTACAGTTTTATATTAATTTGAATGTAATTTACTATAGAGGTGTCATTCTTAGAGGTGCTTACAATAGTTAATGATCTCTGCATTTCCATTATAAAATCCTATTTTCAAAGGTTTATAACTTAGTCTTAAGAACTCTCAGCCCTCCGGCACATTTTCTTTTTCCTTACAAAAACTATGTTAGACAATTTAAACTTCTCTCTCAGAGCAGATAGTGCGGTTGCTTTCCAGATTCATTTTGAAGATTTGCTAATTTGCTGCTTCCCACCGAGGGATTTCAGAAAAGGAAGGGTTCTTCACAGAAGTCATTACAGCTACATTTTCTTCTTCCCTTTTCCTGAGCATGGTACCCCTCAGACCATTTTTCTTGCTGAAGTGTCTAAGTATCTTCCAATATTGCATCCAAACCTTCTCCATCATTCCTTCCCTCTTTCTTATTTTGCTGCCATTAAGCTTTCTTCCAGGTCCTTCTCCTCATCTCAGACTTTGACTGCCAGCTCTGTTCTGTATCTTCTCACCGATGTCCACATTTATGCTGGCAGCTGCTGCTTCCACCACATCCGTCAGTCCATGGGCTCTCCTGGCTGCACAGTTACTCAGCCTCACACCTTTTTTCAAGCTGCAACCCTGATTCACTTTTCCAACTCAGTAGAAGTCCAACAATTAGTTTTGCTCTGGCAAGTACATTTCTCTCCCTAGTCTTTCTGGCTTGATTCCTATCAGATATTAGCCATCAACCCACCCAGACCTGCTCTGTTGGTTGATTGGTGATTTCCAGTTTGACTGCCACAGCAACTAGGCAACCCTGAGGCATTAAAGCTGTTTCCCCCTGCCCCAGGCTTTCTACGAAGAGGGCAGGACACTGCAAACCAGTTGTCCACAAATACCTTGTACAGCTCATTTCCAAAACCAGAATTTGAAAGGCAAATTGTCAACACGAAGCTATTATCCATGGTAAAACTAAAACCAATAATTACCTTGCTTTGGTAGACCTGCTCCACTTCATGGATCTAGTTTTCCCAAATCCTGCTCAAATTCACTTATTTTTCATCCATGTCACCTAGCTTTCTGCAACCTCAGTGTTATTAGACCAGACATGTTTGAGCCAGCATGCACAACTGCATCCAAAATCTAAGTTGTTATTACCATGTAAACATTTAGATTTACAGGAAGTAGTTTTGTCACTTATCCAGTATCTCTTTATTTTTTCTGCAAGAAGAAGAGCTTTTAAAGTATTTAGGATGCTCTATTCTCAGGATTCAGTCTTTTTATGGCCACTTTCCTCCATTGTCAACACTTAGCCAAAACACTTTCCTTCCCTTTTTCCATCATTGTAATTTCCCTGTTTGAAAAAAAATGAGTGTATTACTGTCTAATAATTCATTGATGTCACAAATAAGATGGGAATCTCCTTTCCATTACACACACTGAGAACAAGATTTGCAGTTTCAGACAAAAATAATCTGTTCCTTACCTATCGCATTACTGGAGGTGGAAAGAGAAGCTATTTCATAGACATCATGTTGTGATGATGGACTTGATTCAAGGAAAATGTGCTCCTATTTTGACTGGATAGCACTGCTGACTGACTCAGCAAGATAATTTAACTCTGTAACTAGGACAGATAATGAGAAAGACAACACTGTGAGTATTCTGTTTGATCCTTCATATTCATAACTTAGTGATACAAAGAAACTTTTGAAATCATTTTTATTTTTCTCAGTGGATATCCAGCTGGACACAAGCAAAATGAGTGTCTGAATAAATTATATTTTATAGAGGCATTTGACACAATTCAGATTTTTATTCTGGTTTTGGGAAAAAACCCTTAAAAACTGACTATAGCATGGACTACTGGCTGAAAGCTCCAGGTATTATTTCATCACTCTTTGTGTTGAGAAAACGGAACTGAAAGATGAAACTTTAATACCGTCAGAAAAGTCAGCAGCTGTATGGATCTCGTCTCCTGCGGAATGAACGGGACCCAGCAAGCACAAGAGCTTAGAGGATGATCTTCCAGACTGGATAATAATTCTTCCATTTTCACTGTCCTTCAGAAGAATCCACCAAACCGGTTTATCTCCATTCAATATTTTTACGCCTTGAATCTCAATGAAGAGGTTTTCCTCTGATGTAGGTAGTGCTGTTACCAAATGCCCGCTCTCCCGAGGTTGACGCCCACTTCATTCAAGTATTCCTAGTGCAGCAGGGATGTTAGTGGCTACTGGCTTGCAGCCAACATCCCACACATTTCCTCCGCAGCAAAAATGCCTTAATTCTGACCCACTGCCTTTCAAGTAGATAGTGAAAAAAAATCAGTCACAAAGAGCTTTGCTTTTATCTGTATTTCTCCTTCAGAAAGATCTGAAAAAAACATCAGACGTTGTTCTTTTCTTTTTCAGGGTCCACGGTCAGCAAGGGTGAGGCTTAGTGCTGCTGTTAGAGCCTGAGCTCCAAAGGAAGCCAAAGGCACTCAGAGAGTGTGTTTCTAGATTTGGGTGAAGGAGTTTTAAGCAGGGTGACTGCCGAGGGGGTGAATCAGTGCCTGCTGTTGTGCCAGAGGCTGCATCCAGCACCTCTCCTGCTCAGCAGCTCTCCTTAACACCACTCCTTCTGAAACTCACCTGCTGTGGGAGCTTGTGTTTCTCGGGCAGGGCACTGAAAAAAGATCAGAAGGGACAGTAGTTTTTGACTCCCAGCTGAAGTTTTCCATCCTCAGCACAGATAGGAAGAACACTGCTGACCTTAGGTGAAGCTGCGGGCAGCGCGTGCTGAGCCCAGCATGTGAATGGGCGAGAGGAACTTGCACTTGCTCACAAACCGGGCACGCTGCAGGCCTGGCACAGCCACCACCAGTGGCTCTGGGATGTGACCAATTATGCAACACACACGCACTCTTAGACCCACAAAAGCCAAACACAGACATGGTTTTAAGACCAGTGCACAGAAAACGGGATTTAGTGAAACAAAGCTGTCCATTTCATATCTCCATTGTACGTATTCCAAAGGGAAAACAACACAAACAGGTCTTATATTTGAGAACCTGGCCAAGCAGAGGCGAGGAGAGGTACAGCAATGCTCACAGGGGAATGTGGAGCCCAAAATTACAACACGAGGCATGCTGGAATCAGAAAGCAGGGAGAAAAAGGTTGGCAAACCATTGAGTTAATGTCCAATGGTGGTGTCAGGATGTAAGAAAGGTAAACTACTCTCCAAGTTAGTGTTATGCAGTGAGAAATATCTGAGGGAAGACAATAGAAATAGATATAAATCAAAAAGGTATCAGGAAAGAAAACCCCAAAGACAGCTACAATCTGGGAAAAATCACCAAGGGGAAGGCAGATGGCCAAATCTTGTGATACAGATAGAAAGATAATCTACTTCGTTCAGAAGAACAAGAAAGCCTGGATGACTAGAAATAAGAGAGGTAATTAAATGGAAAGAAAGGAACTAATTAAAGAAATCATTAACACTGACCTTGCATAAATAAAGTTTCAAAGTAGCATACATGCTAATTTGAGGAGCACGATAGCTAGAAATATGGAGACAATTAAAAATATTCACTCCTCTATACCAGGGATAATGGTGGAATCTGAATGGAGATTAGATGCATTCGGTACTGTTCCAGCTGATTATGATCTTGGAAAAATAACATGGAAACTGATGTGGCAATGTACTGAGTTTAAGGAGAATTGCAAAATGTACAGATGAACTCAAGGAACAAAACTAAAACAGTAAAATGAGCATAGGTTAAAACACAAGCTGCAGAAAACTGACAGCAGGAATGATTTCAATAAAAAACCTGGTATAGGTAAATTGGATAAAACAGAGGAAAGGCTGGCAGCCATCATTGCCATGACACTTGCATTACATCTCACTTCCAAATGCAGAGTCCAATTTGGGAGAAGGCAAGAGGCAGAATATGCTCTTTATAGGGGAAAAAAAGGCTTCTTTCTTTTGTAAGTTACTGTGTCAGTAGCCATTTTATGGGGCTGCCAATCACAGCAAATCAACTGAAAAGCCAGATCATTTTCTAAAGCATCTACCTTCCTAGAGAAAGATTTTCAAGTTGACTGTGTACAATCCAGCTGCTGCTTTTAATCTTTCCCTGACAACAGTAGTTGTTTTATTACTTTGACAGTCATTTTTAGCCCATGAATGGTACCACAGTCCTTGTAAGATAGGAAAACTCTTTTGATCTACAATTTCATAAGGTTTAGCAATGGACAAAGGATTTTTCCGGTATACTTGATCACACACTTGCTGAAGTTTAGGCCTAGAGCCAATAAAAAAGCACTGAGCTACTCTTTTGGAGATACACAAAAATCCTTTTTGATGAATAATGACTGTCAGGAAAAAAAAACTTATTATAAAAATACTGCCTATTAATGGAAAATTAAAAACCAGGTTACCCCTGAAATAACTTTGATACATTGCCACAATCACTTTAAACTGCCATACTGTTTTAATATAGTGTGATCTATAGGATAGAAAATATGGATGCAAGATAGGCATAAGTTCAAAAAAGGAAGATGTTTCAAGCTGTCTGTAATAGCTAAGAGAAACTGGGAGAAAATGCAGGCAGGCAGAGTAGCTTTCCAGCATAATGACTCTGGTCTACAAGTAAGAACTGTATATTTTGTGCAGTCTGGAATACTGTATAAACTCTAAAATAAAATATATTTCCAAACAAAAATAGAAAGCCATTCAACAGCCATTCAGAATGAAAAAGCAATTGAAATTTTTAAAATCTGTAATTTTTATTAGTACAGGCTGAAGTACTTTGAGCACTTACACATATGATAAATTTCTCACACATGTGCATCCCATTTTCTTGTCCTATTCCCACTGAAACCCATTCTGCTTTTCCTTACGTATACGGAACTAAAAGAGAAAGCCTTTCTGATATTCAAGTGTAAGGACAGTGTTTCCAGGGGAGATATCAATTTAGCAGCAGTCAGCTGAACACGTAGCTACCTGTGGGGAATATTTAGATAAGGTGCTGCATTGAAGTCTAACTCATTTCAATTCTTTCCTTCGAAATGTCCATGTCCACTGGCACAGCCAATTTCCATAAAGACATTCCTTTCTAAAATCCACACCAGGCTTAAAATTTAAAGAGTAAAAAGAAACAATTCTCTTTTTTTTGCTGGGTGCAGTTAGAAATCAGTAATCTTGATAGTTAGATTGATCAGAAGAAAATTAAGGAAGATTAAATGATAAACAGGAGTTACTCTTCCACTCCCTGCACAGCTCAATTGTTGACATCTATAGTATTTCTTAAATAAGTACATTTTAGTTGACAAAAACATTGGATTTCATACCTTTTGGGTATGAAAAGGAGCTAGTCAGCTCCTGTTTATAATCTCTTGAAATTTCCACAGAATTCCCCAAAAACACATTTTCTGGCAAAATACCAGCCTGACTCCTACAGTCTAACATTCAAAACAGAAATACTTCACTTTGGTATTTTCAGATAAACCACTTAATTTGGTTTCATTAAATTTGTTCTACAAAACATTGAGATGCCTCTGTGCAATTATTTAAAAAAACATAAGTTCTCCACAATCAGCTAAAACTGACCTCAGTGTCACTGACCTCAAGAAATCAGCTCTCAGTGCAAGCAAAGATCTTCACTTCTGTTTCTCTAGTTTGCCAGATCTCCAAATGAAAGACTCTTTAAAGGGTTATCTTTGCTCTAAACACTTAAAGTTGTATTTTTAGCCCCACTGTTTTGGAATAACACACAGCTCTGAGCTTTGCGTATGCAAGATTTTACTTTCCATTCTTTCTTTCAGATTAGGAAGACTCAGAGGAAAGAATTTGGCCACTGTTGTTTGCTAATTATGTTAAGAAGTGCCTACAGTACATCAACCTCTTGCATCAGACCATGCTTGGAATTACAACTTTCTCAGCATTTGCTCTCTCAGTCTTGAGTAACTGAATTATTCCCAGCCATTATCAGTTCTTGGACTTTCCCTTTGAGACCTCAGTCCATCACAGTGGGAAAGACAGACTTAATGCAGGAAACATGGCCACGTGTTTCTGCATCCTTCCTGCCACATCTTGCAAAATGCTTAAGACATTGTGCAACAAAAATGAATGGAAATGTGAAAGCACAAGCAGTGCTCTGATAATCCATGCAAACTCCAGTTCCTGTAGGTGTCATCTTTGAGTGCTGTAAATAACTAAGAAGAGGTCTGGCTCCAAGCCCTACCAAAGGCAGGAGCAGTTCCCCCCCTCAGCCTAAGATGCAGGTGGTGACTGCTCCCAGCACAGCAATGCCAGGGGAGTTTCTGCTGCCCCAGACTGCCGAGGTGCAGCTGACAAGCAGATCATTGCAAATACAAGGCAGCAGCTCTACAAGCCTGCAAGAACTTCGTGCAAATGGGACTGGTTATGGTTCAGGGGGCACGGACTACCCCACCGGGACCATTTTGTTATCTGTAGTCATATTTATTTAACTGATGATCTACATCTGCAAAAGCATCAACTTCACAACAAATTATTCATCAAAAACCTAGCTCCATGCCTTTCTGCTTTCCAACACTGACTTTCAGGATATTTCATCTAATAAATCGGAAGTAGACATGGATAAACAAATATGGCATTATACTAAGCTGGTTAATTATGCATCAAGATACATGATGTTAGAAGTACACACAATCCTGGGAGCTCATGGAAGATGAGTGTGCAAAAAAGGACAGATTATTACCTACATGATCAGAAAACTCAATTTGTTTTAGCTTCATCTGTTTTGGACACTTTGACTAAAAATAGTATTAATAATTTCCAAGTTGTGACTGACTGATTTGAAACATGATGTCTCCATATGATATTTCAACATTCTGCACAATGTACCTAAGAACAGACTGAAGTCTTTCTAGTGCAGTGTTCTGTCTGTTAATTTGTAAAATACAGCTATTCCTTCATCATTCTGTGTGGGACCAGAGAAACACTAAAGAGCTTTTTGCCTTGGAAAAGGAAGAAAGAGAGAAAAAAAGAAAGTTTTCTTCTCAACAGCAAATGAAGGACCCAATCTCTTGGCATCAACTCACTGACTCAGATCATCTCTTAGAGAAGGAGACAAATGTTGTCTTCTGAAGTACAGTCCCACTAGAAGCTTTTCTGCACCATGAAGCAAATCAGAAACATAAGGCCCTCATTAGCAGAAGCAGCTTTTCCAGGAACAGAATAGTGACTGGGAAATCATCTGATTCCTGGACATCCAGCATTTCAGCCATTAGCCCCAAGATGAAAGGAAGGGGGAGGCCAAGGGCTCTGGCACAAAGCCGTGCTCATAAGGACCCTGCTGCAAAACCTTTTCCAGGCACTTGTAGGACAGTATCTGCTTTCATCCAGGCTCAGCACCTCTACAACTCCTCATCTTCCTCCTTGATGTGAGGGCAACTTCTGCAGCAAGCACATTCCCACACCTCTTTCTGGGGAGGAAAGATGCTGGTTTTCTCCCGGCTTCAGTGTCTGCCAATATTCAGCACTGCTGTACCAGAAGTATCTGCCAATGTCCAGCACTGCTGTACCAAGAGGTCTGTTGCAAAATGCAGGTCGGTGTTCTCTCAGTTTCCTGATAATCCAGGAAAGAAATCGTACTGATGAAAAAATAAGTTTAAACAACCAAATAATGACTTGCATAGAAAACAACACCCCTCTGCCTCAATTCTCTGACATTCTTCCAGCAATCAGTCCTGGACATGGCGTTGTAGCATCATTCCAACATTTGGCATGAGCACTGTCAATTGCCCTTCCTCCCAGTTCCCATCTTTTCCCTCAAATCAGAAACTGCTTTGTATTACTGGAGACAAAGAAGCATCCTCCTCTGGTTAGAGATGCTGTATGTATACAAGGAAAAGAATGAAGAATCAAAAATATGTCTAGCATTTGTATAGGTTATACATACACACACACACACGCACACATATAATTTGTATGGATATAGCTTCTTATCCAAAATTTCTTACATGTAAATAAGAGAGCATTTGGATTGTGGTTTGGGGCAGGTGGTTTCTCATGCAAACATATGAGGCTGCATTACAGCTACAAATGTTTCTTTTGAGCACTTAACACTGTGACAGCATGAAAGTGTCTGTGCAAGCCTTTTACAGGTGATGTTCTTAAGCCTTGAGTTCGTGTATCAGCGTTGCTAAATAAAATGGACTGAAACAGTATCCCCTCTATTATACCTCATCCATTTTCTATGAGCAGTTTTGTAAACAGAGACAACTGTTATCCCTGATAAAGTGAGTATCAATATGAAGCAAAACCAAGAGTTCAGAAAATTTTCAACAAATGAGGTAATATTGTAACACATATTAAGACCTCTTAGAAAGGAGAATATATATATTGCTAACAAGCTTCCAAAGCAAGCTGGATATGTAGGGCTGATGGGGTTTTTTTCATCAATAAATTGTGGAGGAAATTGCAGAATTGATATTAATCTTGCACTTTGACATTTCTTGCTGTGAGATTTCATTTCACAAATATTCCTTGAAAGCAGAGGTTTTAAAGAACCAGAACGACCTGGATCCCCAGTGGTGAAAGGTGAAGTGGGCTATATCTGGAATCACCTTTGCAGAAAGGAAACACCTCAATAAATGCTCTGCGTGACCAGTTCTGACAGAGGGTTGTGTGTCTGTCAATGCAACCTACATTTTTTACACTAGTACAAGTCAGAACAAATATTATCTCCACTCATGTGTCAGACCTTTGATAAAGCAGAATTGGCCTGGTTGATTAGGAGTATGTGTCAAACACAGATAATGGGGGAATCCCTTTCAGGAGCAGCACAGCACCTCTGCAACCATAACAAGGCAAATTTAACGAGCCTTCTGTTTTACAAGAGATATTAATTGCAGTCCTGTCACATAAGGTACAATTCAAGATAAAATGTGTAAAAAGGTGGGAAACTGGATTTCATTCCATTCTTGTCACAAGTATAAATTTTCTCGCAGGACCATGAATCTTACCACTGCTGATCTGAATACCCTGGGTGGCTGACACACTGCAGTAGAACAACATGCATTGTTACGAGGTCTGTTGAATACTAGAAGAATGTCAGGTTTTCTGTTGAAGCTTTCTACCACTATGATTTTTAGTCTATGCAGTTTTTACTTGCTTGTTTCTTTTCTAAAAACACAAAAAGCAGGCACTCAATCCTGTGTATCCACCACCAAGGATGCTTTCTCATCTCTCACCGGTACTATCAAGATTTTATAAATGGTTCTGCAAATGTCCCATTTGATACTTCCTTAGGGATGCTCCCAGGCTTACAGATAAACATCCATCCAAGGGTTGCACTGGACTGATGTACAACTCATCTTCCTGCAAGTAAATCAGAATTCCCAGTTCAGTGCTTCAATAGTTGTATTTCCATTCAATTGGTTGTCATAATTGAATCAGTGTTCTCTGTTTGTGCATTATATAAACTTTGTATGGCCAATGCATGTGCTCTCAGGTCAGGCTCCTTCGGTCGAGGGAGAAGATGGGCCTGCCAGATGCTGGATGCTGCTGCATGGCAGCAAGGATGCTCTGCCTCGCTGCATGCTCACCTGAGTCAGAGCAGCTGCAGGCTGATCCCCTGCATGTGGCACATGCTGAACGGCGGGTGCTGCCTGCATGTGCATTGTGGCACTGAACAGGTCTCAGCCACCAGCCTGCCCATCTTCATGTATCGAGGATTTTCCATTAAAATTAATTCTAACAAATACATTGCTACTTTCGTGGATGCAATATGCTTCTGAACCAGGTCTAGGTTGTCTTCTAACAGTGAATACCTTTGTGATGAAACACTGGCTGTGAAGTTCCAACTGCAGTATATTCAACCCTAAATATTCCCAAATTATATCAAAATGGGAGAAAGAGAAATTTAATCCTTACTCCTAATCCCAGCATCAGGCCAGAACAGTTCAGTTTGTTTAAAGATACTGCCACAGCAGCTTTGCAGAGAAATTTGTTGCTAAAGAGCTGAACCTTAAAGCTGTTCATAATCCTAAACCTCTTGTCTTGGCAATGCCAGGAACTCCAAAACCATAACATGTATCACCTGTAAACATACCTTGGTCATCAAAAGGTTGATTTTCTTCTCATGACTGAGAAGGAAATAGGTGGGGAAAAAAGCAAAGATGGACTACTTTTTCTATAAAATATGTTAATGGGATTATTTGATTTTTTCAGCAAGGAACAAGGATGCCTACAAAGACAGACTTTTAGGAACACTTAGCATTTATATAGGTCTTTACACGCTAGTCTGAGAGATTACCTCAGACTGTTTAGGACATGATAAAAACACAGAGGCTGAAGCTGCTTGCTTACGAAGTTCAGGCAAGCCCAGGCTCACCAGCAGAGTGGTTACCTTAAGGGACTTTGGGTGACACATCAGGCAGCTTGTAATAAAACCCTCCTTTCATACATTGGTGCTAGCAGTAAGGTTCACCATTTTCTGCACAAAGCCTGCATATTCAGGAAACACGGAACTGAAATTCATCCAGCCACACACATCCCCCAGAAGTGAAAGCATGGTCTCTCAGCCAAATGACACAAAACACTGAAACACAAGTTTTAAAGTCTGGTCTTACTCAGCAAAGTATTTGCATGCTTTTGGACACATCTCCAAATGACAGCATTTGCTAAATGCCATCCTCAAGAAGTGAGGCCTCATTTGGCCTAAAGATGCAAGTAATGTGCTAACCTGGATTCTCAGAAGTATATAGGAGCCCCAATTCAGATTTTAAAAGTCCCAGCTAGAGGTTATCTGCATTTCAGGAACCTCAATAACCTTACAAATCCTGTCCAAGGAGTTTAATTTGCTTCTGAAAAGGGGTGCTTTAAAGATTATAAATATACAATTGAGAGTATAGAACCTCAGCAGGTAATCCAGTTCCTGTTGGGCCAGAAAGCAAGTCTGACACTAGAATGAGCAGCTCTTTGCTGCTTGTATGGAAATGCTGAGAACATTCCAGGTGACCCTGAGCAAAGATAAAAGGACCAACGGAGTTTTTGTAGGCACTATTTTCTGATTGTAAGAAATAAACCAAAATACACAGATGTGACAACATTAAGTGGTGAAATTATTGAAAAATCATCATGATTTGGGGGGTTCTGTTGCTGTTTTTAAAGATTTTCATTAATAACAACTATTGATATGGTAGGACGGTGCAATATATCATTTCATACCATGCACCCTGAAATATCCTGAGATAATTCAGTCCATTTTTCTGAAAATTATATATAAGCTACTTAATTAAATACAGGAAGTTCTCTTCTAGCAACCCCCTTCCACATTCTGAACGTGAAAGCGTACACTAGAATATTGATAGTCCATGCAATACTTTAATGTTGGAAAACATTAGTTTTCAGTAATTACAGGGACTCACCAACAAAAAGAAAAAATAGAAGAATGAATATATGAGCTAATTTTTATTCTCTTTCGTACTGTCGCATCGTGAGCAAATAAGAGCTTCACATATGTGAAAGCAGCATTTGCTCTCTCTTGCAGGGAGATTACTTACCCCCCCGAGCTGGGATGGGCTCTTTGCTGTGACCTTTGTGAAGCCGCCCCCGCTGCCCCGCAGTTAACAAGTTCTGAAGACCCTCCTTTGTCTCTGTGCCTCTGCTCACACACTAGCAACGGGCTCCCATACACTGGAATTAATTAAACAAACTGCTCCAAGCTTTAATCTTTTATACAGCAGCCAGTACAACAGAAACTATCCCATGAGTCCCGTATTTGTACACATCCAGCAGACGAAATACATGTGACATACTGCCTTCACTGTGATTGACATGCCAATTGATATTTTCACCCTGTTCCATGATAGCTGCTTCCTAAGCCAACCAACTGGGAGTAAATAATAGCAAGGACAGATCTGTCCTCTTATACTGAATTTCAACGGTCATGATAAAACCTGCCAGGTATGAAGGAAACAAGTCTCTCAATATACAGAAAATCTAAATTTCAAAATCACCAGCACAGAACTGCCAGACAAACATCTATACTTCACCAGATCAGGGTTAAAATGCCACAAAGTGGTGCTCTCCCATTCCACAACCCGGGCAAGGAATGTGAGATGGTGTCAGATGAATCCTAGCATTTTTGTATGGGTTTTCCAGGACATCTGAAACCCCTCCAGTGAGTGCATAACTGACATCCTCTCGGTCCTTCAGTTTGCTCTCCCTGCATGGCAGCAGCTCTTTGGGACTCTAAAAACAGCAAAAACTCACAGGAGCATTTGATGCAAGGTGGCAGACACAACAGATAACATCTCCTTAGTGGTTTATACAGCCTTCTAGCAAACATCTCCAGTTCTTAGTTCAGGCCAAACCCTTCCTTCCTTCCTAAAGTAAGAGGTTAGTGTCCAGGTCAGCAGAGAAGAACAGCTCTGGTACCCTGGGGTATGAGATTTCACATAAGTTGGGAGCAAGTGTGAAAAGTGTTGTTAGTGAGTCTCCTCTCGGCTACCGTTCAAGGAAGGTGCTTGTTATTACCAGAGAAATTAGAATACTTTAAGCCCACTAACTATTTAAAATGCAATTACTTCAAAAAGACAAGCTACAACTGAAGTTTGCAGCAGTGGCTTTCAGAACCCCACCCTCAGCAAAGCAGAAAGAATAGAAATGGGAGCTCAGCATTTCTCACAAAATAGGGCTGTGTAAAACCCCCAGGCCAAAAATACTCTTCAGAGATCCTCAGAGAACATAAAAGATCAAAACTCTAACCTCAGCCCTGTGTATCTGAATTGCTAATAGATGCTCAGTACTGTCTCCATCTGCAGCATCACACAACGAGGATTAGAGGTAATCATGTTTTTAAGGAAAGGGAGTATTTCACATTGCCACAAGCATCTTCAAAACTCAGACTCAGAATTATGATGTAGCATATTCTGTCTTGCCCTGAACAAGGTTTTTCAATCACCGGTTTATGAACAGCTGCACCAATACTGAGCTCTTCTTATGTGCTAAACAACACTGGGACATTGCAAAACTACAAAGGCTTGTCCTGTCCATTTAACCAGTGTGTCACATGGAGACAAAGCATAATGCAGCCCTGTGAAAAGTCCACCCACAAACTTCATTTCACACTATAGAATGAGGCACTTGAGTTCTCTGTCTTCCTTCTCTCACATGAGTTCACATGACAGCAACTTAAATATTTTGGAGACTCGAGAATATAGCCTTTCAAAAAGTTACCTGCTTTAAAAAAGTAGTAATAAAAGATATTTCAGTAGCTACCTTGCTATTTCTTTCTTGTTCAAAACCTTTGTATTCAGTTTGTTTTAAAATGTAAATCAGTACTGAACAATAGAGTAGTTGTCATTGAAGAGAAAAGCCATATTATTTTATTAAAACCTAACACTATAGAATCAGAATCCACAGCACTTTGAAGTGAATTAAAATGCCATCACTAGAAAGACAATTTTTTTCATTAATGAAACATAGTACCCTAAATTGGCAGATAAAGTTTAAAAACCACTGCAGTATTTGTTATCAAGCAGGAGATATTTATTTTATCAATTAAACCCATAACAAAACCCCCATTATACTGACACCAAGGTACCAAAAAGGACAGCCCCACTTCCTGCATGCACACTCGTGCACATGTACAAACACACACTCCTTTCACCCAAAGCTGGCAGAACAGCCACACAGCTCCAAAGGGAGGGGCCAAAGGAGCAACAAACCCAAATATCAACTGTCAGAAAAAGACATTCCTCAGCAAAGCTATATTTGGAAGACAGTGTCATGTTATCAACATGCTGTGTTCGTGGAACTACACAACCACGTAGTAAAAAGAAATTGAAAGGAAGGGGTTGTGAAGAAGATTTAACACTATTCTTTTAGGAGTTTATTTTCCCCAAGCATAGATGTAGGAAATAGTGAGGACTGTAGTAAAGAGATCAAATATTCCTGGAAGAAGTTCTTTATATAAACAATTGAATTGTTCCCGTTTAGTTTTATACAGATTATATAAGCCCCAAAATAACCCTCTTAAGTATTTAATTTCATAACCAATTAATTCTCTGCAGTAAGGAACTAAACAAACTTGGAACAATTTTCTTAAACAAAGAGACAGCTGATGGCTCAGGTTTCCCAACACTGCTCATCCTCAGCCTTTCTGACGATTCACTGACAAACTTCCCCACTGATGTCCCCATGCAGCAGTCTCAGCAAGGTAAACCACCCGCATTTACCTCGAAAAAATTGAAAATATCCTTCTGCCAGGCAAGGGAAGGCCATAGCCTTATAGCAAAACAGCATACCAGCAGTTAGTCAGGTCCTGTAACACACACCTGCCCTAAACTCAAGGTGCTGGCAGGGTCAATTCAAGGACACAGATTAGAGACTTTTGCCTAAATGCACTTCTTCTGAATGTTACTCCAACAGCAGTTACACCCAGAAACCTCTTTAGCTATGCAGGATCAGTACAAAATGTGGCATTTCCAGTAAGAGTATGAAGAATACTGACATCAGTTAGCAGTCCTGCTAAGTCGCCTGTACCGATGCTAAGGGCCCTGCTTCGGTCACTCAGTTTAAGCACAGGCACTGCTCCTTTAAATATACGAGGACACTTGCCAGATGAAAAACTGCAGGAGTCAACAGACACGCCAGTCCTCAGAATCAGGAGAAAAAATCCTTTAAATATCACGACTAAAGGAGGCCTTTAAGACCCATCCCTATGACATGCAGGTGAGCACAATGAAGTTTCGGTAACAAACCTTGCACAGATACAGCTGGAGCAGGGTATGTAACAGCTCCAGACAGTGTAATCACACTTCCAAGAAAAAAAAAAAGAAAACTTTAAAGTTACCAGGTGCAGCTTTAAGCAGGTGCTAGTCTTTCTCAGCTGAAGTCCTTGAACAAAACTTCAGGAAAGAGAAACAGCTTACCTAGGTGCTTCTGAAAAACTAAGCTAGAAGACTGTGATGGGAGCAGGATCAATGACAGTTCTGTTGCCTTCTTAGGAATTCTTCTAGGAAAAGAGCAGTGTAAAAAATCAACAAATTAATCACCATTGAGCTATTTTCCTCATGACCACACGACCCATACAATTCAAGGGGGGAAAGTGTTTCCCTGCAACCAGACTGTTGAGAAACTACCCTGCAAATAAGAACTCTCTCTCTCTCTCTCTTCATTGCAATGGGTCTTGACATTGACTTTGTCATGTTAATTCGCCAAATTCAATCCCAGTATTTCCTTGAATCGAAGCAGCAAAGATATATGAATATCAACCATCAGCTGAGTCCATGAAGCACAAATTCTGCCCCTTGATGGTCAGTTGTACTCCCTGTACCAGTTATCTTCTTGTTTCAGAAAAAAAATGAGGAACCTTTCACGAAAAAAACCCAGCACTGAATCATTTGACAGAACATGTTTCTAAAATAAAGCAAGCCCTAATGTTACCACAGCCAAAGAAAATTGGCAGAGGATTTGGCCGTAGCAAAGACACTCCTCTAAGTATGAAGTTTCCCATTCTGTGAGTTCTGAGATACTGGACATCACTGTACTCCCATTTGGGAAGGGTTTTGAGGCAGGGTAGCAGAAGAAATGAGAGCAGCCTTTAAATGGGAGCCAACATGATTACAAGGACTATATGCTGCATATTAGTATCTGCAGAAGATGCAAGGAAGCAGACTGAAGGGAACATCTGCCAAACCAAGCACAGAAGAAACAGAAAAACATAAAAATCCAATATTGTATTCTGTGTGTTTTTTATAAGCACCTTGATGATAGAGGCCCCAAAGACAGGAAGAAGCTGTGCCACTTCGTAAACATAATTTTTGATGCCTTTGGAAGACCCTGGAGTGATATGAAAAGCTTGGGGAGGGCTTTCACCTACCTTATTTTACCTCTGTCTTTCTCACATACACCCTCAGTCTCATGCTGTTTACAGCCAGCAGCTTATGTCCCATGTTTGAGTAGATACGTGAGTGAACAGGACTGTTCCAAACAGAGAAGGAACGTGCAGATACAAAGATACAAAAGGGGGTTGCAGGGAATGGGCATGAAATACTCTGTGCTGGCTTGCCTTCTCCTGGGCTGCACCTTCTCTCAGAAGCTGGAGACCTGCTTATTATTCCTACAGCTCAGGGTGCTGAACTTCCAGCAGGAATATGGCTTCAGGCTGCTGCTCTAAGCCATCAGCATTCTCACGCTGCTGTTTTCCAGAACACCACTGCTGCCCCACCTCCTTTCCTGAGGTAAGATACGCCTTTGCTACAGACTAAATGATTCCTAAGAGCATGAGAGCTAGATGCTACACATGTTTACACAAAGTGTATACTGTGTGAAAGCAAAGCTTTGGTTCAATCAAAGGCAGCAGCCTCAGAAGGAACCAGAAGTGCCCATGAATAGGTTGAAGTTACCAGCTCACAGAGGTACGGTAGAATTCAGCATCACGGTGTGTCTCTGACTAAGTTCACAAAAAAGTTTCTCAAGATAACAAGGGTTTATGGAAGAAAAACCATCAACAGCACAGCAATGGGCAAGAAATTTGATTGTAACCTGTAAATCAAACATCAAAGGTCTTACAAGGCCATCGGTGACAGGTGGACACTTAACATAAATGTGATATTGTACACCTAATATAAAAAACTCTCTTAATCTCTTCTTTCACATGCATAAGTAACTCACACTGCTTGTAAATGTCATATATCTAGTAAACAATTAATTTAAAACCATTTATGTACAGCTTAAAATGCATTTTAATGGTATTTTTCTAAAGGTCAGTTAATGCAAAGAAAAACAGATAAAAAGGATACAAAAGCTTACCCAGGTGATAATTTGAGCATCCTACTAATAGCTTATATAACATAATGGTGTTTATAAAAAAATAAGTATTATGTAAGTGAGAAAGAATAAGTGGTGCGACAGGATCAAGATTAAAACTCAGGAAATCCCCATCAGGTCAGTTCATCCCAAGTTTACCATTGTATAAAACAGCATAAGAGAGCTCACTCTTGGGTATACAGTATACAAGTACATCAAACAATTCTAACATAAAAGTATAATATTCTCTTTCCTGTACAGATATGTTAAACCATTGGATTTGGCTCCAGACCTGATTTTCACTCCCACCAGACTCTGGGAAAGGCCACATCCTATGTTTTGAACAGGTCATTTCAGGACATAAAATGAGAACTAGTTATGAAATTCACTTTCCAAAACCCGCAGTACCCAGCATAAGAGGAATTCTGAACTTACAAGACTACCTCGATTCTACAGCTTGTCAGGCAAGCTTGACTTCAAAAGTTGAAGGAAGGCCAGGGCAAGTTGGTCCTACTGATATACATGGGATAGTGCCTGGTGTCACATGTAGCCTCATGCCTTAGACAGGCCACACTTTCAAACACTGTGCTTGCATTTTCCCTCCAGCCCTAGGGAGCACATCAAATGCCCATACACACACCACAGCAAATTCAGCTTAGCAATAGAAGCTAACAAAACACTAAAAGTTATTACTGGCAAGCCCCTAAGAGGAAAAATACCACCTTTCCCCTGACCTTCCTAATGCCATGCTGGTGTATGCACATGTACATATATCCAAGATAGTTTAGAACAATTTAAAAATATATTTTGACTCTATTTTTAATTTGTTAGCATGTTTGTGACCTATACTACAGGACTGTTTATTCAAACAATCCAAGAGGCTCTCTCTTTGGGGAGGGAAGAGCAAGACATGATAAATACAGTGTACACTTACCATCTGCATAGGGGCTTCTCATACCTTGTCAGATCTTCATTCTCACTTCTCATTTGACACTGTCTCTACTATCTCAGGTTGTTGGAGTGGGTAAGAGCCACAACAAACAGCTCCTGTATTTATTGGCATGTTTATGCATCCCCAGAAACTACTATTCCCCCAGATTCCCAAGAACATTCCTGAAGAGTTGAGTCTGAAAAACTGATGAAATATTTTAAACAAAAAGAAGAATGCTAGTTACCTCCTTGTAGGCTGGGCAAGCTCTAAACACCTGGAGATTTTGTATTCCTGCCCAGTAGTCCCCCTCAAGGGCAGGGGCTCGGACATGTATCTGACAGTAGGAGCAGAAAGTTTCTAACCCCCAGCTCTGAGACCTCAGCCTTGTGCAAGCACAGGGTCAGTGTCTCCTGGCAGAGAGCTGGGCTTGGGCCTGCTGATGGGAAGTTGTTCCCTGTCTGGTGCTTGATCCCTGGCAGCCTGGAGAATGACTCAATGATGCCATGTCCTGATCCAAAATGTCTTCAGAATTGGTGCAGATACATGGCACAGCAAAATAACATTGTTTGTCCCACCTCATAAACTGTGAGTAACTGAACTACCCAAGTTACTCCTTCCAGCCTTCAGAGCAATCCATCAAATGAGAAACTTATGGATGGGAAGGTTTTTGTCCAGGGAAGAGAACTGGAAAGAAACACTGGAGTTGGAAAGGCATTTTCCCCCACACCAAACTTACTTTTTCCCTTTTTATTGCTTTCTACTACCACTGCAGTGACCTAGGACACTCCTGCAGGGTCTCCATTTTATTAGATGGTGCTAGAAAGCTTCATCCCTTGGGAAAAGGAGGTAAATGGATATTTTGTGGACCAGTCAGAGCTATGAGCACTTGGCAAGTTTGTTGGCCTAAAATGACACAAAATTATATAATTTTTATTAATTTTTAAAATGTTACATTCAAGGAGAAAACATACTTTCAAAGAACAGTCTCAGATACTACAGGGAGAGAAAGACAAGTATAGAAGACATAGAACCTGAAAAGCCACTTGACTAAATTTACTCACAGGATCAGTCACACAAACCAGTTCCTGAACTGCCTATTTGTGGATCACACGCAAATGACTTGGGAAACACAGATAGCAGTTAAAATATTCTCCCCCAAAACTGGTCAAGGATCTTTGTCTGCTGGATGAGGTTTAAGCTTGTGCTGAGCTCTTCAAAATTACAGTGATTATTTTCAACAAAAGACTTACATGAAGAACAAAAATTAAAGGCAGAAGGAAGCTCTGAGATACCTGTAATTCCAGATGTAAAATCATTCTCTTTTAGAAACAATTCATGTTACAAAATCAGTTTTATTTGCTTTGCTATTGCACAGTTTTATGCTTCTTACTTTTTGTTCACTCATCTTCTGGAGAAAGAAAGAGTAAATTAAAACAAAAAGCTGATAGTGAACATACATTATGAAATATGAAGAATCATGGGACCAACTGACCACTCCAGTGATTATGAAAACCGTAAACTATTTAAAGAGAGCACTTTCCACTGCTCTTCATTAGAGTCTGATTACCTCAGCCATTAACATTTGGCTCTTATTATGATGATTGTGAAATACTGTTCACACTAATGGACAAAAGAAAGTTGACATGGCTATCTTGATTAACTCATCAATAATAATTTGGAATAATTTTTCTTCATTCACTGGATGAATCATTCACATGTCCTTTAATAATGCACATTGTTGTATAGTAAATTAGCAGGAAGATTACCCACCTCTGGGAGCTACACTCTACTTCAAAGTACTGCTCAAAAGAGATTTCAAATTTGAATTTTACTTAAAAAAAAAAAAAGAGGAAGATCAGAAAACAATGACTTCTTTGTAACTGTTCAGTACATCAAGACATACAGCCCTCAAGTTATGCAACTGAGCTCAACCTTTAAGCCACCAGATACTCAATATGTAAAAAACACGCTCCCCACCTATTTGCATTCTTCTCCAGAGACTAAAGCAAAACTCTTGTTCTTCATAAGACAAATATAAACTTGAATAACAAACTGACTAAAATGAAGTAATCCTTACCTAAACAGATAAGAATATAACCAAAGTCCACCAGGCTCTTTGTGGGTCCAGCCTTGCAAACCTCCACTTACATGAGGTTTCATAGGCAATGTGACTGCAAACTCAAACTGTACTCATGGAAGTCAGTCCTGTCTCCATGCAAAAAGCCCTGACAAGTCAGCTTCTTGCTGAGGCTCATGTGTGCAGGACAGGAGGTGAGGCACTCCTGTCTCTAAGCCATGCCATGGTCCCCACAGCAGGTGATGACCCAGCTCAGCTTTTTGCAGCACATGCCTCAAACAGATAACCCTGTGAAAATACAGTGACACCCACCTCCTTGCAAAAGCCAACATCAATAGTCAAGATGATCCTCAAAATTCTCAAGAGGCTTGGCTTTTCCCTTCTCATTATATCTTGTTCCATCTCTTCTCCCCAAATCACCACTTCCTTTCTGAAAGTGCATCAAGCAGCTGTCTTACCTTTTAGCTCTTTGCTACCCGTTGTAACTGGACCTCCAGAGCTCTGAGGAAAGGCAACCTGCTTCTTCCACCTTCCTGGCTGCACCGACCACCTGACAGCAGCAACCACCCTGAGTCACATGTTAACAATCCTGTGCCCCTGCCACAGCCAGTGGCAGAGTGTCAGAAAGAAAGTAAGACAGGGTAGATGTATATATAGGAGCTTCCTAAGCCAGGCAGGGCACCTTTGCACTTAGTAGATGGGTTTTCTTCCATTGATTTTTCTGATTGCTTTTAGAACATGTAAGCCTGTTGCAGGCCACAGCATTGTGTGGTGGCGACTTCCAGAGTTTAACTGCACACTGTGGGAAGAAGTTACTTCTTTGGCTTGTTTTCAGTCTACAACCTGAGGGGTTTTTTTAATGGCTCCTGGGAGTTGTATAGGAAGAGACAAGGAACACTAATTCCCAATTCAACTTTTTCGTGGATTTTACAGCTTTCTATCATCCCTTCCTCAATTCCCTCTCTTCTATGCAGAGAAGTGCCAGTCATTCAACTGCACTCATGGTTAACTGCAATGACCAAACTGGTTTTGTATCTTGTTTCCTGCTCTTTTCCTAATTTTGTGTGGGTTTTGCCTGCTCCTGAGCACTGATTAAATGTTTTCAGGAGCTGTGATAATGCCATCCTGACAGCAAGCAGTTCAGAGCCCATTACTGTGCATGCAGCATCAGGTGTTTTGCCCGTGTACCTTAATTTAATTTAATCTGTACTGAATTTCATCTGCCTTTTTAATTTCCTAGACACTCTATAGGATGAAACTGTTCTATATATCTTTTAAAAGCTTTATTCTTTTACTATTTTTTGTTAACCACCCTAATAATATCACATCAGTGAATACTCTCACTATACCACCACCCACCTTACAAGCGATTATCTATGAAGATGTAGAACAGCCCAGGACTAGCACTCATTCCCAAAGGACTCTCCTGTGATGTCTCTTCATGGAGCAACCTAATAATTTAATCTTGCTCCTTGTTTTCTACCTTCAATTAACTCCTTTATCCATGTGAAGAACTTCTATCTTTCACAGTTCAGCTTCTTTAGGAAGCTGTGTGGAGGGACCATATTAAAGTCTAAAACTAGGGAAGAGGAGAAAGAAATAACAAACCACTTCCATTTCTTTATCTCCCATTTTCCCTCTTTCAGACATGCATCTCGGTTATAATCTGCCACAAACACAATCCTTTTGAAGACTGCTGTATTTCATCTTTTTGTAAACGGTCATTCTTAAATAGCAAGGTTCCCAGCTGCTGTTATACAATATATATATCGGCAACAAAATCGCCTAACGTCATTTCATTAATTCACCCACTGAAAAACTGTTTCACAGGAAGGAAGTTACCACTGGGAATGGAGAAGGAGGATAACAGTTGTTTGATAGTAAAGATTAATTGGAAAATGAACTGCGTAATGGGTGCTTGTGGAGGAATAACTAACATAATGGAATATTTGGGCTATTTTCCTATCTTTATGTACAGCAAATAATATATATAAATCCCCCACTCATAGAGATGAGAATAAATCCTACATAAATATTCAAGCACTTTTTATAGTTACAACGGGAAACACATCTTCCTGTTCTTTCCAGCTGAAATAGTGCTTATGTGCTCTTTTCTCTCCGTGCTTTATGTGGCAGCTATTTCAGCAGGCCGAGTGTGCTGCAGAGCCAGGAGGGCAGCTGTTCATCTGGTGCACATTTCCAGCGCAACGGCTCCGGCAGGAACTTTCGCACCTCCAGCCAACGCGATTGGCATCGGCGCTGCCAGCGGGATCTGCGAGATTTCCGCTCTTTCCTACACCTATCGTATGTCAACACTTGAATTGTGTAGGTTTGTCATTTCAGGAGACACAATTCAAGACCTCTGGAGTGTCTTCTCAAAGCTCAGAAAGAATACGAACAAAGGAAACGACATGTGGTTTTATGATCATTGCCATAAAACATTTTATCAGCTGAGGGACAGTACCCCAAGCTGCAATATATATTCATATGAATAATTCTTAGTTAACTGGGTAATTCTCTCAATTTTACTAGATTTTATTTATTCTAGATTCTTATCCATTGCAGGCCAGCCCAGTTTGGGGAGGGATCTTGCCGAGCAGCTGGACATTGAGCCTAGAGAGGCAAAAATACTTTTTTTACTGCCATCAACTTCTAAGATTTGCAGAATGAGAAATAATTTCATTTTCTCTGTCTTTTTTTCTGAAGTCTGAGGAGACAGGTACATTGAAAAGTCATTAAAGAGGGGAGGGGAAAACAATAGTGAAATTAAGAATTAAATGTGTTTCTGATTAAAAAAAACCCAAGCAAACAAGAAAACCCCACAAACCCAAGGCCCTGGAACTCTTACATTTAATTAAAACTTCCCACCAAAATCTGTATCCTTTATACCAGGAAAATGTAATTTTGAACAAAATTCCATTTTCCAGTTGGCTATTATCTTGGCTGAGAAACTTTTATCAGTTTTACTGGGCCAGAAAGGAGATGCCAGTCAGTGTGTGTGTTTCCCGTTTCATCATTATAGGAAGAAGTATTTACTGGACTGCATGAGGACTACTTCCAAATAACAGGAGTATTTCTATAGATACTAAGAGAAGAAATACTTCTATTATATAGAAAGAGTCCTCATGCAGTTCAAAGTCTTCCATGGGCTCAGGTAAATACACTTCCTTTTCTTCACACTAAACACATTTGCAAATCTTTTCTGGGACACGTTTTGTACACACATTTATGTTGCATTGTTCTCTTGTTCCAAGAAACTAACTGCCCTTAATTAAGAAGCCTTCTACTTTTGATCCATATCATACTTCCAATAAAAATTCCTGTACCATACAGTTAACTTAGTGAACCAATTGTTTTCCTTCATTATTTTATTTGAGAAATCAAAAGCTGTACTTTCAGTCATCACCAGAGTCAAAATTGCATCAATGGGGAGAACACACCAGTAGAAACTTTGGGAGCAGTGAGAGTGTAAGAATGAATAAAGACAACCGACATTATTTGCCTGCTCCAGCCCACAAGTATGGTCTGACTACTGCACACAGTAGAAGCTATTTATATACTGATGCACACAATATGCATTAATGAGCTCACTTGGGGGGTTATGATCATAAAAGATATTGCTAGAAACAATGAAAATGACTAGGGGGGGAGGGGGAAATTATCCTTGAAGTAAAATATTAATAAATGAATTTTTTTCAGTATATTGATTGAGATGTTCCCATTTGTGACAAACTTAGTGCCATTTACAACGTATAATTTGGTTGAGAGTAAGAAGTGAGAGGATTAAGTACCCCCAGCTCTTCAATAATGCAGCTGCACTGTTGACCCACTGCCACAAAGAGTCAACTCACGAGGTCTATGTGGACAAAAACAGTTAAACCCTCTTTCCAAAAAGATCGTATTTTCATAAAGCACACCAGCATAGGAAGGATAGGATATAATTTGGATGCTACTATTTGGCTCTCAATATCAAAAGAACACCCACCAGACTGACAAAAACACATAAACATATCCTTCTATGTATTACATATGCGTGCGTGTGTGAAATAATTTGGTTTAGTCATGTTTCAAATTTGAGGGGACTAGGATCCATGGCTTTTCTTCCATTTTGAAGCATGACACTCCTTTACTTTTATTCCAGCATCCTTCAGACACAGATCACATGTGACCAGACCAGTTCAGATTTCATCTGAGTGAGGTCTTGGGTTCTGCACTGTAGGAAATATCCAAACACCAAAAATAGCTACTTGAACTAGAAGTAATCACAGCATCAAAACCCATTCCCAAAACGGCTTCAGTGGCAGGAGGTCTGAGGAAAAGCATCTAATAGATGGATCAGAGCGCATATTTGATTTGTGTAAAAATAGGATGCCATGTCATCTGCAGCTATATGTTAATTTAGTATGGTCCTTACATTGAGGGGGCTGTGCTATTATCAACAGGGTAGAGCTCCCTGTACAATACTAGGCATATTAACAGCATTAATCAGTTAACAAAAACATCAAAAACAAAACCAAAAACTTTAGAAATGCCCCAGTATGTACAGATTCTCTGACATAAGCTAGAGTATAAATACTTTTTTCTGTGTATTTAATGTAATGATATTTTTTTATTTTCTAAATTAGTATCTGCTGCCTGTAGTCAGCTTTCTTTGTTGATCTCTCTTTCCCTGGTACCTCATTTCTATGTTTTTAAGTGCTTTTCTTTTAAATCAGGCCTTTAAAAAATTCCACAGCATCATCTTCAATAGGAAACATAATGTTGTTTTTCAAATAAAACCTTGGCAAATTAGATACCCTTTATGGACAACACACCAACTTAACTGGCATGCTTTTAAAATTAACCTACCTTTCACTAAAAAATGTAAAACCTCTGCTTACATACAAAGTCCACCTAACTGTGCAGCTTGGTTAAAAGACAATAACCATCACAACAGGGTGAAGGCATGTTCACATTGTTTTATGATGCACTAAATAGAATTTGAGTAAACAAAAATAATCATAACAGGAAAATGTTAATGTTATAAAGTATCCAACATGAAAGCATTAATCAGCCATTGTTTTGGTGTCAGCTCCGGAGGCTGCAGGGACTGCCTTGCCCTGGGGTGGAGGCACCGCTCCCGGCCCTAGGGAGCCCCCACCACCCCACCAAGCACAGAACTGGGTGCAGTGAAAGTGAATGCATCCTGTGCTGACTGGCTGATGGTGACCCCAACAATCAGGATGACTTTTGGTTACGCCTCCTGAAGGCTCTTGCCTTGGGGGAGAAAGAGAAGATGCCTGCTGCTCCAAAGGGGAAAGGTCCCTTGTACAGCCAGTGTCCCCGGCTCCTGCCTTTTGCTGACTGCTGCTCCTCCATGCTGGCCCAGGGATGACAAGGGAGGGGAAGCACCAGAAGGGCGAGGGTCCTGTGATAGCTACACCATGCCCCCATCTTCGTCATTTCCTTCGGTTTCATGAAAAACAACCTGCAGCCAACCTTTTGAACGTTATCTGAAGGACCCACATGAGCTCTAAAAGCACGATTCAAGTCTTTCCTACAGCAGTTGGTTCTGAGTAAGTCTCTGTGAAGCTTTGTTACTATATAGGCCCTTTTATTGATTAATTTGTGTACTAAATAAACAGCAGTTGCAAACGACTCTAAAACAGCTGGGGTATAGCACAAGTCAGTTATTAACTGTCAAAACATGAATACTATGAGTGACAAGTGTTTTATAGACAGGTTTTTCTGATAATGTAAAGTGCAAAGACAGGCCAAGACTAGAACTGCCAAAGAAGGCTCCTTCTGCATGTAACTCAGGCAACTCCTGGATGAAAATCCTTACTGGTTG
Organism: Oreocharis arfaki; assembly: GCA_013398015.1. Taxonomy (NCBI): domain Eukaryota; kingdom Metazoa; phylum Chordata; class Aves; order Passeriformes; family Paramythiidae; genus Oreocharis; species Oreocharis arfaki. The sequence continues at coordinate 36,119 of VZRR01003783.1, forward strand.
TCAACACTTGACTCTGAAGACTTCCTCCTGATTGACTTTTAGTCCAAGGCTCCTGTTTTGGGCTGAACAATTACTTGGATTTGCAAAAGCCAACGGGTTCCTACCGGTATATGCACAATTTCCATCTGTGGAGGTACCCTGGAGTGCTTCACAGACACAAACTGCAAGAGGGCTCTGCATTTGCAACCAGGTGGGTGAGTCCTCTCATTGCAATAGCTAAGGGAAATACCAGGTCTCGTATTGATACTAAAAGCTATGTGGATTTTGGTCCTTTACCTCAAGGTGCTGCTCCCTCTTAGAGGCATTTGGTTCTGGAAAAATCCCTTTTTGCCTTTTTTTTTGCTGGTAGACGGCAAATTTTGCCTTGGTGAGAAATACTAGATGCTTCTCAGAAGTATGGGTAAATAAACTCTCAAACAACTTCTTTTCAAAATCTTAATGATTTTTAAGCTTGCTTTTTCTTTTTTTCCCCTTTGATTTGACTCATGATTTCAGCAGAATTGAAGAGCTGCTGGTGTAGCTTAAAGCAGCAGTTGTCGGCACATTACCTACCACCCATGCCTGCATTCTTGGTGGGAACACGGGACCGTGTACAGACTTATACGTGCTGCTGCTGGCCTGTCTTATCCCTCCTCCCTCCCCCGAAATGTCCTAGCTTAGGCCTTGGGACAATAAAGGGCATGCAGGCTGCTTTTTCACTCTTTGAAACACCCCCGGAGAACCATTCCCAGGCAGAGGAATGCTCACTATGGCTGTACCCAGTAGAGCTAGAATAGCAGGTCTGCATGACAAAACTCTTCTCAAAGCTATCCCATTCACCACTGCTATTTGCTTGCCTTGGATTTCTTGCCTCTCACTTCCTACACGTGGAGAAGGTGTGGAGCAGAGCCCTTGCAAATCACACAGTGATTTGGTCAAACACACCAAAAGAAGGTGCTTTTTTTCTCCACAAAAATTGTGAATACTTTCAGTTAAACATGCAACCACCTAAGTTACCAACTGCATCTTCTTCAGGTTTCAGCAAGTCTACGTGCACAGCTCGTCAAGCCTTTTCCACCCACAGCTACCCACCCATCCACCCTTTCTTACACATATAATAAAACAAACAGTAAACATGCAAACCCAGAATCCTTTCACCATGTCACTCAGAGCTACCCCATCACATTCACGAGTCTGCCTGTCAGAATACAGCTGCTGCAAGTTTACCTGAATGCTCAGAGTTTGTCATTTCATGACTGGAGGCTGTGAATTACAAATAATGCAAGTACTAAAATCATAGCCCAGTACCAGCTGCCTTGTGGGAGGGACTATAAACTCTGCAGCCAGAGTAAACAGCAGGATACTTTGAGTGACCACTGCTTCATCCTCCCACACATATCTTATATTCATCTTGTCTCCTTTTGATGACATTAAAAGCTGCTGTAGCATAAAAAGAAATATTAATCTGCAAGAGAAATACGAAGAGCAATTTAATACTCAGGCAAGCTAACAGATCTGGAACTATGGCATAGCTGTTACTGTCATCAACCATTCTAACTGAGCATAAGTTTCAGTAAGTTATGATTGTCATGGAATACAGAAGTAGAAAGAATACGTGGAATTTATATGACTTTTCATGTGACCCAAAGAGGTGCAAAATTAACCATGCTTTATTAGATGGGGAAAGAGTTGCATTTAGGCCATCGTGCAGATGACATAAGAAAAGTTTAAAAGAGCTCCCTTGTTTTCCACAGTTTTGAATACTATTATTCTCACTTCTCAAAGGTTATTGAAAATTATTATTACTTGATTTCATCAAATAGTTGGTGCAAATACAAAGGAAGCATGAGAAGCTGAATTGCCCTCATCTTCCAGGTGACATTTTATCCTTTATGCACAAAGCAGCCAGGCAGGTGTTTCTGAATGAATAGTGAAAAGCTCTGCTGCTAAACCTGTAACAGGGTTAGTGTGGACACGTAACAAGGGACTCCTTACAAAAACCCTCCAGCAATCTCTGCAAAAGAGCCAATTCCTCTGTTGGAGGGACACAAATCCGCTGAGCTTAACAGGTCTACTTCTCAGCATACACCCAAGGCAGGCCCACAGTTACCAGCCCAGTTAGATTCTGGTAAGGAAAAACCCCATGCAATCTTCAGAAGAAGCCGAAACAAAGGCTCAGCAGCCAGCCATTGTGGCTTTAACTAATCAGAGAGAAACCACCTGCAGGAATACCCCCTTTTCTGTTTACTCCCAGCAGAACCTTCCAAATGATGATTAATCACTGAATAAACTGAACAACTGACAATGACATGATGACAAAGGGAAGGCAGAGAGGGGCAGCAGCACTGGTGGACGTGGCTCGAGCATGGGTGGGTGGAATGGCCAAAGAAGATGGATGGCCCGAAAACGCTTGACACTTAAGTATCTCCTGTGTAGCAGGAGGATGGCTGTGCTAAAGTGAGCTGCCATCTTCAAGCAAATAATGCTCTGCACAACAAGCTGACACACTTCCTTCAGCTGTCAGCAGCAACGCAGAGGGGCAGCTTCGTCAAGAATGAGCTAATGAGGCTTTTAATTGGGATATGAAGCCTCGATAAGAACAGAAATAAGAGATACTGTAAATGACAGGATAATCCATTACAGTGGAAAGCATTGTAAATGTTTTACTGATTATACTCACATATTATTCTACCTATGTCGCTACTAATTTGAAAAATGATGAATCATAGAGCTCAAACAGGACTCAGATGAGTCAATTAGACTAAGTAGTGATATCAAAAGCTCATATTTTCTGTACTTAGGAATCAAGCATGTTTTGCCTAACAACAAACAAAAATGAGCTGTGTTTCACACTCTCAGTTGACCAAGTCATTAGCAACATGGAAGAATACTTCTTTAAATTTTCTGTATTTTTAGATGCTCTTGCCCCCATGGAGTCCTTTCTGGCAGATGTTTATTAGCTGGAAAAACATTTTCAGGAAATGAAATATTGTCTTGCAGCATTCTGCTGATTCTACTTCTAATTTTATCAGCCCAGGGTTACTTCAGGTGTTTCAGTGAGTATCCACATAACGAGAAAACTTCGACTGCTATTAACCAAACTCTGCACATTCAGTATTCAGACCAAAACTGAGCTCCAGTGTACAACTGGGACATCACTTTTTCTTACAGCGCTTGTATTGCAAGTGCTATAAGATTAAGCCTTAGGGACAAATTCACAATGAATCATGGTTTGGCCAGTTATTTACAGTAATGCAGAATGATTAGGTAAATCTTCACACCTGCCAGGAGACACAGGGGTATTAAGAACCTTACTGCCTTCGAAACCGCGGCTGATACATCACCTGATTTGAAAGGTGCTTTTTCCTGAACAAAGATGGTCTGGCTCAGTCTTCTCCCAGTTTTGTACAGAAAGAAACCAATTGCAAGGTTCAAATCTCAGCAGGAGTCAAACCTTTTCCACTTACTTTGTGAGTATTTTTAATTTTAGGAATCTAGCACAGGTACAAAAGAGGATTTGAAACAAATGAAATTTTAAAAAAAGCTTTGATGGTTTGGTTTTCTGCTTTTGGGACCCCCCTCCTCCCCTCTTCCCATTAGTGAAAAGAGAAGAGAAGGGGAATTACTGGGGTAAATCAAATCCCGGATGCTTTTATTTTAGCTTCTGGTTCATTTAGAACATTTTCAATTTTGAATTACTGTACTGAAAGCAGGAATATCTCCAAGTATCTGAAAACGGCTGTGAATATTTTCTATATCTCAAAAGGCATTTTTTGTAGGGGAAAACATTCATAAAACACTTCAGCTACACAGAATATAAATTAAGTCCGATCTCATGGCAATTTGCATTTTCTCTCTGATTTAACAGAAAACAGACAATTAAGACGAAAGTTATTGCAAGGATGCATCTGCACTTCCAGACTTCAGCCTATGTCAGTATTTTTATAGTGTACTTCCTTGGTCCATGGCTTAGTGAAACTTGGCTTTCCATTTTCCTACCATTTTCTATAAAAGGTCTCAAATGTAGCTTTAGAAATATCTTCGCTTTGAAAAAAAATACATAGAAATAGACATTTGAGGACTAAGACATTTAAACAAATCCAAAGTAATTTCTTGGGGGGGGAAAACATCCAGGAACTTCTGTCATCATAAAACCGAGACCTTGTCAAAGTGCCCAGAGAACGGCTTGCTCCGAGTGCCTTTCAGCAGCAAACAAGGCAGAGACTATTCCTTCTGCACACTGCTTCTCAGCACCTGAGGTGGATTTGGTGATTTGGGTGTAGTAACGTGCACGTCCATGCTTGCAATTGCCAAAAGGCTGGAAGGTGTTCAGCTCCATCTGAGAAACCTCCATCACCCCACCTCGTCAGCAGTAAAGGTAATTTCCAGTTTTCCTATTTAAGCTGATTTACAGAAGGAGTCAGAGAGAAGTGCACATCTGAGCTGCAGTGCAACACTTCAGCAAGGCTTGGAGCCCAGCCCCTGCTCAAGGACTGGTCGTGTACTCTGTGTATGATGTCCTGATTTCAGCTCAGACAATGCAAATCCTTCTGTGGCCTAAACCCTTTTTGAAGACAGAATTTGGTTCCCAGTCTCACTCACTAACTTTCAGAACTTTTATCTGCCAGGACTGGCAGTATTTCCTAGGAACACTGCTACAAAAGTGTGCACAGTTACAATTTTTATATTTCTGTCCTGCCATATTTGTTCCATTCCTCCACCACATCAAACAGTTCCTCGTGACAGCTACCTGCACACTATCACCAGCAATCTGCACAACTTTTATGCTGTTTTTATCCCTTAAAATTCACATCACTCACAATAGATGGTCAAAATCTTCCACTCAAAACCATTCTTACTCTTTCACTGGTACAGTCAATACTAATTATCAGCAAAGTTTGCCAAGGTCAATTGGGTGCTCACCCCAAACCTTCCAAACTCTCCAGTTACTCTGAGGAGTCCTAACTTTTAACAAGAATTGAGCTTCCTATCTAAATCATCTAAGAGTCTTGAGCCCCAGTGTTGTATATTCCAATTGCTTTGCACAGTTCTTTGTCCAGGGTCAACACATACATTTAAGGAGATAATTTAATTTTAAAGGTGCAACCTTTTCTAGAGAAAGGAGTATTTCATTTACAGCTCTATTTCAGTAACTATTGCCAAATTCGCTAAATATTTTTTCTCTACACTGACATCTTTCTGTTACAGCACAGACTTTCCCACAGATTTTTGGAATACCACTCTGATCTCTGCTGTCCTCACTCAGAGAAGATCATTATTCACAACCACAATAGCAGTAGCTTCTTGGGGCTGTTTTGCCTCACATTCCTGCTTCTACATCTGTATTTTTTACCAACTCTCCCCATCCTTTTTCAATGTATATTTCCAACAAATATTTTGCTTATTTCCTTTAGATTTGGCACATGGGTTTCTTTTGATCCAGACAAGATCAGGAGAAGATAAAATGCTTTAAGGAAAAGCTTTCCTCCTGTATTTATTCTTGCTTTTATTTTACATGACTCTCTTCACTGACTCTTTGGAAAGAAGTCCTGGTGACCCTTGAAATGCACAGATAAGATAACTTTAGAAGGCTCAGCCATAGACAAGGTTAGAAAATCTGGGAACAGGCAGGGAAGAGCTGAGAACTTGTTTTGTTACTGTTCCTTCATTTCCTTTATGATACTCCTTTTCTGAATTCTTATAAAAACACACATCCCAGTGAGCAAGGAAGTAGTAGAAGAGAAATAGGAAAGTACAGACAGTGCATTTTGCCTTCAAAATGTTTAAAACATCTTGTGCTCTTTCTTTGCAACAGTGAAGATTGATGTCTTTTTTAGGATAATGCTTCAAGGAGCTACTTTACAAAAAATACCAGCTTCCTTTCAGCAAGTTCTCTGCATGTGGCAGGATATTGGTGAAAATCAGCAAATTTGGGATGTTAATGTTCAACCAGGTACAGTGAAGGGTGCAAAGCAGTTAAAGACAGATCAGCTTGACAGATTCTGTACTCCAGCCTATTTAGGCAGGCATGTACTTCAGTTGTAAGTTGCCTTGTTTAATTAGCTACTGAGGTGTTCCATCTTCATCCCTAGTGCCTCATGCCTCAGAGGACGCAGAAGCAATCACTGCTTGGGACTATGAGGGAGCAGGGCTTGATTGTTCTACAAGATGTCCCATGGATGGAGGCCAGACACCATTGATTAACCATTAACTTTGCAGTTCTTAACATCAGGGGTTTTTTTTCCTTTCAGTGATGCTAAGACAGACACTTTGGAAAGATCTGAAATGCTGTGTAGAAGATGACAGATTGCTTTGTGTATTTTAAAAAGGGCTGATTACAGCAGGCTCTACCACCAGAGCAATTAAGAATAAGAAAAGCATAGGAAGAGATGGTAGAATTTCTATGAGAATTTTTAAAAAATGCAAACACACACACAAACACACTTCAGATGCATGTAGAGATGTGTCTACTGAATGTATTTCTAATAAAATACATATAGAGCATTAAAACACATCTTGCGGAAAATTCATGCAAAACCAATTTCTAGCAATCAGCAAAATTCTTCAGTCCATAGGTTTATGTTGCTTTTACAGAGGGAAAGAGAAGAAGAAGAAAAAGTAGAAGTGGACTAGACTGAATGGCAGAGAACTGTCTGCAGAAGCCACACTGAATTAAGGGTGCTGCTTAAAATACATCTTTTCAATGTGCTGTGTTCACTGCAAAACCACTTGAAATCTTTCGTACCATTGACTCTTTCCATCCTGAAATACCATCACAATTTAAGTCTCAGATGCTTCATAAGGATTTCTCGGTGCTCTACTACGGAATATATTATGCATTTAAGTAATTTTAGGTTATTAGTTTGTTAGCAGTCTAGACCTTTATACTTACTACTTGCTCCCAACTCCAATCAACTATGTAAGTAAGAAATTTTCATTAGTGCTCATGAAAACAAATCTAGTCTCATGTTGACTATTACAGTATTCACAGCATCAGTTTTATGCATGCATCAGTTTTAACTGTTAAAATTAGTCAGCCAGTTCTTCTGACGTCTGAGCTTCCTTCTCCCATCCCTCCAAGAAAGCAGAGCAGAGAAGGGCACAGCAATCAAGGCTTGATATTGCCTCAAAGCCTTCAAATTTCTTCAGCCATTTCAAATTGTGGTTGGGCTACCCAAGACCACAGAAGAGCACAGACCTTTGGTGGTGATCTGCAGTTAGTGCTGGGCAGAGGTCCAAGTTCCATGATCCCAGTTCCGTGGGTTTGCAGGATGGTGGAACTGACACCTTGATTTACAACAGCCCAAATGAGATTAAGCCACATCAGAGCTGACCAAGTGGCCAAGGCGATGTTTTGACCAGGCCAGGTGATGTGTCCAGACATCCCAGAGAGCAGAGAAGTGAAATGACTGTACTGAAAAAGGACTCATCTACCCAGGGGGAGTCAGCTGAACTTTCTTGACTTAGCATATCCCTCCATTTTTTTAGGAAGATGGAGATATTGCTCTGATTCCTCCCAGATATGTCAATAATTTGCCGGACAGCAGAGGTAAACAGACTGCCATCTCCAGCTGCCCACCACACACCTCTGGGAGTGGGCACAGCACCAGCCCTGTGGCTGCCCAGCTCACACCCAAAGTGCAACTGAAAGCAAACCTACCAAATAGCACCTTACCTGCTCCCTTTGCCCCAAAGGCAAAGTTTCACATGCTTAGCAGAAGCTGCAGGAGACTCAAGAAGCTCCTGTCTGGCCAAGGTGCGTGGCACCTGCCATGCAAGCACTGCCCACCCGACACATGGCACAGGCAGCCCTGCAACTGCGTAAGGATCTGAGGTCACAGACTCTGTACACAGACTCTGTACAAAATCTAATACCCCATTCCCCACATTTTTTCCTCGCACCTTCCTAGTCAACAATGGCTGGCATGTACTGAATTTCAGGAAGAATCCTGCCATTTACCAAGTCCTCACACAGGCAAGTTTTAAGGAAGTTCTTGAAAGTTTTTGCTTTTTTGCATTTTTGCCCCCCCCAGTCCTTTAACTGACACAGAGTAGAAGTTGTGTGATTTACATGTGCCTGGAAAGGATGGAAGCAGCTATTTTTAACTGTATCACTTGCATTTAATTCCATCATTCAATTAGACATATATTTTTAGCTTCAGGAAACTTTCTTTTCAAGAGGTGAAATGCCAGCACAGTACACTAGCAGAACCATTAGCTGTCAAAATAAAACAGGCTTCATATTCACAGAACAACAAGATCAACTACACGAGACAGAAATAAGATGGCAGTGCACTTTTACTTTTCAGCAGCTAGCGCAGTGTTTTCTGTATTAAATTTAATAGGCATTTTACATGGGATGTCAGATATTTTTGTCCCTGCAAATAGGGTTCTTTCCTTAAAAAAAAAAAAAAAATCTAAGTTTCCTGCTGCTTATATAGGGAAAACAGCACAGAAATTGCAGCCTTACACTAGCAATGACTAGGTAGTCATCATTTTTAAAAACAATGTCACAAAAGCTATTTCGACGCTGTCACTCTTAAGAATAATTAGTTTCCATCAAAGCAACAGATTATCTGTTCATGTTGTCCACTGGGTCATTACAATGGGCAACCAATACAGATAAATGGTATCTAATCTTTTCTGCTCTTCTATTGGACTGATTGATGGTTATAACTTCTCCGATATTATAAGGCAGAAAAATTATGCTGACATTTAGAAGCAAAAGCACAGAAAGATAAAACTAAGTACAAAGCACATCCAACACCATTTAAAAAAAAAAAAAGAAAAAAAAAGGAAAAAAGCTAAAGACAAATAGAACAGAAAAACAAATGACAATTAGGCCAAAAGAGAATTATAGAGGGGAACAACTATACATTGTGGGTGGCAAGGAGCTCAATTAATTATAGAACATGAAGGGAAATCCAGGCATTTCCATTAGATGTTATTAAAAGACATATTGACTGAGCTTTCTTTACATGTTATGCCTTAGAAGAAGACAAAAGGATTTCCCTGGTATTGATTTGTTCCTGGAATTGGTCGACTTTAAGACATGAAGAATAACATAATGAGAGGTGGCTGGGTAGCAAACAAGAAAGAACAAATTGCTACCACTGACACTCACATCTGTGAGCTTCCATATATTATTGCCTTTTTCAATTTAGCATTTGTTCATATTGCTTGTCAGAAACCATTAAACCACAAAATATGCTCTAAACTTAAACCAGCAAACCTCTCAGTTATTCATTTACTGTACAAATAATCACCATTTTCAGCAGATCTGCTCAAAAATACTAGCAATGTTAACAAGCTGGCTGGATTTGCAATGTTCCTGTGAGGCACTCAATGCCCTGAACAGCTCCCAGATAGAAGGGAAATATTCAGCTCTTTGGAGGAGCAGTCTTTTTTTCCCTAGCAATAAAGATGTCCGTCCCATGTTCATCTGCTGTTTTGCAGCTGCTGTAGGGTGACCACAAGTCCAACCCTCAAGTCAGAGTAGCAAGATGAGGATGAGGTTGACTGTTGGTATGACAGCCTGTGGGCTGAGGGGCTTTTAAACATCTTCTCGCTGGTGAAGATAAACAAAAGTCTCTGCTCTGCTGTGATGGCCTAATCCTGTCCATGACAGGCTGTTATATAAAATAGCTGTGTGGGGACCATCCATTTGGGGGCTGGAGGAAAGAGAGTTGGCATTGCTACCACCATGTAGGCAATCATCAAAAGAAATTAAAAGACAGAGTATTTCTCGTGAGTATTATTTATATTGATATGAGAAAAGTAAGCAGTTCCATATTAATCTTTAGCACTACTCTACAGCTGGCTCCTCTCCATGAGAGCAAAGGCTTGTGAACACAAGTATCTTCCCTCATGTATGTGCTTAGCAATTCTCCTCACAGCTATGATTCTTCAAGCAGTTTTGTATTGTGTTAACAGTTTGACTGCAAAATTATTTTCTGCTACAATAAATGTATATCCACAGCAGGAAAAAATTCCTCAATCTATAGATCCACTCAGACAACTACCTTCAAAATCACACTGTGAGTTACACTTCTTCTCCTACTCTGGTATTTACCTTTGGATTTATCAGCAACTGTCCTCAGTTTTCCCTTCTGAAATTCCGTGCAGCAGCTGATTTTGCCATTGCTCTCACACTCATATGATAGTTTCAGACAACAGAATACTTTGCTATGCAAGTGTTATTTGGAAAAATAGCTTAGAAAACATCAAGAGCAACAGTGGATGTGGTAAGCCTCAAGCAGGTGTGAGCCAAATAGCTTCTCCACGACACCATTGTTCAGAGATGAATGTCCAGATAAAGAACTGTCTTTACGTTTGTTGTCTCTAATATTTCTTAAGTTTTCACCCTTAGACTCATCCACTAAGTCAATGCCTCTGGGAAGGATAAATCACAGAGACACCCTCACTACATTCATAATTTCTACCCAGAATAAAATGTTTTCTCCATTTTGTGAGAAGATCTCAAAACAGTTTCTGCCACAAATGTAAGCAAAATGCCAAAATCTTGACACCTCTTTTGAACGGAAACAATACAAAATTTCAATCATGAAATTTGCAACACTTAATTAATTTCTAAAATAGACATCTTACAATTTTTACTTCACATTTGGTTTTGAATAAAATTTGTTATGAACAGCACAGTCTTCTAACTGTAAAAAAAATTGCTACTAATATTAATTTATAAAAGGTGAGGATTGAAATCAGAAGTTCTAATGCTTTTGTCAGAGTTTAATAAATATTATACTTTGAAATGTTGATCCTTAGCTACATTTTTTTAACCTAGGCGATCACATAACTTCGGGGTTAGGCTAACTATGTCTGGGATGGATAAAATAGATCAGTGCTTAACTTAGCCAGTAGGAAACAATAAAGCTTATCCCACTTCTTCAAAGCAAATTCAAATCTGCAAACCCAGGAAGCTAATGGAAGAACTTTTGAAAAAGGTAAAAAATTTTGAGGTAGCACTGGCTGAAAGGGGCTTGTGACTGAACAAGGAAATTATCTTCTGATTCTCTGATCTCTTCTTCTCTCAGTGAAATTCCCTAAATACATAACCTAAGATTTTTTTAACCAGGTACTCCTATGAACTAGAACTTGTGCAAAATCTTTCTCTTTTTTTGCTACCTGTTCAAGTAAATGGGGTAATAGAATTTCAAGTCTGAGTATTAACTCTTCCTCTCAATGGCTCAAATTATAATACTTAAGTTTCTTCAATATGCCCTCTCTTTTTAGAAAATAATGGAATCAGAATAAAAGGATGAAACTTTCCACAAATGGAGATCCAGATACAACATTGATTAAGTCAATCAAAATCCTTCCAGATTTTTTAAACATTTCACTTTGATTTTTTTAAAATCAATTTAAATTCCTAAGTGAAAAGTCACTTGAACTAAAAATGTAACTTTTAATTTAAAAAAAAAAATCCAGCGAAATATTTCCATAGTTCCAAGGCTTTTCTTCTGTACTTTTTTTTAATAAATACTGTGCTAAAAATCATCCTTAAAACAAAAACGAATCCAAACCGAAAACCCAAACAAACCATCTTTGATTTCATACTCTCATTTCTGGGGAAAAATGTTGAAATAATGTTGACTGCCTCTACTAACCTTTAAACCTGTAATGGTTACTGGGCAGGATGACAATCCTCTCTCCTCAGGCTCTGTGACGTTTGCACAATTGTGCGAATGAAGGGAGATCAACTTGTCACTGTTCTTGTGGAAAGTAAGTTTCAAAAGATGAGAATGCTCTGATGTTACATGTGATATGGCTGAGTGAATGAATGTAAAGTAGGAGGATAAGAAACTGTTTTATCTAGTTTTTTCTCCCCTTCTGTTGTCTGTTTATGCTGTGACATTTTCTTGTTTTAGCTCTCTTCTGCTTCTTTGGAAATTAAATGAGATCCAGTATCTCAGAGACTACTGGCACTTAGGATTAGTGAGACTAACGTAAAAGCAATTAGTGACAAGGAAAAAAAAGAAACTAGTTGCATGATTTTGATTAAAATGATTTTTTAAAAAATCCTGCAATAAAAATTTGCAGCAGAGGTGAGGTTTGATAAAGAAAAGCACTGCTGGCAAACTCAAGTGAAGGCACATGCAACACGACTCTCTTGCATTACAGAAATTAGAAAAATGAATGAAGGACTCGTGGGGCTGCAATGACACTGCAAGAGCAGCAGCCTCGTGTATTCAAGCCTCACCAGCAACCTGCCAGCTGGCACCAACATTTCCTAAACATACCCAGGATACTCAGAACAAGATGTTAAAAGCAATGTATTGTACTCAGTTTCTACCAGGGAACCACAGACACATTCCACCTGGATGCCAGAACAATTAAGTCTCGTGTGTTGTACATGAGTAGACTATATTTGGAAACTCCTTCTGACAGCTACATTTCTTTTGAGCTGTTGACTGACTGAACTCAGCTTTTAACGGTTTGGACAAGAATGAGTCTATCGAAACTCCATAAAAAGGAAAAGGGTATTTGTGCTGTGATATCCCTTTGCCAGCATCTATTCATGTTTATCACACAGGTACACAGACTGTGAAAGTTGAGATACTATCAGAGAAAATAACTACAAGTATAGGTATGTACTTTCCTATGCAAGTCATTATAATAATCTGAAAGTCTAGCTTGTGACCTGTTTCCCAAAGAGCGCTCCCTAAGTCTGTGATGCACTGTTGACTTGGATTAAAAAATTATAGTCTAACTTGTACTCAGAATGCACTACTCCATACCTTACTCTGCTTTGTTCAAGTTTAAAAGGTCATTTTGCAATTTATCTAAAGGGGTACAAAGAAGCAACATTTGAAAATGCACCAAAAGCACAAAACCCTTCTGTGCCTTTTATATAGAATTAGATACTCAAAGTCAGCACCAAGCCATACAAAACTCTCTAAGCTGATCAAAACCTTGTAACTACTAAGGAAAACACTGTGTAACTAATTATAGGCAAAACTTTGCTTTTCTGCATCCTGTGAGATGGTAAGCAAAACAGTCCTATCTGGGCAGCACTTCTGATGAATGCATGCCTGGGAAAGACAGAGATGCAGAAGCAGCAAACTTCACAAGTCTCAGTCCTGTTGTTCCCTGGCAGAGCTGATGAAAGACAACACCGTGCATTTGTGTGTGAGTATCCATGCAGTGGATCATCTAGGCAGTCTTGCCCACAGGCTTAGGAAGCATTAGATTCCTATCATCCAGGTTTTCAGGTTAGTACACAAAATACAGACAGAGGATGCATACAGATTGACTAATTTTAAGCATCTGACTTAAATGCCATAAACTGTACTCCGAGGGCATCTTTCTCCTGCTGCATATGCAGAGAATTTGCCTGTCTGGGCTCAAATCTAGGATATAAGTGGTGTGTGCATGTTCTCCTGAGTACCCTTAAAGAAGGACAAGGTCCCACCTAGAACTGTTAGCTGCCTGAATAGGCAAAGTCACATGTCTACTTCTTTGAGACTCAGCTAGGACAACGGGTCACAGGCAGCACTGCCATGCCCGAGCATGGGGGAAGGTGTTAGCGGTCCTTCTTCCTCCTTAAAAATACCAGCTGAGTCCTTCATGTAGAGACCTTTAATGATCCAGATGTCTCTCTAACCCAAGTACTTCACAAGCACACAGATACCCAGACTGCCTACATGAAACACATGAGGGCTGGCCTCATGTGGCTCCAACTAAAAGTACTCTGAAAGATACATGAAGTGATGCCTGCTGCAGATGACACTGATCACAACCTGCAATGATTTTTTCACCTATCAGAACAGTGCAACACTTGCAAAAAGTATAACTTCCTAACTCCAGCACATTAGTTTACTGGGGAGCTCAAGCACAGAGCCCCCAGTATCTCATTGTTTCAGTTTTCTGTAGGCCATGGCTGGGCAGAGGGCCTAAAGAGCCAGTTCTATGATTTTTGTGAACAAATAGCTCTCTCAAGATCACCATTCCTATCTTCAGCTAGCACTGAATGTACTGCCATTTGCAAAAGGTCAAACTAGATTCACCTGTGATTAATACCATGAGTAGTTTGATTTTTATATTTATTGCCATACTTCAAAGCAAGAGCTAAGGACACCCTGTAAACATTACTCTTACCATCAAACTAATTCCATAACTTACGGTTACAGAAAAAAATTAAAGTTCCTTATTTGAGACCAGATGCATTTTCAAGAGCTCTTCTACCTGATTTTGTGCCCACACACTTCAGAGGTATCTGTGTGTTACATGCTGAGAATAGTTTACATGTTCCAGTCACAGGGGAAAGAGTAACTGGGCTCTGAACTAACAGACACCAAGCAAAGCTTGACTTTTCAGCGATGAATGATGTAAATATTTCTGAGAATGCAAACTATGTGCTTGACTACAAGAGCAATGTGAGGCAAAGGCAGACTCATTAGAAATCTAAATTTACATTAGACATGACTAACCCCATCTACAACTAGAAAATTTTGAAAAACATACCCATTTTGATTTAAATTGGACCATTTGAAAGGAAAAATGGTTTTGATCAACTTCTTTAAGCTTAAGATAAAACCTCCAACATGACTGCTAAACCAGAGAGAGTAGACACTTGAACAGCTAAGGAACTTTGCTTGACCAACAAAAGCAATTCAAGGAAGCAAGTGCTCAAATTAGGATTGCCAGGAGGAAAAAAAACAAACCTGAAAACCTTTATTGCTTTATCTTCTACTACACTGTGACAACTTTCTTTACTGAAGCAAACTGCTCTCTTTGCAAGCAGAAGTATCAGCCACGCAGTCTTCTACGCCAGCAATACCTCCATGGGTGAGAGACGCCTGTTTTTTACCCGGGAACCCATCCTAGTTCTATAGTGCTTCTAAGCACAATTCACAAACCCCTTGGTCTCTGGGAGGTTGAAAGTGCAGTGGAAGAACGAGGAAAATGGCAATAGAAGACTGCTATGAGACTTTTTTTTTCCAAGAAATAAGATCTAGGTCTAATATTTTAATACTGAGTTAGTAGTCCCTAGACCTCTTGAAGAAGCCTTGTTGTTCTGTGATTGACAGACACGGAGATCAACTGGAACAACTCCATGTGCAGATGCAAAATGTTTCACAAATTGCCACTTATGCACAGGCAGGGCATTCAGCAGGTATTCCAAAGTGAAATATTCATCCTTGCCTTTCAATAACTAAAACCCTGCCTCTCTAAGTATCTTAACATGACAGAAGTCATTAAGTTTCTTAGGAGTTCCCCAAGTAAATGCTGTAAGGGCTTCGTTAGTAATTATTTTTGCAGCGCTACCACTGGAATTTCACAGACACAAGACACAACTCACCTATGGAGCACATTAGTTAAAACAAGCTGTAACATGTTCCAGTGCAATCTACACAGAAAAAACAAAAGGCTATGTCAAAACATTTCATCATTGTTCCCTCAAGTAACAGTATAATTCCATATGTCCCAGAGCATGTTTGCAACAATACATCTACACAGGGAGTTTAGCCCACGCTCAATCTCAAACTTTTCTTCACACACCCTGCATAAAAGCTTTAAGTCTTAATTCACAGAGCTCACTCTCTTGCCTGCTGGGAATACTGAACCAAAATTCAGCACTGGGGCTCCTTGGTGTTCCACATCATGGAAGGTGAATGCAAAAAGCAGCCAGACTTGAATCCCAAGCAGGAATTTCTTCTCATATTTGCTCATTTGAAAATCAGATCTAAAAGCAAAACCTACCTAAATTAACAATTTTACCTTCTATCCTCTTTCTCTATCTGACCTAAACTCCAGCCTCTTATTGGAGGGGTTCACCAGAGTCTAGTGGATTGCCTCCCTCTTCATATCCACTGACAGTTTATTTTAGTTCGCTCACTTATACCAAGTTGTCCAGAATGTCTCATCAGCCATCCATTTATTGCAAGAAAAGTAAAAGCAGAACTACAGGGTGATAGTGTGTTGTAATTGAGAGAGTATATGGAGAATCTCACAGTTAAATAAGAGAAATACTTAGGAAGAAGCAGAATTTTACAACTGTTATTTTTGTCAAAGCATCATGTTTGAAAAGACAGTGTCCTTGGCAATGGGAAATCTGTCTTTCCAGCCAAGAAGGAATCGTTACTTTCCTATCCTACCACCGAGGTTCTACAGTTACCTCCTCAGATCCATGCTGCAAAAATTGGGGAATGATGTATGGCCAAAAGGACATTGCTGGAATATACCTCAAATCTACCTAGCAGTGCCTGGGCTATGTAACTAACCTTTGAGATAGAGGACAGAGGGAAGTCCATCCTGGAAAGGCACAAGATATCTCTCCTGTGACAATTCCGTGCTGCCTTGGTCCATTCTGTTATCTGGAGACAGGAGTTGCAGGAAAAGGCGTGAGGAAAAGGGTGCTGCTGTGGCTACATGCAGCCTATCCTTTTATAACAGGGTATCCTCAGAGCCCTGGAAAGACACTGTAGTTCTGCAGTTGCTTTCCCTGTCCAGCAGCACTGACTTTCTCCCTACCCTAGGAGAAAGAACAAGGTGTATGGATCAAAGCTTCCAAAGAGGCCTCAGTCTTGCAGAGGGGTAAGAGAAAAGGCAGGTCTATAGTATCTGCTATCTTCCTCCAATTTTCTCGTGCAGAAGAAAGAAACAGTCAGAACTGCAAGTTTCCCCTCTGTATGATTTTGAGTACGTAGCCAAGAGATAGTTGATGGGACTTTCTGAACATGAGCAAGAAGTAATACCAGATACATGTGAACACATGGGCCATAGTGGCCCTTTGACCTCACCGTTTTCTGCTGAGAGACCGGTGCCACACATACCACAGAGGCCAAAAGAAGGTGTGTGACTACCCCCAAGTGTGTGATTATACCTGAAGCCAACACTTAGCTTGAGTTTGGAACAAGGACTGAGCTTCAGTCAGGACACCCTGGGCTCTCAGTCTTACATGCACACTGCAAAGGAGTATTTGCTCTCAGCAGTCAAACATGTATACACAGAGCAACATCAGAACAGACCTGATGCTCATAAATGAATAATAAGTTTAAAACCCTGTAGTTTTTCCAAATGGAAGCCCAGCATTGTGTAACGGCTTGAACCGCTTTTAGGACAAAATATCTACTGTTTTATAGTAATTTGAGTTACAATGAAGGGTGTTTTTCACTCTAGTCTCTTTAACTGTTGCTATACGAAGTGCCACAGCTTGTCTTAAACCTGCTATTTACCAAAGTGAAAAGATTTCCAGGTACGAGGAAAACGCAATATTATCTGTTATAGATCAAAAAATAATAATGCTTGTGATAGGATATGATTTTTTATTTTTGCATACATAAGTCTAGATATTGTCTAGTATTGTTTCACCATTGTCTCATCATCCAGATTAACATTAAATCAAACAATGAATTATTCATGAGGTGTGAATAAATGGAATTAGCCTTTCTAGCATTCACTCTGTAAATCGCATCTACTGGATAAATGCCTTTTTTCCCCCTCCTTTTTTTTTATGTCTGAACACTAGAAATAATGACCTGGCTTGCAGCCTTGCTAGATTAGCTCTTGTTAGGGTGATATTTTTAGATGAACATAGGTCTCATCAACCAAGAGATGTCAGGTCTACTATCATTCCTGTCAGCTTCCTAACTTCCAACAGCTCCCCTCTCCATCCCTAAACTCTGCCTTCAGCCCTAGTAGCCATGGTACCTGCAGCTCAGATGATTTGCTGAGCTTGACTCATTATCTGCTCTGTTGTAACAGCAGTTAGAAACTGAATGACATTCAATTAAAATGATATTAGCAGCTCAGGAGTGATTTTGTTTAATTTACTCCTACTCAGATGTAAAAACATTAGTGACTTTTTTAATTGGACCTCATAATGTCTAACTCCTACTCAAATGCAATGAAATTAAAGACTTTGGTGGCTAAATACCGCTTAATTTACTCCTACCCATCTATAATGACATTAAAGATGCTTTAGGGTAGATATTGTTTCCAATCATTTATATTCAAAAGAAATCTGAGCTTATAGGTACTATTATTGAGCATATAATAAAATCATACAAGAAATTTATCTATACGGTAGGGGATAGTTGGCTACAAGTAATATTAAAAAGCAATCATTCATTTTTAATGCAAGGATATTAAAAAGTAACGTTAAACACAAGAATTTCTGAAGTTGGATATTAAAAAGTAACGTTAAACACAAGAATTTCTGAAGTTTTCTCTTCTGCACAGCCCCTTCAAGGACACAAACCTTTCCTTTCTTAATTCAGTGTGTGGTTTTAGATGAAATGCTTTTATTACATTGCACGCGGTTTTCTTAAGCAGTATTTATATGATAAATCCAAGGCTGACGTATGTCATTACTGAGATAGACAGCCAAGATACTTTTCAGTAATGAAGTTCACTTCGCTCTGTAACTGTGTGTAATACAGTTTAATGCAGTCTTCTGAAGTTCAAACATTTCAGAGGAGTATGTGGTTCTCTGTCACATTTACACTATTTCACATCCTTTCACAGACCTTAAAAAATTACTTGGTCTTTACTGAGTTAATGCTGTTTGCATCTAATACAAGCACCTGCCCCGTGTTTTGTAACATTGATAAGACTGAGCCATCACGTCCTTCATGTCTCTTTTACTCACACAAAAATTCCACCCATTTGTCCTCTGGCATATTCCCCTCTTCCCCTTCCCAGCCTTAAAAAGCAAAATTATTAAAAATGCCTTCCTTCACCTACATAAACTTTTAATTATTGAAATGAAAAGCATTTACAAAATTTCACTTATACTTTTATTATGAAGACAAGCTGTGCAGATGACAGATTGTCTCTTGAGATGGAAGAACAAGATTTCTGCTTTAATCTTGTGCTCTCGTCTAGCGTGAGGCTATGGAGATGTTCAAATGGAAGAGCCTGTTCCAGGTAAGCACCATAAACCATTGCCAAGGGAGAGAGGAGAGATTTCTCTTCTTCCATCTTGGCAGTATGCAGCCATGCATCCTTATCCTGCTGAGTGGTGGGTAGCTCAATGACTGTCTTTTCAAGCGAGGATACCTGATACCAGCTTCTTCCCAATCCAAATGGAACATGGTCCTTGAGATTTAACAGCAAAGTCCTTCAGAAACCACGATCTCTGATTCTTTTTATGATTCTGAAGCAAGAACCAATGCATTACTTCTGTTTGCAGACTAGTTTAAAAGAATGTATTAGTTTAAAGTAGTTACTTTATAATAATTGTAAGGTTTCACTGTAAAAATCTGTTTTAATCCAAAACATTTGCATGCAATTTTATAATTCTTTCCACTCAAATCTGGAATTTGGACATGGTAGATTTAGAATAATTTTTCCTTGGGCATGGGTTTGCAAGGGGTTAGTTAAGCAGCGTGGGCTTGAAACACTAAGGAGTTTCAAAACTATTTTGGAGTATTCATAGCAACATTAGTATCTATATGAGCACTTAGAGTTAAGCACCAGCAAATGCAGACCCTCTGCTTTGACTGCAGTGGGTCATTTGCCAGCTCACACAATAAAAGGGGCTGCTCTGTTCTGCTGGAGCTGGGAGTGCATTCCCTCACACAGTTCCCCTGGTTACAGCACCCTGCCACAGCATCCTGCCACGCTGTCTCCTGCTCTACCAACAGAGCTGCACGACGGAACCACTCCGGCAATTTATGCACTGTGAACTACAGCCCTTCAGGTAGATGAGCATGGGTGAGATGAACAGGTGGTGAGACACTGGAAGGTCTTGGCCTTGGAGCATGACACACAGCAAGACTGGCACAGGTATTTTGCCAGAGCCCTCAATGCTTTACACCCTACATGTTTACGGCACTCAAGAGCAGTGCCGCAAATCAACAATCTGGCAAGAGCTGGGAGAAACTCTCCAGGAGCCCTCTGGTGCCCTTCCTCACCTCCCAGCCCAGAAACTGTCAGATCCTCCCAACAAAACATGGATTTTGTGCCTTGGCCTGGCACAGGTGTGAGTATCTGGAGCTGGCTAGGGTCTGCCACTGTTCAGGGAACAATGGTTAGCAGGCAGAGTGTGCTACCATGTCCCACGTCACAGCTGCATGTCAGGGTGCACCTCCACATCTATTTCAGTACCACAGCTACCCTTATTTTACCTTTTGTCCAAAAACATGTCTGGATTGACACTGGATGAACATTGTTAATGTTGTGGAGGGAAAAGGGGCACCTAGGTACAAGTGAAGCTTTCAGAATAACAAGGTTATTAGTATGCATTTGGACACAGCTCAGCTATCAACAGATAGTTATTACAATTTTATAAATTTAATCTACTACTGATACTTAGCGTATTTACATAAAGATATGGTTATTGTAACTATCTCTATTTAAAGTGGTCAAGAGGGACCACTGAGCATTGATCTTTCTCCCTGTTCTTTCATTCTGGCATTTCCTTCCCTAAAGCATTCTCCAAGTAACCTAATGCCAAGGGGTGCAAAACAAGTGCAAGGAAGAAATGGTTATAATACGGTGAGTAATCTGAATTTCAGTGGATAATGTCTGCAAAAGGGAACACCAATAAAACACTATAAAAGAGAAGGTGGATATAAAAAACAGTGATTAACAGACCAAATTGTGCCATTCCAGGATCACTGACATTTCAAACATACAAAAAACACACAAGGACTTCTAATTGGCTTCCATGTCTCAAATATGAAAGGAATCATTATCAGAATACATTTCTAAATACCTTGCACATATAGTGACAATGACTCGATATCACCGATTCAGGTGTGAAACTACAAATTTCAAGATACATAGCCAAGTACAAATCTGTCTGCACAGGAAACATCTCAGGGTGCAGAACAGTAAAGCACAAATTCAGCTTTATTTGTAGTTTTTTGTATACTTCTCACAAAGCCAAAGGCATTTTTGAAGTCAAGGATACTCTGACAGGATGAATTTCTTCAATGGATTGAGACTTAGATGACTACACCATGCAGAGGTGCTTTATATTAACAAGACACTTAATATTAAAAAGAGAAAGAGAGAATATACATCCTCAGCGGGGAAAAAAAAATCTGCGTAGCTTTCTTCTCCTAAGATGGGCAGCTAAGATTGTCAAATCCAAAATGCCAGTTCACCTTCATCTACTTTCCCTGCTCCAGTAACATGGCCCGCAAGCAGATCAATTCCCGTGGAATTCACCAACCACAGGAAAGCAAAGTCCTGAATGGGCTTAAAAACATCAACTCCCTGTTACCACACTGCTGATCGGGCAATTCCATTTAATCTTGGTGCTGTGACTGCCACACATTTAGGCACCCTAATTCTCATTGTCGGTTCTTGAAACATTATATAGAAAACTTCAACAGCCTGTGTCCTCTCCTATCTAACCTTATAAAGCCATTATTGAACACATGCACTAACAAACCTCATATTTTCCAGTTTTCTGGAAAAAAGAAAACTTTGTTTGCTGTCTCTAACATCTATTTCTGTCACCTCAACTAAAAGAAATGTTTCTGTCGCAATTAGTTCAGAATTGTTTTGGGAAAGAGGAAGATACTGTCTAATTTCCATGGTGGAAATTTTAATAAACAGCACCCTCAAGAGGATTAGAACTCACTTCCTTTACTGTTTGGTTAAAAAAAAAAAAAAAAAATTTAGTTGCAAAGCTACCACTTTTGAATACAGCCAGAATAATTTCCAAGGGTTATTTAAGGTGTTTAACTACAGAGTAGATATTGTGCAGGAACCCGGGTATGCACTAATATCCCCCCATCACGAGTGCTGCTGTGGTGGCCCGAGGCATCTGCATGGTTTAGTGTGAAACTGAGGCTCGCCAAGATCAAACAGGCAATCAGTCCCCATTATGAGGTGATCCTTTAAGGAGGTGGCTTTGGAAAGGGATAAGGAGACGGGCTGCTTCAGGGCTCCCTGTTGCTCTGCACATTTGGGAAAGTCCTTGTGAGAAAAGCTAATGTAAAGAGAGTTCTCATGTTTTGATCTGAGGCTGAGGAGTCCCACGGCCATCCTGGTTTGTGGGCTGAAGGCATGAGAGCACACCTGGACTATTTCCTTACACTACACTGGCACGAGACCAGACACACACTGCGGACATTTGGGAAGGAAGCATAACAACCATACCTCTCTCTGGGTAATGGGAGGGCTGACTGGAACTAAAGGCACATTGCAAGTGCCCTTCTTCCCCAGGACAGACAGGAGGTCACTAGCTGGGGGCAGCTGCCAGCAAGATTACAGCCCCCACCCCCATAAATCTCAGCCTAAGCCCAGTGATCTTCAGAATCTTGAAAGAGAACAACTCGCGTGGAATGTCTGGATCTAGTGCTGAAGAGGTCTTAAAAATCACGTCTCAGAACAGAAATTGAACATGCTGAGGACAACCACAATTTGCATAGCATCAGAAAAGTCACTCGGGTACTTCATTCTACCATATGATGGAGGGTACATATTTTCTTTGCAGAAGTAACACCATCCAGATGTCTCTTCCCTCTTCCACTCACTCTTTCCAACTGAATACATATCATATCAATACCACTAAAACTGATTTGCTGGCTTTTTAGTCCTAACTTCACTGAAAAGCAGCACTTCCAAGAACATCAGAACACTCAATGTTAAATACAGCTGTAATTTACAGAGCGAATAAATTTGATTCCCATTTGGATGTTTCTCTCCAATGTGTTGCCCATGTTCAGGTACCAGAAATTAGATCTTTGACTGTAGGTTTAAAAAGAATCTTGCAACAATAAAATAAAACCTTGAGAACGAAAAGACAATTAGATAGTTCAGAATAGTTATTTTACCCTTAATTTAGTAAACCAACTTCTAAGGGGTGTGTGTTGGGTTCTCACTCTGCTGCAAACGTATTGGCAAATGCTGTTACTTAGTGTTTTGTTTTAATAAAGAACATCTTCTATGTGCTTATTAATTTTTAGGAGAATATTTATGCGTTAATAAGATATCCTTACTTTTTAAAAACTCACCATGATCTAAGGAAGCCTAAGCAAGGACAGCCTTCTGACCAGTAGCCAGATTCATGCCTAATGTTGTTCCCAAAGAGTGTAAATTCCTAGAGATGGAGTACCCAGCCAGATGCAGATGTGACTGGGACCATCAGAGAGCACATTCAATCCATATGCCAAAAGGGAAGCTGCTTTTTCAATTCAGAAGTGTTTTTACAGTTGCACTTTGGTATGAAGAACTATTTTTAAATTACTTTCAAAAGGCATTTTTACTATTTTTTTTAAATTGAGATGTTTTTCCTAAAGCTAGACATGAGATGACATGTATATACTAAAGAAAACTTGAGCAGAAATAATGTACATCTGATCATTATTCTCTGGAACAACAATAAACAGCTGCTTATCTGTGATCATCCTACTTGGCTGTAGCATTAACTTAGATATAAAAACTTTCAAGATCGTATTACTATAAGATCCACAAATTATCTGTTATACAGACATGAATGGTTTTGGTCCCATTATTTGGAGACAGTTAATTCCCTCCTCTTCTCCCAAGTTTTACTGCCCTTTCTTAGCATGTCTGGCCAATTTTCTGACATGAAAGCCTTACTCAAACATACTGATTGTTTACTTTACTTACCATGTACAGCAATTTTGGTTAATTATTTTAAAATCCATATATGTACACCTCTATATATAGGCTCCACATGAATAATACAGGTTAACATATAGCAATTACCTCTATCTTCTAATTGCTTTACTAATTTTGATATAAAAGTGGGCAGGAAACTTTTGCATAGCTGTTAATTAAGATTTCTTTTTCACCTTTCTCGAGTTGTAGAGTATACTGGGGTAGAAATACAGCTTAACCTACATTTCACACTCAACCATATTCCTTTTTATGCTGTAGTTAACAAAGGTGTTCATGAATCAGCGGAAAATCTCAGTTTATAGTTGGATGACACTTTTCTACAACTAACAACAATCCTCAGTTACAAATGCCAAACAGGAAGAGCACATGTGTGAAAAACAAGCCTCTTAAACTGAACGAATGAATAACAATGATGTGTGGGTTGTGCTTTCTATGCAGCAAACGCCGGGAAGACCTTTCTGTGAACAGCTATCTGATAACAATTGGAGATGCTTTGGTGTTCCTACTCGCCTCCCACAGCCCTTTGTATCAGCAGCTCAGCAGAGAGAGTCTGACAGCAAGATTCCTTTGTCATTTGAAATCTCAGGTACTGTAACTCAGCTCAGTGCTGCACAAAGGAATCTCTACTGAGTGGCTGTGTTTTTCCACACAGCCACAGAAATACAGAAATTTCTCAATGGCTGGCTCTCAGCGTGCAGCATGAATTGTTACCTACCAGTTATCCCAACTAAATCACTCTCTGCTAAGAAACCTTCCATCACCTCGGTCTCCCTGATTTACACAGAGCAGCACTCTCATTTCCACATAAACAAACTAAAGCACTAGAGCACCTACCTAAAGCCCTACCTATGCTGTACACAAGGACCTATGTTGCATGCAGTTCCTCTCCCAGTTAGTTACAAGGGTGAGGAAAGAGGTGCTTAAAGCACCACTAGGTTCTCCAATACCACGCTGAAAATGTGCAAGTCCATAAAAATGGAAATTCCAAAGTCAAAGTTCATCTTCATATCCAGATCTTAGTGTAAGAGGCATTTCCCTATCATTCTCATAAGCTCATCAGAGAGACATTGGATATGAATATAAAAATACAGAAGCATGAACATGAGCAAATAATTCTCAACTTCCAAGTCAGCTGCAAACAATCCCCCCTCCCTTTTTTGCATAACATTAAGGAATAACTAAAAGTATTTGAAGTACTTCAGTCATCATATCAGAGACAGCTCCAGAGACACAGGACAAGGACATCAACACTGGCAAATTCACATTGCTCTTTTTCCTCAAGCCCCACATCAATATTGACATAATTCAGCAACATAAACCCATGGAACTGCCAGAGTTCATACCCAAAAAAACCCTCCTTTAACTGCTAGAGGCAGATGTCCCTAGACCAGAAGAGCAGATTGAAGCCATGCAAAGCTTCTTACATCAAGAATAGGGCTACAGATTTTAGATACTTGTAACAAACACTTTTAATTTTGCAGGAAGTTCTCTCCCATCTCAGCAGAAGGCAAGTTCTCAAACACTTCAATGACATGAGAAACAGGCTCTGATCTGCTCACTTTCCTTCTTGCCAAAGCAGACTATGATTTTCCAAATACGTAAAACCATTTTCTCCCAACCACATAAAATCCCAGTCACTGGAATCAGAGTCTGACAACAGTTAATTTATTTGGACTCCTTCTACCTCATCAACATGCTAGAGCTTCAGGCTGTAGCATAATCTCAGCACTTTTCTCTCCTGAAAAACAGATGCTACTAGGAGGAAATAACTTTGTGCTTTGCAGCAATTGTCACATTCCCAAAGACAACTTCTTCTCATGCCTTTCATCAAAAAGAATTACCAAAATAGAATCTTTCTACAGACTCTTAGGAGTTCCCATCCATGGCTTTCCATACCTACGCTTGACACCATTTGCCCAGCTATAATTAAAGATGAAAAGAGGAAACACTTTAAAATCACCAAATCTCTGTTGGGTTTTCTCCTATCCAAAATCTGTGAATGTGTAGGAAAAGAGCCTGCTTTACTGAAAAGATTGGGAATGTATGTTATATTCAATGTGCTGTTACAGTGATGAACTTTTAAATAGCCAAAGCACAGGTCTCTGGGGTACAACCCCCTGTTCTATTACTGCTACCTGTACAAGGGACACTCGTATCCTGTACCTCTGATTTCCCTGCCTTTAAAAAAGTGAATAAATAAATGCTTAACATAGATGTTTCAACATCCATTGCCTTAGCATTTGCAAGCCTTTACAGGTCCTATGCCAGAGAGCACTCAATGAAAGCTGAAAGTAATATTAGTTTAGATCATATTTTCTGCATTTTTTTGTCCTCTCGTTCTTAATTTTGAAGGACAACTGCAATTGCAGTTCATCCATTTAGGCTTATCCTAAAGTCATTATTTGTTATGATGCTGTTCCTGCCTTCAACTACAAAGAAAATGACTATCCCTACCCCCTCACAGGCAGGATTAACAGCCATAGAAAATGAGTTATGGTTACTCTCACTGACAGGAGCTCAGAAGCAAATTCATTTTCAAAAGTCCACCTAAGCCCAAGAAAGAATTCTGCACCCTGTTTCTTCTTAACTCTTCTTCACAGGTACATGATGAAAGTACACAATGTGTTTTCCTTCACCAGTCTGCACATTCAAGACGTATGCTGAGACCTATTGGTGCCAAAGGCAGTATTTGAACTAGGTGGTGTAAAATAAGTAGTGCAATGATACAGAGCCTGTGTACTCACATTACTTTTTTTTTTTTTTTTTTAAATAAAGCATATATTAAAAATATTGCCAGCACAGGTGGATCATTTTATTTTTAGGTGGAATAATAATTATTTCACTTATGTCTCTGTCAATGTCTAAGTAAGCAGGCGCTGTATAGTGTTCAGTGAGACCATTTACAAACACATTTGTACTAAATTGGTAGTCACCAGCCTCAGTTTTTCCTTCAATTCATAGTTTCACAATTCTTAGCAGAACAGGTACCAGATGCAGCTACATAGGCTTATTTTGACTGAATTTAGTTTAGAAAAGCCATAGATCCTGGCCTGACTCTTTTTAATGCCCTTTATCAGTAGATTGATGGGATTGCTCATCCGCCTTGCTCAGAACTACGCTGTTACCCAAGTACTGGAGCACTGCCAACAGCTTTTGCCCAGCAGACACTACTGAAGAAAGCATCCCTAGATCAGCTGAAGACAAGACATTGTGGGATAAAAATATAAACTGGATGCCAATATACTGCACAGTGCTTATACGGATCAACGCCACACAACGATGATCTCCAAGCAGCCTTCCAAAGTGGTAATATTTCAGTTTAGAGATCAGCATCCAGCTTCTAACCAAACAGACTTCAAAATCACAGGCCATGTTAAAAAACAAATGGCAACTCTGTTCTGGAACTATTTTGAAGAGACCTGTTTTTTGAAGTTGCTGTAGTGTAAACATGTACTTAGCTACCTGCAGCTGCAGTGAAAAAAAAGGATAGTGTTCTCTATGATTCACAGTAATCAATACACGAAAACTAAATAAATCAAATTCTCACCAGAAGTGAGAGAAGATATAAGACAAGTATCAGATGTATAACAGCTGCAGCCTTTCAATAGGTGCCTCCAGGACACACTGCAAGTGCGCTCCGTGTCTCACACCATGAGGGACACACACGCTGCAAGTCATTGGGAACGTTCAGCATTGTTACCAACGAAGCACAAGTGTTCTGACCTGTTCTGTGTCCAGCCCTGAGTGCCAGAACACACACGACTCAAGAGCCATGTGCGCACTCCTGCCACGACAAACAGCCCCAATAAGATCCATCAAATCTTACACAATAAAGAACTTCCTACTCAGATCCAGGCTGTAGGATCATTGCTTTAATTGTTTCTTTTCACAAATACCAAGAAAACAATGGCACATCTCTCAAAGTTACCTGGAGAACATATCCTAATCCTGCCTCATGAGCTGAAGCCTAAGGATTTCAACTTTGCTTTGATTTTCGGTTTTTCTAATCTAGAAAGCCTTCATACGTTTAACAAAATAATTATGAGTATCAACTCAGGTCTTACTGTTCTCAATATCTCCTCTACCAAACTGGAGTAGATGCTTCGCTAGATTAGATCTGATGTTAACTTTGTGTATTAAAAAAGTAGATGGAAATACCAACTTACATTTATTTTAATACAATTGTGTAATTTGAGGTTTATGGAGCCATGCAGAAAGCATTTGTTATTCCACCTTTAACAAAACTGATCCATTAACTCCGGCCATATTTTTAGTACATAGTTTGCTACAAAAGCATTAGGACACGTTATGAATCATTCTGGCATTATGAGAGTTAATAGAATACTATATATTTTTCAGGATTATTAATATTTAGTGTCATTCAGTAAATTAAAAAATCAAGTTTAACTAAGGTTAAAAATATCTGATGATACAGTACATAGATGATTGTAAATGTATATTAATGAAGCTTTACACAATTGACTGGATATCTTTTCGTTAATCACTCACAAACCCATGCCAAACATATATCAAAGACTTCAGCTCCTTTTTCATCCAATCTTCCGACATTTCATTATTATGGTTACCTGATTAATGGATGCAATAATATATGTGGCATGATATGATATGTTCACATTAAATTTTAATCAAATATTACTAAATTCAGAAAACATTAAGTAAATCATGACTGATGAGGCAATATTGCTGTACTGTCATATTGATGGTTAGAGAAACTCACTATGGAGAGTTACAGATTAAGGAGGAGAAGTAAATCTTATGAGGAAATAGAAGTATCTCAAGTTTAACTAGTTGGTTCTTTTAAAATTGCCTTCCAGCCAAAGGCTGAATACTCGATCCATCAAAAGTATTCCAGTGTCTGTAACTGATATGAATGCTTTGTTTTCTTATAGTGCAAGTCGTCTCATTCTTTAAAAAGCATGGATTAACATATACTCTGCACAAGGGCCTTTACCAAAAGATGATGGCCTGTGTAGGGAAAAGAACATTATTCTCCACTGCAGTTTGGAAAAATTAGCCCAGTTTATTTAAAACCTTGCTCTGACTTAAGCAGCAGGGTGTCGGGCACATGGAATGCACTTGGTCTGTTCATTTTTTACCTAAATGACACAATTGTGGCTTTGCAGGAGGTGTGCAGAGAGACAGATGGGGGTTCATGTTCACAGCCTAGATCTACAAATGTAGATGGTTTCACTCAGGAACGCCAGAGAATGTGCCTCTACTGCTGCAGACAGCAGCTTTCATTTCAGCTTTACGCCAGTAATTAACATGTTCATATGAAAATTTGGTACTTGTTTTTGGCCATAATTCTATATTGCACTTTTAACTGACAGCCAGGAAATAAAACACCGAACTGCTGTGTTTGAAGCGGAGAGAGACCTAATTGTATTCATCTACTTACATTTCCTGTTCTAGTAAAATTTCAGATGGGTGTGCTTATGTTGTCCTATGTCTGCCTTGGACATCCACCTCCCCACTCCCATAACTGAAAGATTCAACTTATAATTTTGAGCATTACTCTTCTTTATAATGAAAAAGTTCTTTACCCAGAGTAAAACTCCATCTCATGAGCATTAGGTGACCCTTTAGAAGCTAAATGATGAATCCTAAAAAAGAGTACTGGAGGGAGTACTAGCCGAAAGACTGCAACAAAACACTTCAAGTATTAACATGTCCTGAAAAAATTTATTCCAAAGAATTTAGAGCTCCTAGAAATAGATAGTCTGAGGAGCTAATTCAAAACTTTCAATGTTATAATCTATGACTATTCTTGTGTAGAATTTCAGTCCCATGGTACAGACTAAACCGGTCTCTTCTTTCATTTGTTTGTACCTTATTTATAAAAATAAAAGGGAGACAGTCTTGTCATATAACCATCTTTTTAGTAGACTCTTATGCCAAGATATCAGATGTTACTGGATCTAATTTTGACTATGTGAAGTAGCATCCAAGTCCTGCTTAACTGCATAATAAATTGTATTCAAAAATGAATGCATTGCACAGTACTTGCCACAAGACCTTTCCAAAATGCTGTTTGCTCCTTTATATCCTGGTCTAACTTTCAATTCCTTTCCTTGTTTTGAGGGGTGTAAGACTGCCTTGTATTATGTTTACCAGCACGGGAAATCTCAGTGCTACTGCACTCCAAATAAATACTACTCAATTCTGCAGCAATACCCTGAATATTAAAAGTAATAAATATTTAACGTGCTTAGCTGGATTTTTTTTGACAACTTGCTTTTTGCTAGAAGTCATTCCATATAAAGTATTTCAAGGGAAAGCACACAGATAAAAAAGGCAGAAAAGGAAATTAAAATGCTTAAATGGATACAATGAAATTAAGGACCAACTGGGAAGAAGCACTGAGTACTGATGTATCTTGGAAGCTCAGCTGAGCTACTGGTTTATCACTGGTTAGCTGTATGGCACAAGGATTTCAGTTTAACACCTTCTTGCTGTAAAAGAGGGTTTGGTATTTTTTGGTGACTAGCTCATAAAACCTAATGTGAACAGTTATGAGAATAATTAAAGCAAATCACTAAGTTATCTTCCTCCATACCCAGATAAGTTTTGTACAGTTACAAGATTAAAAAGCACAAAATTCCTGTGAGTGTAAGACCTAATAAAAATGGAAGAATACATCCAAACCCACAGCTCTTACCTCAGGCAAACTCCCACTGGTGTTGGCACCTCATGCGATGCAGAGAAGAGTGCAGACACTTCAAACAAAATTGCCTGGAAAGGTTTGATTCACTCTCACTTGATTAATTGAATGAGTATATTATAAGTCAGTCTTGCAGCTCTTGCTTTTCTCAGGAATGGAAACACACCAGAAAAAAAGAAGAGGTAACTCAAGGTTCTCAGTAAACTTCAGATCAGAGCGTGATGTTATGGCTCAGGCCTTCAAAAACCTGCAGGTTTCCACTAGAATCATCTGTTAAAAACAAGATCCAGCTTTCAATGACACAGTATAGCTCTGCAGTCTACAGGGTTGTGTCAAATACCAGACCTTTTGTCAGAAAGTCAACTTGAAATAGGCCTATTTCTTCGCATTACAGTCGCAGAGAGGAAAAACAAAAGAATTCAGAAAATTTTTGACTGAGCACTCAGGATATGTGATGTTCGCTGTCTGTTGAAACTGTGTCAGCTTCTAAGGGCAAGGAAAGCAATAATGTTCTGTCCAGAGAAACGCAGCTGTGGAGTCAGGATAAGAGAGCCAGTTTAGAGAAAGAGAAACAGAATCAGTACTAGTGATGCAAGAACAGAACCTTCATATCCTTTAGCAAAGTAAAGCTGCTAAACAAACCTACTTCTGTCCAAGCTTTTTAAATCCCAGAAACCAAAGCTGAAAGGGTCTTTTACATTTATAGATAGGGCCAGCTGAGAGAAACAGTACCCAGCTGCCTGTGGCAGCATTTAGGAAGGCAGTAACAGAAGCAAGGATGCAGTACAGGCCCTTTCAAAGATAAGCATGAGTAGAGCAGCAGGTCTGAGTTGAGGAAATAGGGACAGGCCTGTGAGTTACAGGTGAGAGAGGATTTGTGGCAATGGTGGGAAAGTGATGAAAGGGAGGGTGGTGGCTTTACAGTAGAGCTGTATGAGAGAAAATGTATTAAGAAATGTTAGGAAGAGACTTGGGGCAATGGAGAATTCATGAAAAACATGGAAATCCTCATATTTTGATTTCTCATCACTTTCAGACAGCCAGTTCTTTTTGACCACCATTTTTGGTGTCAGAAATATATCAGCCCTACTCAATATACAAGAAAAAGTCAGTATATCGACTGCTCATCACTATGCTCTCACAAAATACTGAAAACAGGAAGTTTGCTGCTCAGCTCAGTACTGAGGGCTTCTGAACACAAAGACAAACAGTTTTCCTGGTATCTTGCACCTGGACAAAGTAATGCAAAGGAATACTACTTAGCCTTTCACCATTCCCACCAACTCCTTTACCTAAATTAGTTGTTCTGAGCAAAGAAATCACACTATAAATATAATTAGTTACTTGGAACCTGATCTAAAGCCTAATGAAATCAGCATAAAGCTTACAGAGAGAATGAGCTATAAAGAAAATATTAGTTTGATTGCTGTGGGCAAAACTACTTTCAGATCTAAGCAGAGGATTTAGCTATTTTATTCTGCAAGCAATGAGAAAATATCTTCTTGATTCGAAAACTAAAATAAGAGACCTCATTAATTCTAGAGCACCACAGCCATATACATTACTTCTTAGTATGCAGGAATCCAATAGTTTCTCTTTTAAACAGCAATATTTAAAAATGCATTTAATTCAAATGGTTGTGGTTTCTCTTTTCAGTAAACACATGTGAAGGCATACATTGTGTTTAAATATAATAAATACAGCTAAAATCATGCATCTGGGTCAATCCTCTGCATGTAATCAGGATTATGAAAATTTAGTTTTTCTTATCTTTCTCAATAAATGGTCTATGTACAGACGACTGGAAATTTATTCAGACATGGTCTTGGTTGTGTTCTTGTTTTTTAACTCACCAGTTCTTTCTTCCCTGCAAATCTGACTGATTTCAAATACTGTCAGTTGCTCTGGTAGCTAAGAAAAGTGCCAAACCATGGCTGCTGATTTCTAAGCTGTGCTCAAGTTGTTTCAGGGACAAAATTCTCATGCCAATGCATTGTAAATTGTAAGTTTCCTGCCCATTTTAATGACTCGCTCTTTTGGTTCTGACTGCTGACCACATGTAATTATAAAGGAAAAGGTCACAGAGGACCTCAAGAAGGCAAAATCCAAATAGACACAAAAGGGGTAAGGGTGACTGGAAAAGTTTTTCATTTAGTTTACACCTTCTCCAAGACTTCACTGTCCTGAACCCCCAAGTCCTCTGAGTGAGGCTCCTTCAGCCCCAGTTGTCAAAGCCCTCCTTCACCCACTGCCTTGCCCACAGCTCCTCTCAGGCATTCCCCAGAGGCAACCCAAAGAGACACAGCACATCCAGGGGGAAATCCTAAAATCTGGTTATTCTGAAAAGTCTGACAAACGGAAGGAGGCCCATCAGTTTGATGGCTCTGTACATGTGTGGTGGGAAAAAAATTGTCAGAGGCATAGGGGAATCCCTTTTGTTTCAAAAGTGCTTCTTCAAAGAAACAGACATCCCCATGTCTCTTTGAGGAAGGCACTGTGTGGGAGGCTCTGTGGGCCCTCCTACAATGCCATGACTGAGAAGCCTGTCTTTAGTTGGAGCTTCACTGAAAATGCACAGTCCAGATAAAATGCAAAGGCACAAAGAGTAAATAAAGAAGTAGTCAATGCTAGGCAAAGTGTGGGCCGAGGAATTCTGCCTCCTAAGGAGGTGACAGTCAAATGAAGCTGGCTCATCATGTGTGTCAAAAGCAGCATCAGACAGGTAAATAGCAATTCTACACTTCCCTCCTACTCTAAAATTCCACCCTTAAAACACAGGGTATTTTAGGAAGCTTCCTGCTGACAGGCACATCCTGCCCAGAATTACATTTTAATAGCTCTTCTTTTAGACAAACATTTAATTTATAGTTATACAGTCAACATGCTATTCCCATGAAGTCCCTTGGGAGGAGCAAAACATGCAAAACACAGAAAGGGTGCTAATGAAAAGAAATAATCAGTCTGCGTTCATTGATAAGTTTGCAGATAATGTAGCAGAGTATTTACTCTGGTTCTGTTTCCTCTGGAGGGCAACTTTTTATCTCTTGGATCATCTCAGTAGACTATGGCAGAAAACAGCAGCCATTTTCAGTGCAGTGCAGAGGAGGAGGCTGGCACGCCATCTGAAATAAATATTTGACATCCAGCACTCCAGAATCTTGGTATTTTGGAAAAAAATCCACAAAATGCCCCAAGACTATTCTCTGAGTAGAGAAAAACTTCCATATAAATTTAGATTTTTTGAAGTAGCAATAACATCACTGTATCACATTAAAGCTAATTTTACAAAGATAAGGTTACAGGTTTTACTTGCTTTCTGCAGCCACTTCAGGACATTGCAACATGATGCTTCTGGAAGGGCCAGGGCACAATGATATTTTCATTTTGCCAAAGTAAAAAAGTACTTTTTATCCACACACTGGCTTGACTCAACAACACAGCCCCTAAAACCTTTATTCTGTTGATACAATATTCCTCCTTTTTTCACTGAAGATAATGTGTCTTGAAATGAACACTGACTGTCTCTTAAAAGCCAATAAATTAAATTGTCTTTCCTCAGCCAGCAGCAGGAGTAATGGAAAACACTTCTCAGAACTAGTTTGTTTGATTTCTACGAAAGTGTTTGACCTAATGATGTATTTTAGCAAAATGGTATGACTTATAGGTAACTGATAAGCACACAGCAAAAACCAGCTATGCAATTACCTGTCACAAGTCAAATATTTTATGCAAAATTAAAAATTATACACAAACAGATTAGGAATACAGTTTGAATAAATAAATAAATTAAAATCTCCAGCTCCATCACCAAAGAAAAAAGAAAAGTTAGTAAAGCGGCTAGAAATAACAGCTTGACAGTACTCAGTTTAACTGCCAGTGTATCTAAAATCTCATCCTACATAATATTTAGCAAGATCATCAACATCTGCCTCTGGATTAATGCAGTATGGAAAAGGATAATCAGCCAGCTAAGTGTGTAAGATCCGATGTTTAGATGCAAGAAAATCAGTAAATTGTGACACATTAACTCAGTATAATGTCATTAACAACCGAGCAACCAAGTTTTGTGCTTGAATGTAAAGACTTTTGACAAACTTCTTCCTTTGATGCACTCCCAGAAAAGAGAGGGAAAGGCCAGGCTGCACAGGGTTGAGGGTTAGAGAAGGGCTTGTCGCTGTGAAAAGGTACAGTGACCAAGTGGGATGGACAAAATGGGTGCTATACTCCTACAGATAACAGCTAAATAATACTCTTTCATGAGTGTGTGTCCATGAACTAAAAGGAAGGGAAACATAGTGGTTCAGTACAATAAAACAATTCAATTTTATCGTCTCATGTCTGAGTGTTAGTGCTGACAGTGAAGTGCCAAGTACCCTTTCTCCTTCACCCAGGCCAACCTGTGCCTTTAACAACTGACACAGGACAACTTCACCTATCTCCTATTCAATCAGTGGGCTCTAGATCAAAACCCCTCCAGACTACATGGGACCTGACTTGGTGATACATGATGAAACAAAGTGATAGATAAATTCTTGCTAATGAAAATAGGAACTAGCAAGGTGTCTTTGGGAAGCTCCTTGCCAGAAGAGACTATCTCGTCTAACCACATATGTTAGAAGGAAAACTCCCCCCAGCACTCCCATGTTGCAGAGCTAGTCCCTACAGCACAGGGATAGCTGAGAGCTATGGCATATCAGGCCATGTGGGCTCCCTCAGAGACCCACAGACGCCACTCATGTCTGAGGATCGCAGCTACAAAGGGCACAAAGGGAACTCTGAGCTTTCTTTACTGGCTGCTTATTAGTTTTTTCACTTCTTATTTTCTGGATGTCTCAACTTGAGCCCTACCTTCTTTTCTCTCTCCCCTTTTTTCTTGCCTTCTTTCCCCTTGCAGACTATCATTGCCATGCTCCCATGAACTCATGCCGCCCTTTATTCCACCCGAAAAAGTTACACACAATCCCTCTATCATGCTTTTCTCCTCTGGTCTTCACAAAACACAGAGCTGTGTGTACAACTGTGCTCACTATGTTCAGTGGTCTAACAGATCATTTGCTGTTCAGTGCCCTGCTTCGCTGGTCTCTCTCAAGACAGTGTATTTTGAATAATTAATCACAGAATCATTGAAGTTGGAAAAGTCAAGTCCAAGCATTAACCTAACACTGCCAGGTCCACCTCTAAACCCTAAGCACCATATCGGCAAGTTTTTTTAATACTTCCAGGGACTGCTATTCCATCACTGCCCTGGGCAGCTTGTACCAAATGCTTGACAGCCCTCTCAGCGAATAATTTTTTCCTAATATCAAATCTAAAACTCCCTGGGTGCAATTTGAGGCTGTTCCCTCTTATTCTATCATTTATTACGTGGGAGAATTGACACTATTGTGCTGTTAGCACATACATGGTGATATGGCAATTTTAGTACCATTGCCAGTGTCACCTGTTTCCATATACTGCAATTCCTGACATTAAAAGCCATGAGAAGCCCTGGCACTTTTACTGCTTCGTGACTCCGCTGGGGGAACTTTTCCCCACAGGAATCCCACTCTCCCCTCATCACAACCCTTGGTGTCTGTCGCTGAAGGCTCCACCTGGAGCTTTTAAAGTGTTTTTTGAGCTCCCACGGGATAGAAGGGCTTAGTAGCAGAGCCTTTTTTATTACCTCACATTTTGCTCTATTCCCACCAATGAGCATTCTCTGGAAGAAAGAGCTATCACAGTAACTTGAACACAGAGAAAAATAGCAGGAATATAGCTGAGAAGTGAGGAAGATCTCTTTTTAAATCATTTCAATTAAACTCACCCAGTGCAGGTCTTCGTGCTGGTTTTAAAGCTTCTGTGCGGCAGTGGCCGAGTGCAGAGCTTTAGAGGTCTCAGACTGACAGTATAGCAGCTGGCTTCTGGTGTCCATGTACAACTCTACACAAATTTTACATGCCAGTTTCAGCCTTATATTGCCTTACATCCATTATTTTGAATTATATCCTCCTGGCATTTATTAAAGACCTGGGGATGCTGACTTGACACTGCACGGAATACGATGCAACTCAAACATAACCATTTCTTACTCTTTGAGAGCCACGTCGCTTATTCCTAGGCAAGGTTTTGACCAGACATTCATATTTTCAGGCACAATTTCTTTACATCCTCTCTGTGCTGCATTATAAAAGGCACTTATTTAACTGGTGTTGCACTAAAAACCTCTATGGGCCATGCAGGGGGCACTTTTCCCCACAGACACCCCATTCTTCCCCTCAGCAAGCCCCAGCGGGCAGGAGGGCAGAGCAAGGCATTAAATAATACTGATAATGAGGGCACTGAATAATACTGGACCAAGTATCATATCTTGGGGTATGCCACTAGTCACTGGACACCAGTGGAACTCTGCCACTGATCATAGCCCTCTGAACCTGGCAGCTCAGCCAGTTTTCAGTCCATCTCTGTGTCCATTTATCTAGACCACACTTCATCACTTCCCATACAGTGATGTAACAGGAGATTGTCAAAAGCCATACTAAAGTCGAGATAAACATGCATACATGGCGGCAAACCTGGATTAGAAATCTCTCTGTAAGCCTAATCATCCTTACAGAACAATCATTAATCCCAAAATACTTCAAAATCAAGATCATAAGCAGCAATCTCCAAGGAGTGGCTGAGGTCACTTGGTTTGTTTAGCCTGGAGGAGACTGAGGAGAGACCTCACTGTGGTCTGCAACATCCTTACAAGGGGAAGCAGAGGCACAGGCACTCATCTCTTCACTCTCGTGACCGCTGACAGGACTCGAGAAAACGGCATGAA
Organism: Oreocharis arfaki; assembly: GCA_013398015.1. NCBI lineage: Eukaryota > Metazoa > Chordata > Aves > Passeriformes > Paramythiidae > Oreocharis > Oreocharis arfaki. Next base: position 73,147 of record VZRR01003783.1, read on the forward strand.
GCTGAGTTAGGAGAGGTTTAGGTTGGATCTCAGGAAAAGGTTCTTCCCCCAGAGGGAGGTCGGGCACTGAACAGGCTCCCCAGTGCAGTGGTCACCGCCACAAGCCTGACAGAGTTCAAGAGGTGTTTGGACAACGCTCTTGAGCACATGGTGTGACTCTTGGGGGGGGTCCTGTGCAGGGCCAGGAGATGGCCTCGATGGTCCTGATGTTTCCCTTCCAACTCAGCATATCCTACGATTCTACGATTTTGTGTTATTTTTCTTCAGCATTTTAGGTCTTAACTTCTCCAAGGAGCAAGGAAGGTGACGTTTTTCACTATTTATTTTTCTTCACCCTCGTTGACTGGCACACCCGTCCGGGAAGGGCGAACAAATCCCTCTCTATTCCCGATTTCCCCACAGACACCGCGCTCTGCCCTCAGGCCGGGAGGCGCGCGCGGCGCCCGTTGCCCCGGCGACGCGGCCCCGTAGTCTCGCGAGACGCGCCCGGCTCTCGCGGGCAGGGCGGAAGCGGCCGCCGTGTTTACAACC
>VZRR01003785.1:0-13413 GCA_013398015.1 Oreocharis arfaki
AAAAAAATCAACAGATTCTGACTAAAATTGATCCAGAATCTTTTGGGCTTTGGTGTAGGCCTCTGTGATTATTGAGAACACATAATTGCTTTAAGCTCAAAGAATGGTATTATGGTCTCAAAGAATTGTTAAATCTTTTACAGATGATTTTAGGAAATGGAGATGTAATCTGGACTGTGGCTATTTTGTTTCTCTATCCATTCTATTTTTCAGTAAAATGCTTATTACAAAAAAAAAAACAAAACAAAACCAAAACCCATCACTCCCGTGGGAGCCTGTGAGCCTGTAGCAGCAGCAGCCTCTGGATGTGCCCTGGCCACCAAAAGGTCTCCCAGGATGCCAGGGACCAGGATGCCTTGTTCTGCTCCCCTTTCCCTAGCCCTACCTATGTACCACCCCTGTGCCCTCAGACTATTGGTCCCTGATGCTTTGTCTCCACCCCTACTGACCCCATATAAAAAACCTGAACACTTCCCCTTTCATCTCTCTTGCTCGTCTTCTCTTCGTCCCATCCTCATCTGCCTCCTTGGACCCGCACCACACATGTAGCTGGAATAAATCCCTCCCAGTGACCAATCCTGACTCTGTGCCATCGACTTACTAAGGAAACGGTATGGGGTGTCTGAGTGTGTGTGTGTGTGTGTGTGTGTGTGTATGTCTGTGTGTGTGTATGTGTGTCTATGTGTGTATGTGTGTGTCTGTGTGTGTGTGCAGTGGCCTCGCCGTGCAGCTCTCAGCCAGAGACGCTTTCAGAAGGTTGTAGCCTCTGTACTACCAAACCCCCTGCTGCAACACACTCCTACTGACATCCCATTCTTAAAATTCTGTTTTCAACACGACTTTATGGGGACATGCTCAATAGGCTACTCTGTATTGCATAAAATTTGTGAATTTCTAGCCTGAATTTACATTTCCTCAACATGGACAACATCAGCCTAATGCAGAAATTATCATTGGGAAGTTGAGTTATCCTATTCACCTCCACATAGGACACCTGCAGTTTTGGTTGGGGTGTTTTAGTGTTTTTATCCTTTCTTTTAAAAATAAATCTCAATTTCTAAAGCTCTGTGCATTGAAATTCGTACCCTCATTACTTGCATCAGCAAAAGTGTTTCACATCTAATTATATGGCACAGGCTGTCAAACATACAGACCCTTTTGTAGTGTCACTACTTAACCGTATAGATGGAAACAAAACTAAAATACCACTGGAAGAAATTCTAATATTGAATAAAAGACTTTCTTATCTAACACAAGACTACATCACGAAGCCACAATTTTATTACTTAGTTTTATTGTTTTAAATTAAACAGAACAAAGTGGCTATTTCATCTTGCTGATTTAATAAGTTAATAAAGGCTTCTGGCAAACATATACTTGATGTATTGAGGAACACAAAAGCTCCTTCTCATGTTGAGGAAAGTATTAAAAAAAATTTTTCCTGGGAGATGCTGCACCCTGCACTGTACTTTATGAAGCCAGTATTTACCAACAAGAGGGACTTAAGTCATTTTCTGACACAGCCTTTTGTCTTGCTTTACATGTGCTTTTACTGTAATATGGTAAATTCTCTGCATTGTTACAAATATCTTCTTGCCTATCACATTTTCAGGTGAGGCAGGGATTGCTTTTAAACATTCCATTTGATGAGCGCTGGGGAAAAACTGTAACAGGAGATGCAGCAGACCATCCCATGAGGAAATAGGTTCCTTACTCCGAGGTGGCAAAGGGATCAAAGTGCCCTGTTCAGGTCTCTGCCAGCTCCACTCTCGAACTGTGTTTTCCTTTCCTTATAATCATACAAACATACTGATAACTAAGATCGTTAAGATAGTTGAGCTTATCAGATGCATCTATGAAGCTGTTATGGTTTTGGTTTGGGGGTTTTGTTTGGATTTTTTTGTATTGTCGTCAAAACATGCAGTAATTTAGAATGTCTATCAGGCTATAAATACAGCCAAAAAACAGGATAAAATTTTGGGAGACAGTCTGTTAAGTGGCACTGGGTGATCAAATTCTTGTCAGTGCAGACCTGATAAAGTTTTACTATTACTAAACTATGTCTTGGTATTCTCTCAGTTAACTAAACGCTTTGATACAAGTGCTCCTCCTCACCAGGGAGCTGAACTTCTCTGGATATTATAGCTGAAACTGGTAAAAACTTCTAGAATTATATCTATATAATTCAAAAATAACATCAAATTAAAAATGGTCTGTCATAAAGATTGCTCAAAAATGAGAGACTGTCTGTCCCTGGACTACAGCAACGTACATGGTGCCTGTGAAATATGAAAACTGGAAAATAACCTTGAGCTGCCCCTGTCTCAGCTGGCATTTGGGGAAATACTGAGCATTTCCCAAAAAGCAAAGCCCACCTCGACTGGGACTTTTCCATAGGTACTCCTTAGGTTCTTTATTCTGCACAGCGCTTAGTATGTGATGGAAATGAACCAGAGTGAGACAATATTAGGCCAGAAAGGTAAACCCAATCAGAAGAAAGAATAATAGAAACAGACAGCCTCATATATCCACATGAGGAAATTAAAACTTGACTGGGAAGGAGCAAAAGTCAATTAGAGGGGTGATAATCAGAAAGAGAATTTGAAACAAGGGCTTTCATTTTCTCTGACATTGATTCTAAAATCTGGAAGGAATGAGCACAGTTCTAATGAATGTTATTTAAAAATAATTAATATATCACAACCAAGTATGTCAGAGAAAGATGAACATTACAGCCTTAGAAGTATTTTCTTCATTCCCTGCAGAGAAGTGCCTAATATGAAGGAAGCCAGAGCTGTAGGAAACTATAAACATATTTGTGAGATATGTAATAAAACAAGACTATAAACTCCTAAATTTAGGTGAGATAAGGCAATACAAACTGTCTTGGTTTGAAAGACAGGCGTCTGTTTAAGGGAGGCAGAAGCCCCCTTTGAAATGGGAAATGCAACCCCCTTCCCTCCGGATTATTATAATTTTGAAATTAAGGGGCTTTCAGGCAAGGATATGAGAAATAGGAATAACAGTTCTTTAATTATTTATATATATAAAATGAAACAAAACAATAAACAACAATGACTATGGCAGTTATAACAGCACAGTCACCCAGTGCAGCCTTCTCGGCTGCCAGGCAGCTTCCCCTCCTGGAGCAATGCTGGTCACAGCCGGCAGCAGCGCTGGTGGCTCCCAGTGAGCAGGGTGGGTGCAATAGTTCTGGTGAAACAGTGGTCCTGTGGAAAAGGGTCAGGTCTTCACCTGAAGGTCCAGTGATGTAGCTTCTCGTCCTCTGGAAGTCCAGCGGAGAAAAGCTCCCTTGTGCCTGAAAAACCTCTGATTATATCCAGGTGGGAAATGTTCAGTTCCTCCTCCCAGGCGGAGCATCTCACAATGGGGTGGTGAGGCCCTGATGGGCCCATTAACAGGAGATAATGGGAGGGAGGAGGCAAGGAAACACTGCCCCACCTGGTTTTACAGCTCACAAAGGTGGTAATAGAACACACTGCAACCCAGGACACAAACATTTGCCCTTACAGAGAAAGGACAATAATAGACTATCTGCTCAGTCATCTTCTCAGGAAGAAATGCAATGTGATCAAGGCAATTTTTTCCACAAATGAGAATTAATTTCTTTAACTTTGGTGACTTCAAAGAGGCCAAACTTAAGACATCTGCTATGTACTACTCAGCCTATCAACAAAAAAACCCCCGCCCTGGTTTGATTCTCCAAGTGATAGGACTGGACAATGGTTGAATGAAAACAAGCCCCATAACATACTGAAATGAAAGGAAGGAGAGGGGGCTGAGGAAGATACTGTCCACTAAGTTCAGTTTGAAAATCTTGTGTTTGCTGTTCAGCTGCCACCAGACACCAAAGCAATAAACACCCTGGGAAGACTGGGATTAGTCACAGAGCACATGGGAAATTTGCCCCAAATCACAAGAGATCCCAGAGTTCAGCCCCCATGAAAGAATAAATGAACTGGGAGGGGGCAAGGTGTGAAGGAGTGGGCATTTCAGAGAGCTGAGAATGACTATTTAAGTATTAAAGCCCAGGAAAGCACGTCTTACAAATAAAAAACCTCACACAAATCCAAATCCAAATCCAAATCTAAACCCAAATCCAAATCCAAATCCAAATTAAAATCCAAATCCAAATCCTGCCTGTGAGAGGGTCAGTGGATCAGAGCTACAGATAAATGTTAAGAATGAGAGTACTAATAAGAGTACACTGGAAAACACACATTCGTATCTCACACAAGTTGAAATAATGACTTCTGGAATGAGCCTTAAAAACACATAGAACTAAGATTTTTGTAAGGGTTTCCATAGGCAAGGGATCAGACCCACATTTTGGGAAGGCAGGGATGTGGCAGGGGCGTGCTAGGGAGGGAATGTGTGAAATTTTATTTTATTTTATTTTATACTCCTACCTTTTTTTCCCATTTCCATCATGGCTGCATGATTTTGTTCCACATAAGTAATTATGGAAATGGGCTGAGGAGGTGACATCTGAGATTTCAGAATTAACCCAAAATATGCACAAAAGCTTCCAGTTCTTAGAGCAGACAGCATGGGAGGCTCCTCACAGAGTACCTGCAAGGCATGAAGAGACCAGAAGATGAATAAAAAATACGTTTGTAGAAGCTATTGTAGCCCCTTCCCATGCCAGCGGAAAAATTCATCCCTGTGCAAAGGACCAGCACAGGACCAGGGCACCTTAACTATCCACCTGAGCTTTTAAGCACGGGGCTTCTCCAGAGGCAATAGCACCAAGGGCTGGCACACAACCCACATTTACTTTACAACAGCCAGGCCAATTTCTCCCCCTCCTTCTCTTCTTCAAATCAGGTTGGTATTTTTTTTCTGCGAAACTACAGAAGTTTCCCAGAAAGAAGAAACCAAGCAGTACAGGTAGAATTACACAAGGCAGAGCCACGAGCTGTAACCAGGAGCAATGTCTCTGTACTTAGCTGCACACGAAGTTCCTCACACCCTGTATTGCACAGAGAAAGCTGGAATGTGGAACCACCGGCAGATCACAAACATCATTAAAAACAACTTGTCAGTATTTATTTGGGATCATATGGGATGCATTGCTGTCCATATTTCCTTTTGCAAGGAATTTTTGCATGGGCAAGCAGTGACAGGACAAGGGGGAATGGCTTTAAGGTGCAAGAGGTTACATTTAGATTATGTATAGCAAGAAATTCTTTACTATAAGGGTGGTGGGGCCCTGGAACAAGTTAGCCACAGAGGTTGTGGACTCCCCGTCCCTAGAAGTGTCCAAGTGTTGGAGCAACCTGGGATGGTGGAAGGTGTCCCTGTCCATTGCAGGGAGTGGAACTGGATGAACTTCAAGGTCCCTCCAAACCCAAACCATTCCATGATTCTGTGATCTCCTATTTGCCAGAGTTCAACTGCTTCGATAGCAAGTCCCTAATTCAAAACATTATCGGGGCATAAAGCAGTTCCTTTTCCACAGCAACTCCAGTTCAGAGCCAGAAATACTTCACAGAAGAAATCCTCAAAGAGCTTGTCTTGAAGGAAAACAGAAACCCAAATATTTTAAATGGGGCCAGGATTAGTGGACCCATTAACTGTCAAGAACTATGTTGTGTAACACTCCTTCCAGTGTTTTCCTGAATTAGAGTCTCAGTGAGTGTGAAAGCACTTGTTTCTCATTAGGTCTCGCAGTAAATAACACTGAAATACGGCATCATTTTTTTTGTTATTCTTGAAACACTGTAATAATTTTCATACTAGAAACACTGAAGTTTCACCAAGAAATTAAAATCAAGTATCACACTACTCATTAAAACAAAACCAGAATAAACAGATTTTTACTAAACCACGATAGTTTCAGAAATAAGAAAACTGTTGGAGAATGAAATAGCATAAAGTAAATTGAGATGTTAATGCAATAACAGATGGGAATGGTTCAAATCATTACCAGTTCTGTCAGATTTGGTGTTTGAGAAGGTAAATGTTGACGAATCAGACCCAGACTGTGCTGGGAACACAGAGGGCAGCAGATTCTGACCATTTTAAAGGATCTCTTAAGAAATGGAGTGGGCTGTGTCTGGGAGATTCATCTATATGAAATAAAATATATCATAATAAGAAATTATTTAGGATCATCATATCAGCTGCACCAAAATTTGACCATCTAAGCCATTAAATCAGTTTCACTGCAGCAACTTCCCAGCACTTCTTTTTGGAGAGCACATCTTTGACCAGTCCTTCCCTGGCTTGAAAAACCATTACAAAACCTCCTGAATGTATAGTTTTTAATATACAGGAGTAGTTTTACTACTTTTCTGCTGCTCTCAAAAATCACAAATACTTTTCAAATAATTTGAATTTAATCTGCAAATTTCCCATTTTAAAGGCTCTTTCTAAATATTTTTGTGTCATATTAGTTATTTTTCACTCATCAAGTCCTGTTACTACTTCTGGATTAGTGTGTGTTTGTGGAAGTATCCTCATGCAAGCAAGTTAAATTGCGTCACTCATTGCACCAAATACAGGAAGCCAAAATATAAAATGTCCAAAAAGGAGAGCAAATATTTTAAATCACAATTCACTGAAAGCACACAAACACAGACGCAAAAATATATAGTTTTCTTCTTCTAGATACTTGTAGAACTGATTTTAAAGACCTTATGACCCTTTTATTGAAAAAAAAAATTAATGATGAAGGACTGAACAGGTGTTCAGATCTCACACAAGGAGAGAAAAAAAGAGCCTGAAGTGAGAAACAGGATGGAAAGAAAATTATGGTGATCAACGGGAGCACATTCTAGTAAAAAATAGATTTTAATCATAGCTATTAGGTTATGTGAGCTTATTTGAGTCCAAGACTGAGATAAAGTCCCTGAAAATTTAAGTCTTGTCACGTCTTGAAGGTTTCAATTTTTTCAATGGACTAATTGCTAGATGGCAGAACTTTTTTTGTGCATTAATTTCAAACTGAGACATAACGAAGTCACTTGGCCCAGTGACATGATGCGGGGTGCTGTGGGGTGGCTGGAATCGCCGCTTTAACCCAAAAGCATCCCCTGCAAGGGATGCCCTGGGGGTGCAGCTCGGCACCTCGCAGGCTGACTTCTAGCACCCGTGCCGATGGATGGCACCGAGACACAGCCTCGCACCCAAGCCAAGATAGCTCATCTGTTACCAGAAGCAAGGAGCATGGATGGCTCTCCGCATGGGTTCCGAAAGGTTTATTCCGAAGGGTCCAGAGGCAAAAGAGGACGAGCAGGCCTCGTGTACAAGCTTATAAGGGGTAACAGAAAGGGGGCTGGCAGAGCACCAGCAACCAATTACCTGGGGGCAAGGGGCAGGGGGAAGGCAGAGGCATACAACAACCAATGGGGAGAGGGAAGGGGTGGAGTGGGAGACCAGGTAACGGACAGGTACTGCCTGATGGGAGAAGTCTTTCCCCGTAACCTGAGTAGGGGGAGCTTATTTATTCTCTGAGTTGACCCACCAGTGCAGGGGGTCTCCTGGACAAGGGGTTTCGGGCATCCCGGCTTCTACCGTTGCCAGCTCACCCACCCCAACAGTGACAGGAGAATCTTCATCTGGAGTCTAATGAAAAGGAAAGCGCCAGATTGGAAAATAATTTCAGGAAGGATACACAAAAACATCTACCCTTTCCTTTAACATATGTTCAGTATTTCTAACCATGGTCACACACTGAGGTGGGATAATTATGTAAGTATCTCATTCTAATGCATTTTAAAGGGGCAGGGTACAGACACCTCTGCTTTGTGGATGAGTGGGTACAGAACGACTCTCCCAACCTGCAGGGTGGGTCCAACACACCAGGGATGGACCAAAATCACCCCACCTGCAGCTGGAGACAGCCCTTGTGAGGGATACATCCAGGATTTGCCACTAAGTGTGGAAAATGCACCCAAGAAAAGCATCAGTCCCCCCACATTTCCTCTCTATACACTGCCACTCAGAATTTAGTCAAGGCATCAAAACCCCTTCAGCCTTAACAAAGACACCACTGGACCCAGGATATTCTCATCACTAGAACATATATTTTCCTGGATTGGAATTGTGAAATTTAAGTGATCAGTTCATAGAACAACACTGGCTGAAAGGAACCATAGCTCCAGAAATGGTTGAAACCCAGATTTTGAACTCGTGTTGGTGGCATCTAACCCCATATTGACCCTCACTTAGAACAGGGGAGGGCTGTCCAGAGCAGTTCAGGTGCCTCAGGCACTGCAGTTACATCACAGTCACCCAAGGCTTTCCATGGATGTATTTTCTCAGGAGGGATTAGGAATGAGTCACAACACAGCCTGTCTGTATTACCCAGACACATTTTTAGAAGGTAGCCAAATTCAGTTTGATACCACTTGAAAGGAGATTGAGCTGCTTGCTCCAAATGTTCGTCTGCTCACACCCTCCAAGTGAAGCCACCAGTAAGGGTGTTAGAAACAACTGAGATCTTGAATTGGATACCTAAAATATTCTGCTCAGTTCAAGAAACATGTGCAATAGTTTGGGCCTGGAGTTTCTCCTTTGCTCACACGTTGGGGTGCGTGGGGACAATGGACTGCAGCCATGCTTCTCCGACAGGGTCCCTCACAGGGTCCCTTTGGCCGTGCCGCGCTAGCACCTACACCGGCAAAGAGTCTCACCCTCGCTGCTGGGCACAAGCTGCCACACACGCACGGTTCCGCGTGCCTGGAGAAGAAAAGCCAAGAGGGATCCTTTATGTGGGGTTCTGAAGCCGTTTATTCAGGGTCTGCATGGCCTGAGAACAAACCGCTCCGAAATAGAGGCAGAGACAAAAAGCGCGCTCAAATGGGTGCGCGGCCTTTTTCCCCGAGCCCTCCCGGGCCGCCTGAACCTCGGCAACCAATAACCTGGGGGCTGGGGTGGGGGTAAGGTAGAAAGACGAAACAGGGGCCAATGGAAAAGGGGGCGGGGGGCGGGGGCCAGTGGGGAACCGAGGGAAAGGGAACCTTCTAGCACAGTGAGTGGGGAGACCACTTTCAAACGACTTGGGGGAATGCACCGTGGACTTAGCCGTCGCGGCATCTCCCCCTTACTTGTTTTAAAAGGAGGCTTCCCCCACTTATTTGGAACTAATTAAGGTAGGGACCATTTTTCCATTTCTACAGTGAGGGTCCAGGATTGTGGCAACGTTTTAAACAAGGGAAGGATAACAAAATAACTGGGAACACCCGCAAAGTCCCCCAAAAGGAGGCAACCCCTTTCCCAAGTTCCCAGAGTCTCAACAAATCCCAAGTTCTTCTGGTGATGGTGAGTGCAGTGGACTTTTCCCATCTGCCACAGTACCCACAGCTATGGCAGCATTTCTAGGTAGTTGCTTGGATTAGGGACGTCTAGAAGGTGGCAGGGTGACAGGTGCCGGGTTCCATGGGGGAGTTGGGATAGTTGTTCCTGGTAAGGATCTTAAACACAGTTGTTAAAAATCATAGTAAAATTGCAGAAAGATCAAGTCACTCGTGGAAAATATATGAAATTGGAAATGTTAGTTCTCCCTTCATCGATTTCCTTTTTCATTCCCCCTTTTCAAAACAGGGTAGGTATGGGGTGTGGGAAGGGTGAAGGATTATTTAGGTGGGGGGAACATTTGAGGGAAGGTCAGAGGGGTTCAGGGAATTTTAAACTGAAACTGTCTGGAGGGGGCGCAAGTTAGATGTTCACGTGGCTTGTCACTTTACGCCGATGTCGCCTCCAGGTGGCACTTGTCAGTTTCAGTGTCACTGTCTTCTGTGCCTTTTCTTGTGGTGTCAGGAGCTGTAGGCAGTTGTGGGAGGTCCTACTTCAGTTTTCCCAGTGATCAATCATGAAGACCCTGCCCTCAGTGACGAGAGCTCCTCCCTTGAGGAGGGCTCTATGAGCGGGACTGAAGTCTAGGGCCCTCCCCTCCCTCCAGAAGGTTCTTTGTTCTTCGACGCTCTGTTGGTTGCTTCGGTTGTCTATATTGTTGTACCCTCCCCCCAGCATTTTTAATTGGACCCTGGATCCCCCGACCCTCCCCTCACTCGCATCCCATTGGCTGTAACCCTGGACCCTGCCCCAGTTCTGCTCCCCTTAAAACCCCATGCGCACCCTATTCTCCCCGGAGTTCTCCCTCCGCCCCTCTCCGCTCCAGACCCTCGTCACCCCTGCCAATAAAGGAGACGTGGAGGAGACCCCCTCTCGCCTCCCTTTGTTCTTCTCCGTTGCCGCACCACCACGCCTCTTCCGTGTTCTCGCTGGGAGCTGCCTCGCCTCGAGCGTGAGCCACCCACGCGACGCCCAAGCCTCGTCCCTTTCGGCTCCGGGGCCCCCCAGAGCCAGTGTCCTCTGCCGAGGCCAGAAGGATGGCAGGCAACAAGTGGCGCACCGAACCGGGAGTTTTTCATCTCGTTCCTGGAGCTGAAGATTCAAGTAGGACTGGTGCCGTCACTCCCCTGTGTGCAGCACGCCCTGTTTTAGAGGGTGGTGCTCCCAGGGTTTGGACTGGGAAAAAGCGTTTTTCCCCAACGTCTTTCGGATTGTTTCCTGGTCCTTGGAGAAGAAACTCAGTGTCACAGCCTCAGTTGAGGGACGGTCACCCCTGAGTTGAAGAAAGGAAGATTCCCGAATCCCCCGAGAAGAAGCTGAGAGGAGTAAGTATAAAAAGATTTATTGCCCCCTCCCCCTGTCCCTCCAGAATTTATTTATTCATTTTTCAGGCACTGCGGGTGGGAGTTTGCTCAAAATGGGAAATAAATTATCCCGTGAGCAGTGAGAGTTTTATATCCAAGTTCGTGATTCCCTTGTTTCTCATAAGTTACAGTTTTCTAAATCATTGTTGAAAAGTTTTGTAAAATGGATCTTTAAAGAATTCCCTAACACTGTTCCTGACCATGCTAGCACCCCTGATTTTTGGTATTTTATAAGCAATAGAATGGTTTTTCTGCAAGGCTGCGGAGACAGCTCAGTCGAGCTCTTTTTCGTGCTCCTGTTGCTGATCCGTAGCATTGTAGAAAAACCCAAGAAAAAAAATAAAAGCAATTCCCCGTTTCTCCTTCCCCCTTGCCCACCCCTCGTCCTTCCCACTCCCCAAAACCTTTACAGAGACACACAAGAAGTGTGTGTACCAGCTCAGGGTTGCCACCTGCTCCCTGACACTCCCTGTGTCTCTCCTTCCCCAGCCCGGAGGAGACCCATGCAACCTCCTCTGAGCAATCCTAAAAAAGTCTCTCCTAATCCCTCTACCCCAGTTATAAAACCTAAAGTTAAATTCTGTAATGTCTCCTTCTCCCTTCAATCCCTACAAAATGGCAGCGACGATCCCTCAAAACCCCAAGATGTCGTTGACCGCGTGGTCCCCCTCCCCCATACTTCTTCCCATAATGCAGTTTTTCCCGCGCTTCAGAACCCCTTTCTCCACCCCGATGATGTCAAACCCTTCCCCACCTTCCTATTATCCTAACCCAACCCACTGGGCGGTCCAAGGGACAGTGGGTGGTTACCTCACTCTCCACCCCGGAAATCCCTTCCTCACCCCAAACCCCTCCCCTTCCCTACATCCTGCCCCTTCCTCCCCAAACCCCTCCCCTGAGGTCGGTGCTTCCGGTTCCCACGACCCCCCTTCCGGTTCCCATGCTTCTACAGCCAGAAGGGACGCCATCTAGGGCCGGGATCCGGAACCCCTCGAGCTCCCCTTCGCAGCCCCAGTTCAATTGAGCTGCACGGGCTTGAACCCTACCTGGGAGCCCTTCAGTTATTCTAATATTAGAGAGCTTTGCAAAACACAGAAGTAATTTGGGAGGGAAAGTGAATACTTTAAAAGCTTGCTGCATGCGACTTTCGCCAGCAACTCCCTAGTTCCCCATGATTTGAAAACAATCGTGTCCTGCCTTCTCTCTCCCACAGAATACCGAGTGTGGGAAAGAAAATGGAAACAACAGGTTTGGGAACTAGTCCCTGTCCTCTCTAATACTAGTAATAACCAAAGCTACCCATTTGAATTACTAGTAGGAGAAGGCGATTATATTAAGCCTCAAACACAAGCCCAAAGTATTTCAACAGATGCTTTAGTTGCGGTGACAGGAGCTGCAGAACAGGTGCTCCTTGGTATGCCTCCCCTTGCAATTCCCCTAGTCTCCTATTCCAACATCTATCAAGGGCCCTATGAAAGCTTAATTCAATTTGTTGACAAATTACGAAATGCCATCGAAAAGCAAGTAAGCGATCCTAAAATCAGAGAAAACGTTTTAACAGAGATGGCAAAAACACATGCGAATGAAATTTGTAAAGAGATTATCCTTACCCTTCCCCATGACCCACCTCCTACAATCGATCAGATGGCTGAAGCTTGTTTATGATTAATGAATATCAAAAGCATATCACGGAGAGTACCACCAAGCGAATACCAACAATTTCGAGATCACCAAAATAATAGAGAACATCAAGTACATGCTGTTAACATGCAGGAAGTTACTTGTTTTAAATGTAAAAAGCGAGGCCATTTCTCATGTGATTGTAGAGCACCCATACCAACCAATCCTAACTTCAACCCTCAATACCCCCTCCCAACCACCCATGTAACATCTGTTCCTGCTACGCCCATCCCTGCCCCCTCTATCTCTGTTGCGTCCGTCCCTGTTACCTTCCCTTCCCCCTCCCAGAACACGGGAAACTGAACCGGCGGCGTGAGGAGGCGGACCCGCGTCGCAGTGAGGAAATGGAATCCGCCACAGAAAGAGACTTTGTACCTGTTGTAACTAAAACTGACACTCACTTTACTGGGCTTGACTTCCGCATTCTATCCTTGCAGACATCAGTGAAAGACACTTTCGTGCTCGTCTTGCTGGACGCGACCCAAGGACCCAGGGAGCTTGAGATCATCCCTTCTCTTGTCAAGACCGACAAGGATGGTAACTTCCCACTGAAGTTGGCATGTTCTAACCAGCCGTTTTTTCTTCCTAAGGAACAGGTCGTCGCCAGAGCAAAGAGACTTTCATTCCAGGCAGCTGCCACAAATTATCCTGTAGTCTACTGGACTGAAGAAATTGGGAGAACCAGACCAGTAGTCAGCTGCAGACTCTTGAGTAAAGGCTCGGACATTTCCCTTACGGGAATGTTGGACACCGCGGCAGACGTGACGGTCGTGTCATCTGATAACTGGCCGTCATCGTGGGAGAAGCAGTCTGTGGTAGGTGCCATTCGAGGTGTCGGTGGATATGTTCCCGCCGAGAGGAGCAAACATGTTATTCAAATAGAGGGGCCTGACGGGTGTATCGCCTCGGTACGTCCCTTTGTCATCAACTCAGGCATCAACCTCTGGGGTAGATACCATGTCCCAATTGGGAACCCGGATCGAATTGACCCCAATGATCCAGGATTTTTAATCGGGGCCACCAAAGAGCGCCCAACTCAGGCGCTCAA
>VZRR01003790.1:8661-48926 GCA_013398015.1 Oreocharis arfaki
GTTCAGCATCCCCCCCATGCTGCCCTGAACTGAAGCCCCAAGTGCCAGGAGAGCAGGAGGCATCCCTGAAGGGAAGGATGCTCCTGCATCCCCCACAGCCCTGGGTAACACAGACCTGGGGGCACACGCTCACCTTGAGGATCTCCTGGTGGTTCTCGGAGGCGTAGAGCCTTCCATCCCGCACGATGTCCTCCACCAGCTGCTCATAGTCCTCTGCCAAAAAACACAGTTAGGGTGTGAGCTGCCACTTTTCCCCAAACCTCTGGTCCCCATCCTTCAGCCCACTCCCCCCAAACACGCAGGAGGTGGGAACTGGGGGGGTGATCTGTGGTGGGGAGAAGGATCAGCATGCTGAGATGGCATCTCCCCATGCCCCGTGCTCACCATCATAGGTGACATAAGGGATCTGGAAGCCCCGGGCACTGTTGGATTCACTGGTTTTGAAGTTGATCCAGAGCTTCCGGGAGCGGGCGGTGAAGGCAATGGGCCTCTCGTAGGTCTGGCAGGTCTCGTAGGTGGTGATGGAGGATGGGGAGGCTGCAGGGAACAGCAAGGGGACACGGGATGCTGGTTGCCCATCAGCAGAGCTACCCCTAGCCTGGGTTAAGGGTGGCACCAGGGATGGGAATCGTCCGTGCTGGGCAAGGCTGAGCGCCCCCAACCCTCATGTTACATACCAGGGATGTTGTTGTTCCTTCCTTGCTCTGGAAAGCTCCAAACGGGGCTTTTTACCCCCAAAATGAATGCTGAAGCCCAGGTGTGCAGCTCAGCGCACGCACATCCCCCTGAGATCCAGCAAGACACCCGGACAAGCAGGGTGATGCTCATCTCCCCACTCACTCTATTCCCAAAATTCCCCTCCTGCTGCCCGGGGATGCAGCTTTCTCCCTTTACACCAGGCAGCTCTGCCAAACCCCAACCTTTGTGTCCCCAGCTCCTCCCCTGAGCACCGCGCCCGCTCGGTTACCTACAGTTTTTCCGCATGACCAAGACGTCGCCACACTCGTCCTCGGAGGGGAGGAAGATCTCCGGCACCACGATGAGGATCTTGCGCTTGGGCGGGGGGTTGATGTTCCAGGTGCACTCGATGTTGGCCGGGTAATTCCCCGGGTAGTTGGGGGACTCAATGTAGCCCGTGTACTCACCCAGCTCCCCTCCACACTGCCGGTCTGCAAGGCAGGGAGAGCGGGTCAGCTGGGAACCAGCGGCCTGGGGGCACTGGGGGGGAGTGTTCCACTGGGGATGATTTACTGGGCAAGAGAGGCAGTGTCCCATTAGGCAACCTCTCCCCATGCCTGCCTGCATGCATAAAGCACTGAAATGACCCCAAACTCTACTTTACAGGATTTTAAAATACTTTAAAGGAAGCACCCCAAGCCTGTCCCCGCCTTGGTTGCCCCCCAGCTTGCCTACTTTTGCACTGGGACACAGAGGTGGAGCCGTCGAAGTCGGTGGTGGTGTTGCCAGGGCAGGAGATGCAGTAATTCTGCCGGAAATCGGGCTGGTAGGTGCCCACGGCGCAGCGGATGCAGCGATGGACGCTCGTGTTGTAGTAGTGCCCGGGGGAGCACTGCACTGGGGGGTCAGGGAGCACAGGGGGCTGTGTCAGCTGCTGGCACAGCCCTGCTGGGTGGCCCCTTCCTGGGGACTGGCTCTGACCTACCTTTGGTGTCGCAGTCCTGGAAGGAGAGGGCTCCCTCGTGGCGGGTGGTCAGCCCCCCGCCGCAGGGGAAGCAGAGCGCCCGTCCCACCTCGGGCTGGTAGGTGCCACGGGGACACGGCTGGCAGGGCTTGAAGCCGTCAGCAGAGTGCTGGCCAGGGGGACACTGACCTGCAGGCACAGGCATTGTTCAGTCCTGACACCCCACATGCCCAGGGCTCTCCTGCCCCATACCCAGATCCTCTTCCCCCTCAGCCTTGGCAGCATCAGTATATCCAGAGCAAGTGCTGCCCTTCCTGGGGTCCCCTCTAAATGATAAACACCCAAACCAGCAACTTCTGCGGGCCCTGGGGATGCTCAAAGCTTTCCTCTCTTCTGGCTAGTGGTTGAGGTTGCAGCCCTGGACATCCCCCAAGAGCGCCTCGAGCCCCAGCCCGTGCCCTCCTTACCGGTGCAGCCGGTGATGTTGGTGGCTCCTATGGGTCCGAAGGTGTCGCCGCGGGGACAAAGGTCACAGGAGAGCTGCCCCTCCTTCTCCTGGTAGGTGCCGGCGGGGCAGGGCACGCACTGCTCCGTCTGCCCGTGGTAATAGGTTCCCTGCGAGCAGCTGACTGAGAGCCGGGGGGGACGTCGGTGATGCTGTGGGGGCTGTCACCGCCGGCTCCCCTCGTCACCCCACCACGCTCCTTACCACACTTGCTGGCCAGGCGCTGCTGGCCCGGCCCGCAGCTCTCCTGCCGCTCCGGGGCCACGCTCAGCTTCCGGGCCACCTCGTACTCCATCCCTGCGAAGCGCAGCAGGAACCGCTCCTGGTTGATGGATTTCTTCAGGGCTTTGATGGCCGACTTCAGCTTTTTCTCCACTCTCTGTCGCAGGCAGTGCAGGTTGCAGCTGGCTGGGCGGTGCAGAGGGGAATGGGGTACAGGGGGAAACAAGGATGCAGTCAGAAGGAGAGGGAAGACCAGAAGGATTCAAACCATCCCCCAAATGCTCCGTTGTAAGTGCTATCGGCACATCCCAGTCTAGTGCGAGGTAAGTTCTGGTTTGTCTCTCCTTGCTGCACGGGGATGGTGTCGTGTCCCTGGTCCCACCACCCCTGCCTGCACCCAGAACAGGCCAGGCCAGTGCTGTGCCTACCTGTGATCTCCTCCGGCTTGATCTCCGCCTCGAACTCCAGCGTGATGCGCGTCACCTCTTTGGTGGGGGAGTTGCGAGCCCGGCGCCCCTTCCCCTTCTTGGACGAGTCGCACTTGAGGTTGACGAAGGTGACCTGGCAGTCAGAGCATGGTGCCGAGCCACCTGCACACGGGGGACAGGTCAGCACCCATCCCTGCTGGGGGACTGGCACCCCCACCTCCAGCACCATCACACCTCACCTTGCGCCCCGGCCTTCCCGGCCTCCTCCTGCTTGCCCTTGGTCCGCGGGTGCAGGTGGCACTTTGCATCCTTGATCTTGAAGGAGGCCTTCTGCTTGACAGGCGCAGCCACAGTCTCTGAAAGAAAAGGCGGGTGCTCAGCAACCTGGCATGGCCCAGCCACGCTGGTGGCACCCCGGGAGCCCCCTTACCGAGGCACTGCTGGCTGCTGTTGGTGGCTCTGTGCTGGCTGCCCTGCCTCAGGACGGGGGTCCCACAGCTCACTGTGTAGCTGCTGTCGGACTCTGTGAGGGAGGAAGGGGCGTTGGCTCTGCCAGGGTGATGCAGGGAGACACGGCTGTGCCGTGGGGGGATGATGCTCAGCACCCTGCCACAGAGATCCTGCACCAGGGACCTGTCCCGTGGATCCACACCCAACAACGAGCCCTCCTGAGCAACAACCTCCCTCCCTCCCTCAGCCAGTGCACTCTGGCTGTGTAGCCACTCCTTTCCCCAATCTGGGCCATGCAGGGAAATGGGGACCCCCTGCCCATGCTGATGGTGGCACAGGCACCAGTACCTGGCAGAAATCGGGCCTTGGAGGTGCAGGAAAGGGCACAGCTGTCCTTCTTGCCCATCTTGTTGCAGGTGAGGGTGGCCCGTGGTGGCACCAAACCTGGCAGGCACTTCACCAGCTCCAAGGGACACGCACCAGCTGGTGATGACAATCAGGGATGCCCATGGCTGGCACAGCCCAGAGACCCACGAGGGTCCCCCATACCCTGCAGCTCATGGGGGGATTCACCGGGGAGGAGAGGGTGCCAGAGCATAGCATAGGGACTCCAGCCTGGCATCCCAAACCCCCCAGCTCCCCCAGCAGCCGTGGTGGCTCCCGGCCTGACGTACCCACACAGTCCTTCTTGTTCCAGTGCAGCTTGCAGCCAGCAGGACAGGTACACTGGTAGCTGCCGGGGGTGTTGATGCAGCCGAATTTGCAGCCGCCCCGGTTGATGCTGCACTCATCGATGTCTGCGGGGAGAAAGGAAGAGGCAGGGGGTGAGGGGCAGCGGGACCCCCCGGCTCTGACACTGAATCACTGCGTTGTCACAGGGCCGGGATTCTGGACAGATAAACCCATGCCCAGCTGGGACAGGGGATCTGCACCACAGGGCATTTCCAGCAGTGCCACCTCCCGGCAGCTGTGCCAGCTCCATGGGATAAGGGACACCCCGACTCCCAGTGTCCCCCAGGGCTAGGCAGGGATGGGTGCAGCCCGTCCAGGCTGAGTCCAACCGCAGCCCCTCGTGGTCTGTGGGGGCAGCAGATGGAGCCGACATGGAAGCACTTAGGAACTGAACTCCAAAGGCAGCTGCTCGGCAGCTCTGGTCCCTCTCCTCAGCAGGGACCCTCTCCTCCGGCCTGAAATGATCCCTCAGGTCAGGGATGGAGCTGCCCCTGTCACAGCCCGCCCTCACTTGGGGGCATCGATGGGAGACATCGACCCCTTCACTGCAGGGCCACCCCGAGACAGTCCCGGTAGCCGTGCTGGCTCACGCTGAAGGCGTAGTTCAGAAATACGAGGAGGGTCGCTGACCCTCGCCAGCCGGGCAGCACTGGAGCACCCGGGCTCGTCATCCCGGGCCGCCGGCATCGCTGCCACGACACGCTTCGGCAGCCCCTGCAAAGCATGTTTCATCTGCCTCCCCGCTTCCCAGGCGCAGCACGCCCCCGCCCTTGGGAGCTATCTGCCTTGTGAAATTTAAATCAAATCCTTTTGATGTTCCCCTTCCCACCCCGTCACAGCTCCCTGCCAAAAACGCCGGGGATTTCTCCCTCTCTCCCGCTGCAGACAAGTCGCAAATTGTTCCTGTCGCTCTGTTTGAAGTTGCAGACACCAGCGAGTCTGGCTGTGAGCCCCCTCCCTGCCTGGCCTCAGCCCGGGGTAAGCGGGGAAGCGACCTTCGCCGTGGGCCCTTGGGGTGGGCAGTGTCCCCAGGGCTCCCACAGCAGCCGCACCGCGGGGCCACCCCATCCCGTGCCCCTCCTTGGGACCCGAACCCGGCGGGGTGACGGGCTGCCAGCGCCCAGCTGGCCCTACCTCCGCAATGGGTGAGCCCGTAGAGCGTGTAGCCCTTGTGGCAGAGGCACTGGAAGCTGCCGGGGGTGTTGATGCAGAGGTGGTCGCAGGTCCGGTCAAAGGAGCACTCATCGATGTCTGGAGGAAAGGCGAAGGGAGGAGGTGAGAGCTGGCACGGCAGAGGACTCTGGCACAGGGACTGTCCCCTTGCTGTTCCTCCAGCAAGCTGGGAGCTGCACTGGGATGCTGTGGGACCCTGCACTGGTATCCTCCAAGGGTCCAGAAGCAGATTGCTCTGGGCATTCAATACCAGGATGCTCCGGGGATCCAACACCAGTATGCTCCAGAACGCTGTGCTCCCTCCCTCCTTCCCTCCCTCCAAGCTCCTCCTGCACCCACTGCACCAGCACCCACACTCCACAAGCTCCTCCAGCCCCTCTGCACCTCAGGTGCACCCCGAGCAGGGCCAGCACCCTGTCCTTGGCACGGGAGGGCTGCAAGAGCCCCCAGCTGCTGCCCGTCCAGGGCAGGGAGGGACCAGGAGGATGCCATGATCAGGAGGATGCCAGGGAGGGATCAGGAATGCTGCGCGGGCAGGTCCTGCCTCGGGGACGGTGCCAGCAATGTGTGCTCGGCCCCGCGGGCACCTCGCTGGGGCAGGGAGGCCCCGGCTGGGAGGTGAACCCAACCTGGTGGGCTGGAGCATCATTTCATTGGCTTCATTAAGTTAATTGCTGAGCTCACGTCAAACTCCCAGAGCACAGAACCTGGACGGAGATGAAAGCAGTGGCAGCCCCGGAGCCTGCCAGCCCCCTCCTTCCCCGGCCGTGTATTTTCAGGAGGCAACACTCAGGCTCACGCACACCTGCCGTGCTGACCTTGGCCATGCGCTGCGGGGGCAGCCCAGTGACCTGCTGGGTTTATGCTGGGACAGGGAGAAAAAGGTGAAAGAAGCAGCACGGAGCAGCCAGCTCCCTCTGGAGTGAGCAGGAGGCATCTTCTCCCCACTCCTGCCCTACAAGAATCCCCCTGCCTAATTGCTGGCTTTAACTCTGCAAGAGCCCACAAGCCCCCAGCTCTGAGACAGAAGGGCTGAGCCCCAGAGCAGAACCTAAATCCAACGCTAATCCCGGGAAGGATGTATGCAGCCCACAGGAAAGCCAGAGGAATGAGCAGCTGGGGCAGCACTTCTGCAGCAGCAGCCACGGGAGGGTGGGAGACACGGGAGTGCAGGGAAAGGCAGGGCAGGGGCCTGGGCACTCACTGCCCCTTACCTTGGCAGTTCCTCTCGTTTATGAGCAGCTTGTAGCCCTTCTTGCAGCTGCACTCGAAGCTGCCCACTGTGTTCCTGCAGATGTGGTCACAGCCACCGTTGTTGAGCCGGCACTCGTCAATGTCTGGTGGGGACAAGGGACACTCGTCACGCCCTGCCTGGGATGCTCGGCCAGGAGAGCCCAGTGCTCTCCTCCGGATGCTGTCCCCACCAGGAGGGACAAACAGAGGAAACCCTTTGGGCTCTGATGGTCACCAGGTCATTCCGTGGCTGCTGCTTTTCTTTATGTGCAGCTGAGGAGCCAACATGTGACACTGGGCCAGGTCAGGGCTCTGGGGTTCAGCTCTCCTTGGAAGTGGTGCAAAATGATTAAAATCTGCAGGTCTCAGCATCCCCCAGAGTAGAGCCAGGAGCCCTAAAAGAGCCTCACAGCTGAGTGGGAGCACCAGACCAGAGTTTGCAGAGCCACAGGTTTGGGCTGCGGACTGCTTTGGGGGACCAGGAGCAGCAGGAAGAGAGAGAAAACCAGGAAGGGAAATCCCCTCCTTCAAAAACAGCCACTCAACAAAATAACTGCTTGTCAGCCCTTGCCTCTCTGCCTGCCATCTCCTCCCTGACATTAACAAAGCTAGAAAGGATGATGCACAGTGACTGCAAAGAGCCCCAACAACCTGGAAAGAGGCTGGGATGTGGGGTTTTTGGTTGATTTTCTTGTTTTTCCACTAATCACAAAATTTACTGCTAGGAAACAACCTGTGAAATAGAAGGAGACCAGGAGGAGGCAGCGTCCTGCCCTGTCCCTCCATCCCCCAGTGCTGTGGCAGCAGCTCTGCCTCGCTGGGGCTGAGGCTTTCTTTCTTTTTATGACTGTGAGGGAGCGAGCTGTAAACCCGCCTGCAGCCATAATAAAACCCCAGACACCGGGGACGTGGCTCCAGGTTATTGCACGTCGCTGGAAACTGCAGAATGGGAGAGGGGTGGATGCTCTGATAAAATACCAGGGGCAGGGGGTTCTGGAAGCAGTCAACAGGTAGACAGGCAGCCAGCAGCGGGACAGGCTTTCCTTTCAGCTGGGGTCAAGTTCTGAGAGCTGCCGAAAGACACAACGCAGGCACCAGCCAGCCCTGAGAGGGGCAAGTTTGGGGTGCAGGGAAAGCAGCCTGGACTGCCCTGCCTGGCAGGGGCAGGTGGCTGGGGATGTTGGTGGGATGTGCAGCATCCCAGGGTGCTCTCCCCCATGTGGGACATGGTGCTTGGACCTGGCTGGGCAGTGTCCCCAGAGGGACTCGTGCATCTCACGCTCCCAGAGCGGGAGTGGATTCCCTGCACATCCAGCCCCACCCCATGGATGCAAACACCAAGGCAGTGAGCGCTGTGGGCAATGGCGAGCTGAGCTAAATGCGGGCCTTTTCTACAGGCACTGAGGACACAACAGGGGTCTGAGGCACCCAGGGATGAGCAGCGAGAGCCCCAGCCCCACTCACACCCACCTACCTTTGCACGTCTTCCTGTCGGGCTGGAGCATGAAGCCCATGGGGCAGCTGCAGTGGACGCCGGTGGCCGCGTCGTGGCACTTGCTGTCACAGCCCCCGTTGTTCACAGCACACGTCTCTGCATGGGAAGGGGAGAGAAAGGCTGGGGTGAGGGACCGGTGTTCAAAAGGCTGGGGGAGTCACGTCACCCAGATGTCCTCCATGCCACAGCCTGGGAGCGGCAGCGGGTACAAACCTCCCTGCAGAGCCCATGGAAACCACCCTTGGCTTCTCACACAACAGCAACGAGGCCACAGAGCCATGAAATAATGAACACATGGGGGCTGGTGTCCCCCACAAACAGGGCCTCATGGAGGCCACCTTTGGCAGCTCCAAAGAGGAGGGATTAAATTTCCCAGGGACAAAGGCACAGCACTTGAGCAAACGCAGCCAGAGTCAGGTCCCACCGGGAGTGCCCAGGCTGCAGGTCCCAGGGGTGGGGTGCACAACCCCAGTCCCACGGTGGGGTGGCAGGGGGGTCCTGTCCCCCTTGCTGCCACCAAGCTACCGAGCCACAAAGCCACGGGTGACTGTGTGCTGTCGGTCCCTGACTGTCACCCACTGCTCAGGCACGGCGGCTGGTCCAGTGTCTCAGGCTAATTTGGGAGACACATCATATAATTAAAACACACACTCAGAGGCAGGCAGCATCAGTGGAAAAAAAAATCCAATTGAAAAAAAAAAAGAAGCTAATTATTTCAGTATTATCAAAGTCAGCTGTTGCTGGTAGGACTAGAAGGGACACTAATTTAAATGAAGCATTTTCAGCTTGACAGCTTCCCTGTGAGATCAATCCTCAATTTCAACCCTAACCACCAGAACAATGGTTTGAAGTGCATTAAGTTGTTCACAAAGGATAATAAAATATTCCTTTCAGAAGGCTGGTTGCTTGGATAAATGAGGCATTTGGGCTTCAAGGAACCCAAGATGAAAATGCCTGGAAGAAATTCCTTGGAAAGAGCAAATCCCAGGTTCTCCTGCTCTTTGCAAGCGCCGCATGGGGCAGGAATGACTGAACCATCCAACCATTTGCCGCGGGGCTCGGGAGCTGGGATCGCTCTGTGCTCGTCTTGCCACTGCTATTTTTATGATGTCCCATAATAAGAGAACAAAAGGGACCATTTTATGAAATTAATCGCCAGCACAATTACAAAACCTAACGGCAGGGGAAGGATTTCTGCAGATATTATTCCTCCAGCCAGGTCCTCGCGCCTCACGCGGCCCAGCCGTGCCGGGGCCATCCCTCCCTGCGGCGCCGGGGCGAGGGACACGGGGCGGGTGACACCGCGCCCAAGGGAAGGGAAACTTTCTGAAAGCCCAGTGAATCATTTGTTTAACGCCAGCCTTTGTTCCAGCAGCTGATGCAGAAGCAGCCTGGGGAGGATTGATTTAACAGGGTCACCACTGAGATGAGACGATTGGCTTGGTTCAGGTGCCGCTGCCAGCGGGATCAGGCTGGAGAAGCAGCTGCAGCAGGGAGGATGGGGCTCTCCAGAGAATGTGGTGCCCTGGGCATATTGTCACCGTGCTCACAGCCTCCTCCAGCACCGCGGCACCCCTCCTGGCCCCTTTGCACCTTCGGGAATTTCAGCCGAGATTAAAGCCAGTCCCACCCACCATCCCAGGGCAGCTGCCCAGGGTGGTCACTGGGTATGAGCTCAGTTAGCACAGCCAGAGCACCCCTGCAAACCCCTCTTTGAAGGGGGGGTCCTGGGCTTGCAGAAAGGTTGGAGTGGGCTGCTGGGGTACCTGTGAGGCAGTGGAGGTCGGCGGCGCGGGCCGGGCTCCGGAATGGCCCCGGGGGGCAGCAATTGTTCGGCGGAGCTGGCAGCCCAGGGCTGCTCCCAGCCTGGTGTGACTCACCAGCCACACAGGGCTGTGGTGAGGCCTCCATCGCTCGGGCAGGGAGAGGACAAAGCTTCACACACACACACACACACACTCAGACTCTTTTCCACCCTCCTCCATCCCAGCTCTGCTCTCACTGCCCGACTGCTGTGCCATGGTACTCCTGGCCCTCCACCTTCTCAGGAGGGACAATCTCAGCAGGATGTGACCCCACGAGCCAGAGGGGATAATTCTGTGGTAATCGGAGGAATGACAGCTGGGCTGGCTGGAGCGTGGTGATGTTGCCGATCTGGGGTCCTCCCCTTCTCCCATCCCTGTGTGAAAGGCTCTGCAGAGCCCCCCAAAAGCCTCAGTCTTTTGTGAGCTGCACTCCCACAGCTTCTGGATGTGCCAGGAATTTGCCTGCACCCAGCACGTCCAGGAACAAGATTCCCCACCACAAACAAGTTGCTGCACCTTCTGCCTCAGTTTCCTTGGTGGCAGAGCAGAGGCATCACCTTACCTTTGTGAAGGGCTTGGAGACCCCACGGGGATGCAAAGAAATCCCTGGGGAGGTGCCCAGCCCTGTAAAGGGCCATTGCAGCCCTGCCACTGCTGCAGCTCTGGGCTGAGAGCCAGTGTGCATGGCGAGGCCAAACCCTGGGCCACCCTGAAGGTCCCAGAGGGGACCATCCTCAAGCGGGTGGGCTCTAGGAAGGGGTAACTGGGAGTGCACAGAGCAGAGATGGGCACAAGCATCCCCCTCCCCACCACGCAGCCGCTGGCAGCCCACTGTGAGCTCCTCCTGGGTGTGGGGGGTAACCACCACCACAGCCACTGGAAAGCAGATTGTCACCCTTGGCGCCGGGCTGGATCCACCAAAGCAGCGGGAGAGCCCCGTCTCATGCAAGCACAGCGTGGGGAGGGTTCCCTGCTCTGTCCCCCAGCCCAGCCCCAGGCTGGCCTGGTGGGGTTTGGAAGCAGCAGCGGGGCAGGGTTAGTGAGACATGCGGTTAGCGCAGCAGCTCAGCCCCGAGCCCCGTTATGATCTCGAGAGGAGAGACCATCTACGGTTAGACCCCTTCGTAGAGATAGAGAGAACAAAAATATTTACCATTAGAAAACGTCTCAAGGATAACGTGTTGCTGGAAGTGTCTCTCCCCTGTTTAATATTATAAAAAAGTGATTTAGAAACAGTGTCCAGCAGGGAACTTGGTTGGTGTCACACATCAATGGGTTCAGCTCTGCTGCCTTTCCAGCCTGGTGGAAACTGTCCCTTTGGGCTTTTTCTCTCCCACCTCCCAAGCATTCCATGTCCCTCAGCCTCTCCAAACCCCCTCCAGCTGTGCTGGGCTGGTTGGAGCCCCATGCGAGCGGGAGAAGCGCGTTATGAGGAGCGTTAGTGCAGCCTGTTAGTCTGGGGAACCAGGTCCTCGCCCTCGTCAGGAACAAAACCAGCACGTGCCAGGGCAGGAGGTGATCCCCGAGCGGAGCCATGTGGGCACTGCGCAGCCGTGGGCTTTGGGAAGGCAACCACATCCCGCCTGTGGCACTCCCACCCCTCGGATTTGGCAGCCAAGCCAGCAGTGAGCCCAAATCCTGGGTGTGCTCGGGCTGCTCAGCCTCACCCGTGGGTCAGGGCACCCCAGCTGCGGGTCCAGAGCTCCGGGCACCGCTCCCAGCACCGCCAGCTCCACAAAGCTGGGGAGCATCAGTGGTGCTGCCGCAAACCGCCTGGGCGTGGGTCAGGAAATCAGCCATAAAATGTGAGCTGGGTTTAGTTTCCTTCTCCATCTAATCGTTTCTTCCCTGTCCACCTCCTCCCGCTCCACCAGTGCTCGTCACAAGTAGGGGGCCAGCGACAGCCCTGCTGCACCCCAAATGTAGGTGGCAGAGAGCTGCAATGATGCCCTGGCAGGTAAATATTCCTGGAAAGCCAAGATCTGCATCAACTGTGACAGCCGTTTTTGCATCTCCCTGCAAGGCACTGCACCCTTGGCTGCTGGAGGGCTGTTTTATGTGCTTTTTTATTTATTTTTTTTTTTTTAAAGGCTGCTTTTGGAACATAAACATAAATATATAAGGTCATCGGCCTCCCCTCCTGTCTCCCCCTCCCCCTCGCGCCTGCAGACATGTTGGGAGCCATTAGCGATGGCCCCTGCGCTCAGAGGCATGTTCCTCATTATCTGCATTTTTAAAAGCAGCAATAAAAAGCGGAAAAATGAAAAACACCGGCCGTGGCCTAATGAAACTGTCACTCAGAGGGGCTGATCGTGCTTCCTGCCGCGTGGTGTGATCTGAAGGGAACCTGGACCAGGGGCCCGTCCCGGCAGCCCATCAAACGCACCGCGTACAATTTCAAAGCCCATGGCCCGGGGAACGACTTTGCGTTTCCCCTCACTGGAAACTTTATTCCCCTTGAAATGATGAAATATTTTGGAGGAAATGGGGAAGGGGCGGTGAAGGGGGCAGTGTGGATGGGGGAGGGCTGTTTGCTGTGCCCGAGCCATAAAACAAGAAAGGGTGGTTATAAATATCCGAGCAGGTACCTCGGCTGTAAATCTGCCGGCCGGGCATCCCCGCGGGGCGGCTGCTGGCTCCCAGTGGCTGGAGCACAACCCCGTGGTGTTCCCACGGTGGGGCTGGGGATCGGGAATCCCCCAGGGAATGCAGGAGCTGGGCAGGCCCCTTCCTGTGAGAGGGGATTGCAGAGCCCAAAGGGATGAGACAGGCGTGGTGGTGGGCTTTGGGCTGGTGCTGCTCCTAAAATCCTCTAGTGCAGTGTTTGATTTCCCCTGGAAAGGTGGACAAGGGGAGAGCTCACAGGGATGTGCTGGCTCTGGTGGGAGGTGCCTCCCCAGCAGGTACAACGCAGGGCGTGGGGACAAAGAGGGAGACTTTGGCCAAGGACAAAAGGATGAGTGATTTTGGTAATCCCCAGATCTCATCCTCACACCTGTGGTACCCAGGGTCTGAGTGCAGAAACACCCCCATCCCCAGCAAACAGATTGCTTTGAAGCATCCCCCAAATCATGAGATGCTTTGGAGAGCTGCTCTCACGCCCCACACCCAACAGGTCAGGGGCATCCTGGTCCCAAACCTGCCCAAGTCAGACACCACATGCAGGGCCCTTCATCCAGGAGGAACCCACCAGCTGACACACCTAGGGTCCTGAGATCCCCGTTGGAGGAGAGCTCCCCACCCAGGCACAGCAACAACCCCCAGGAGGGTCCTCAGAGGTGGCACACGACGCAATGGCTGTGGGAGCAAACACGAGGATGGCGGGGACCAGGGGCTGCGAGCGCCTGTCAGCAGCCAGGAGGGATTGGGATCCATCCTGGGAGCAGGCTGGGGGACAGCAGTGACATTAAGGCAGCAGTGAGCTGATGGGCAGGAGGGTTTTGCTGGGGGCTCAGCCCCAAACACCCCTCAAGCTGGCAGGGAGCAGCCAGGGGCTCAGGGGGGATCCTCTGCCCTGAGGACGGAGCCGTCTGTGGAAAGCACGGAGGGTTTTCTGTTCAGGCACAGCAGGGACATGGGGAGCCAAAACCTCTCTTGCTTTCAGTTCCTTTTTCTTTTTCATTTTGCAATAAGAACTCAAATGTCTCAAGCAATTGTGGACTTAATCACTCCCCAAATATAACATTTTTTAAATCAAAGCAGCTGTTAAACAGCACAAGCATATGAAACCAGTAAAACTTCTATCTCTGCTTGATGTTTTACAATTTGAAAACACACACAGGAAAAGGACAATTCTGGGGGTGGTTGAGTTGTCAGGTTGTTGGGGTTTTGGTTTGGTTTTTTTTTGCTGTTTTTTTTTCGCAAGACAATTGTTCCTGAGCTGAGGCCCCACAATACCAAGTTGGAACAGATTGCTGTGGGCAAACCTGCCCCCTCCACATCCCTCCTCAAAAGCTGCCAGTGACAGCGACAGAAACAATTCCTAATGTGGGGACATCCTCACCGCTCTCTCTTCAGCAGCACAGAGGCCCTGCCGCACCCCAGCACAGCAACCTGTCCCCAGGTATCCCCTCAAGCACCACCAAGATCACTTCTGCTCCCCGTGGCTGAGCAGAGACACATCCCTGCACCCCACAGGTACTGCAGCATCCCTCACACACGCGCTGAGCTTCCCTGGTCTGAGCAAAAGGAAATCGCCACATCCCCAAAGCCTGGGAAAAACCCTTCACCAGGCCAAGGACAAATCGCCCAGGGAGGAAGACGAGGCATTCCACACCCAACCCAGGTGCGGGCGATGGCCTGACCTACCTATGCACGTCACCCCGTCCGAGTGCAGCAGGAATTTGACGTGGCAGCCGCACTTGGGCCCCTGGTCGGTGTCGTCGCAGGTGTGCTGGCAGCCCCCGTTCCCGTAGTTGCAGGTCACTGTGGGAGCAAAGCACCAGCGTCACCATGGCCCCAGCTCCTCCTTCCCTGCCTGGCATCCACGTGCAGTATGGCTTGGAAACACCTCGTCTGTACCCTCAGAGAGTTCCCTCCCTCCTTCCCTTCCTTCCTTCCTCCCTCCCTCCTTCCTTCCCTCACAGATAATTCCTAAAGCCCTTCACTTTCCCTGTGGGATTTTGGCAGATGCAAACTGTTACGTGGTTTCTCATGTCCTCCCTCTGCATATCTGCTAAATGCCACCAGTGGACTCTGAGCAAAGGGGACTGGTGGGCTGCTTGACCCTGACCCTTAATCCAGTGCTACAGAGGAAGAGTGAAACTTTCCCAAGCTCTGGAATGACACAGGAGCTTTTCGGAATCCCTGCCAGCCCTCCCCGGGGGGCAAGGTGTGCTCTTCGTTTAGCTTTGAGGGAAAGTAGGCTCATAGGATTAAACCTCCATTTCATCAGTGATTTTACACGTTTGCTGCACACAGCAAATGAGAAACAAAATAAAAATAATTGCATAAACACATACATATCTATTTAATAACCTTGGCACTGCCAGTGGGCTGCTGGCAGAAGATCAGACAGGCTGAGAGCACCACAACCCCCAGGGAGAGGATTCCTGCGCTCCTCACATGCCAATTGCACTCTCCCTGTTCTCCTCCCCTTTGGAAAGTGAAACACTGGGACAAGAACAGGGGATGCTGAGCCTCTGGGACCCCCTTGAACTGCCATTTCAGCCTGGTCACGTAAGGACACAACATCCCATGGCAAAGGGGGCTGCCACAAGCATTGCCTGTAAGGGCAACAGAGGCGGAGCTGAGCATGCTGAGGTTCGGGCTCCATGAACCAACTGCTACCCGAGGGTCAGGGCTTTGCTGCAGGGGCAGGAGGTGTCTGTACCACAAGGACAGGGTTAGAGGGCCCCCGGGAGGCCGCATCCCCAGCCCTGGAGGGCTCCTTACGTTTGCAGTCACGCTGGTTCTTGGTGAGCTCGAAGCCGGGGCGGCACTCGCAGGCGATGCCCCCTTTGGGGGTCTCCCGGCAGATGTGGGCACAGCCGTGGTTCTTGTTCATGCAGTTCATGCCTTCTAAAAGAGAAAAGGAAGCAAAGAAATGCTCCAAAAGCTGCTGGCACTGGTCAGCAGTGGCAGGAGGACATCTGAGGTGGGACGGGATGGGGAGATGATGGCAATGAGGGGAAAACTTGTCAGTGAGTACCTTGTGGGGACAGGATAGCCCTGGCGAGCTCCTGGCACAGAGCTGCCTGGGAAGGTGGACAAAACCACCTGGGAGCCTTCAACCTTTGGTCCCTCTCACCTTGGGTGAGACCCTGCTCCCACATCTCGAGGTGGCTTTAAACCCCATTGAGCTCAACACCCAGCACCTGCACCCCTGCCCCCAGCAGGGACCACCCACTGTGGCACTGGGAGGAAGGAGCAGCCAGCTCATCCCTCTTGGACACGCAAGGATGGGGACACAGGAGATGCCACTGCAGCTGCTCAGCTGTCCTGGCCACGGCAAGATTCTTGGGGAGCTGGAGTGACCAACACAGCTGGGAAGGGGGAAGGAGGAAAGCAAAAACACTCAGCTGGCTTTGCCAAGCAGCAGAGATAAAAATCAGCAGAGATGCAAAAATCTCTCATTTCCTCCTATTTTGGCTAAGAGGTTGCTCCAGACGGCAACAATTTAGAGCTGATACCTTCACTGAGATGAAGAGCTCGGTGCTGTGCAAGACCTGGCAGGGAAAGATGTGTCTCTTAAAGTGGTGTGAGGACCTCCAGATCCTCCCATTTATCAATAAATTGCTCTGGGCATAGGATTAACGTCCCCTGTTCAGTACTGCTGTGCCTGGCGAAGGGTCCTGCGAGGGTTTTGCTGCAGGATATTTATCACCTCTCCCAGCGTGCTTGTCACTTTCAAATCTGCCACACCACGAACCCAGCAGCAGCACCTAAACCCAGGCAGGAGTGGCCAGAGGTGACAGAGGACGGACCTGCCTGATAAATGCAGGGATGGAGGGTGCCCCGGGGTGTGGAACTGCCGAGCACTGACCTTCAGGGCGCTGGATGCAGGTGTGCTGGTTGTCACTGAGGAAGAAGCCCTCCCGGCAGAAGCACTCGTAGCTGCCCATCATGTTGACACAGGTCTGCTGGCACCCGCCGTTGCCCTCCGAGCACTCGTCCAGGTCTGCAGAGGGAAGGTGGCAGGGGGTGAGCGCAGCTGCTTGGCACACCAAGGCCACGAGGACCGGGTGAGGCAGATCTGCTGGGTAGTAACCTACTGCTGCCTTACATCTGTGATCCCCCAGCTGGAAGAAAGGGGAATGCTTGATGGTGCAAAGCACAGCAGGAGTGGGTGCAGGGATCATACAGCTTCCCTCACGGATGGCCTCATTTTACAGAAGGGAACACCAGACCACAGAGAAAGGGGTTTTCCTTGTTGCAGAAACCCCAAAGCACCCAGGATGCTCATCCAGGATGCTGGCTGCAGCCGGCCCCTGCTCCCAGCCCCTCGGAGCCTGTCGCCAGCTGGGGATGCCTGCATTTCATTAGGAGGAGCTGGGAAACCTTAGCCCAGAGCGGGGATAATTACTTGTAAGGAGACTCGCATCCCCTGCCCTGCTGCTCGGCTGCCCTCACACCTGTTTTGGTTTAACAAGGCAAGGCTGGAAGGGGCTGAGATGTGGCCCCGTGGCAGCAGCAATGCCCTCGCCCCAGGCTGCTCCTGCTCCAGCCCTGCAAATCCTGCATTTAATGAAGAGTAACTGCCCATTGCTCTCTCTAGAGGCTTTTCGGGGACAGTGGTCCGAGCTGAACTCACCAATGCCCTGAGGTGCCAGAACAACCAGGATGCCGGGCTGGGGCAGAGACAAATCTGTGCCGTGGCCGCCCCTTGCCCCCTCTGCCCGTGGTGCCGGGGCCGGGTGCTGGTGTCGGGCCGGGAAGCGAGGGGCCCCATGCCAAAGAAAACGTCCTCTGAACTCGAGCGTTGCAGAGCCGCGGCTGAGGGGAAAACTGAGCCCCGCCAGCATCGCCCACCGGAAACGCCGGAATAGCGGCTCGGTGACGGCACGCGCCAGGGGCTCCCAGGCCCCCCAGCACCGGCCCCCTCCCCAAAACAGCACAGCACACACCAAAACCCCTTGCTTTTGGGCAAAATGGATGGACAGATGGATGCCTGAGCAGCGTGGGTGCCTTGCATTGCGCTCCAGCCCCTGGCAAGCCCTGAGGGGACCCTCAGAAGTATCAAAGCAGGGCTGCAGCTCCAGCTGGAAATGGCCAGGCAGCAGAGCTAAGGAGCACTCCACAAACTTGCTGTCTTGGAGAGGAGGTGTTGAAAACACCCTCTCACCCATAGGGTAGTGAGGGCTGACACCTGGGCTGCAGCCAGGCACAAAGGGACATCCTCTGAGATGGCAGAAAGTTCACAGCTTCCTCCAATGCTCATCCTAGCCAAGCTATGTCCTGCAGATGCCAATAACTCTCCTCAAATCTCCCCGCTTAGAACAAGGGCTTAACGTCTTGCAACTTCTCCTTCCAGCTCTGCTCAAAAATGAGGAGGCAGCCGTTCAAACCCGATGGCTGAAACGAGACTCCGCCGCTCTAATACCTGTTTTATTAAACACAACAGAGATGGGCAGAAGCCAGCAGGACCCGTGTCAGGACGGGGGCTTGAATTCCTGTCCTGGTTCAAAAGGTCGCCCAAGGTGGGCAATGGAGGGGCCTGTGGACTCTGGTGGGCACGTACCCTGACCCCTCTGCAGCTCAGCTCCTGCCCATGGCACTGTCAGAGCCTGGGCACAACGTGCTGCTTTGCTCTACTTCTCTTTCTTTTGACTAAAAGGGGATGCAGGCAGGTTGGGCAAAGCACGTCAGGATCAGAGATGAGATGCCGGGATGAGCTAAGGAAGGGCTCAAGGTGGGAGCCAGCATGCTCTCCCCAGATCCCTGCTTGCCCGGCTGCTCCCCAGCCATCTCCATCCCCTCCCACCCAACTCTGTAAACACATGACATCCAGCTTTCCTTTCTTCTCCTCGGGCTCATCCTCCCCCGGGAGAGGAAGGCAGAGCCGCCCGCCCGCGCCTCCTCCCAGCTGTGTAAATCTCCCCCCCTCCCCGAGGAGACTGCAAAGATCCCGGTGATGGTGGTTAATGCAAAGCGTATGTGTCCATAATCCCTTCCCCCTCCTCCTCCTCCCAGTGATGAGCTCATTAATGACCCCTCTGCAGACACTAATTAGAAAATAGCATGAGCTCCAGGCAGAGGAGAGGCGGGCGGCCCCGTGCCCCGGAGCTCTCACCGCGGATGCCGCGGGAGGAAGCGGGTGACGGGCGCGGGCAGCTCGGTGGGCCCCGGGGCTCTGACGGGAGCTTTGGCTCCGCCGCGGCCGGATGGAGTTTGGGGCGGTGGGAAGTGGCAGGGAGGATGCACGGCCGCTCCGTAGGCAGATGCCGGGTTTGTCTTGGCCCGGGGATTATTTATCCAGTCCCTCCGCTGGTTCCCATCCCCACCATATTTGCTATTAACTCATCTATTTTGGCAGGTGCAGGGCTGACCTCAAGCACGAGCGGAGCGAGCGGCAGGGCCCAGGCGAGCTGGTCCTGCCCTCGGCAGCAGCACAGAGCTGCCGGCCCGGCCGCTTGCCGCAGCAGAATGCAGCTGTGGGGAGCCTGTGCCTCACCCCCAGCAACCCCAAACCCAACTCTCCGAGTTTTGCCTTATCCCAACCCTCCCAGTCTATAGATGGACTCACAGAGAGAGTTTTTTCTCCCAGCATGGAGCATCCTCCCTTGGCATCACCCCCATGTAATGGGGAGCAATCCTGTCCCCAGCGAGCCACTGCAGCCAGCTTAGTGCCCTGGGAGTGCCACCACGGTTCCATGGCTCTGCAGCAGGTCTGGGGGTGTTGGGTCTTGGGAAGTGCCCAGCAAAGAAAGCCAGCAGGCTGGTCCCAAGGTGCTGGAGCAGCTGAGGAACTGCAGTGCAGTGACATCCCTCACCTAAGCAGTTGTGGCCATCGTGCGCCAGGCGGAAGCCGTCGTAGCAGGTGCAGCGGTAGTTGCCGGAGATGTTCACGCACTCGTGCACGCAGCCCGCGTTGTCTTCCCGCTCGCACTCGTCAACGTCTGGGGAGAAGAAGGGCAGGAGAGCTTCAGGGCTGCCCCAGCTGCTGCCCCCCATGGGTGCTGCTCCCCACACCCAGCATCTTTGCGACCCAGCTGGTTATGTGCCCTGGGGGGTCTTCTGGTCTCTCTGCATATTCCGGCAGGTCCTCAGCTCCGTTATCACCTGCAGCATCCCTCCAGACCCTACAAAAACTTCCCCATTCTCCCAGTCTAGGTGCTGGACCCCCAGCTAACCCAGTGTCTTACAGCTTTAGCTTGGTGTAGAGTGCTGGGAACCTCTTGGGATTTCCTCGGGTGCTGGCAGAGCAGCCCGTCTCCATGGCAAAGCCCTGCAGTGCCTGGAGCGTTTTAATCCCTCTGCTGTTTGTACTCGGCCCATCCTGACCCTGAACCTGCTCCGAGCAGAGCTAGGAATTTTTCCCCTGCCCCAATCCTGCTTTCCTGCTTCTGCTCCAAGGAACCCATTTTCTTTCCATTCCCCACTCAGTTGTCTCTATATATAGATATATGCCTATACCTATATCAGTATCTACATTTACACCTCTATCTACATCTATATTGATATCTACACCATCTATATCTCTGTTTCTATACCTTATTTTCAAGTTTCTTATGTTTTAGCTGCTAACGCAGTTCTGCAGCCTCGGGATCAGAAACCCTGCAGGAAAATAAGCCCAGCTTTGTTTAAAACAAGCCCCAAGTGACCTTTCACGGGCAGCCCCAACCATGACAGGACAATGGCTGCCACCATCACCAGCAAGGACAGTCAGACTCCTCTCTGTCCCTATGCACTGTCAACAGGCCAGGAGTTTGGGGCAGAAAAGGAGAATAAAAGGTTTACAATGCACTGGGGTAAACAAGTGGTCTTTTTGTATGGGCCAATGCTGATGAGCCACTGCTGGCCTCTGATGGGCTGGGCTGTCACTCGTCAGCAGGGCTCTGGCTCTGATAGCAGCGTGTCCCTACCTTTGCAGTGCTTCCCATCCCCGGTGTAGCCGGACTTGCAGATGCACTTGTAGGACTTGGGGGTGTTCTGGCAGATGGCATCGATGTGGCAGTTGTCGGTGCCCTCCACGCACTCATCAACATCTGCAAGAGGACAAGCGAGGGGAGCAATGGGGAGAGCCTGGGACCTCTATCCCCTGTCCTCATGGGAGCCACTGCCCAAGCTGATGGATCCTAGCAGCCTGTGGCTCCTCAACCAGCCCTGATGCTGTGAATGATGGGCTCTGGACATGGTGAATCTCTGAGTCCACTCCCAAACAGCACAACCTGTGTCCCCTCTTGGACGTGTCACCCTGAGACTGCCTGGCCCTTTCCTGTGTCTGATGACAGGAAATGCTGCTCCAATGCTCCTAGTCCAGGCCGGAGCCAGCCCAGGCAGAGGTGAAAGTCTCTGCCTCCAAATAGCTGTTTCCTGAGCCAACCAGGCACCCAAATAATCGTCATCACTTTCTATTCTTAGGCACCAAAGAATGTGCACGAATTAGCAGGGACCACACTAAATAAACCTGGGAGCCAGGAGTGAGAAGCAGGAGGGAGAACGGGGAAAAACATCACCGCTTCCTTGGGGACACGGACAAAATTTGCATTGTCCTCATCCCCTGTTGCCCCTCAACCCCCTTCTCTGGCACGCAGTGCCATGGTACCCAGGACATCACATCCAGAGCTCCACGTGCTGGCGATGGCCTCAAGCAGCAATGCCCAAGGGCTTGCTGTGACAGGAGGCTGTGGGAGTGGAGGTTTTAATGGTATTTGGGAAATGGAGAAGCCTCGAGCACGTGGAGGGGAGGTTTGTGAGCAAAAGGCTGTTCAGCTGGCTCTCACTGCCTTCCTTCCCTGCTCTGGCAGCCAGGGAGATGTGGTGCCCCGAAGCGAGCGCATCCCCTCCCAGAGTGCCAGTGCCTGGAGATCAGGCTGCTGAGAGGCAGGCGGGGGCTGAGCACCACCCGCAGCCCCTCAGGTATGGGCAGGGCTCCCAGAGCAGCCCAGGCTCCAGCTCCACCGGCACGTGGGGAGCATCAGCACTGCTCCTGGAGGGATTGGCCTCCACCTCCTCTCACAGGGATAGGAAGCTTCTCACTGCGGAAGGGGGACCTGAGAGTCCCTCCATCTTCCCTGTACCCCCTCAGGAAGAGCGTGAGGCTTCAAAGCTCTCAGCTGCCTTTAAAGAACTGCTTTTCGACAGCCCCAAGAACAGAAGTGCCCCAGGAGCTCCCCAGAGATCCAAAACATCCCTGCAAGCGGCGGGCGGGCAGGCAGCCCTGCAGCTCCGCGGGACAGGGGCCACGGCCGCGGGAACGGCAGCCCGAGCCCTGTCCCGGCCACCCCGGCAGCTCTTTGCCGGGAGATGTGAGTCACCCGGCCGGGAGGAGGAGAGCTTTGTCTCTGCACCAGGGAGGCGACACGTGCCTGCGCATTGTATAAATATTTACAGCCCGCATTCATATTTGTTATTTGACATTAGCCATGGCCCGCGGCCACCACGGCCTCCCTTGGGCCATTAATCACCGGCTGGAGGCTGACCCACCACGGTGGGGACGATGGAAGGATTGCACGGGGACCAGGGCCCTGCTCTTGGCTGGCACCTATTGCAACCATGGCACTGGTCACGGTGCCACGGTGCTGCGGCCACCCCAGCATCCAGCATCATCACCTGCCTGTGCCAGGGGTCCCACGGGGCTCTTGTCTCTTCAGGGAGCTGAGTGTGGCTGTTCAGCACCTCAGTGACTTTGCCTCAGGCCCCTGCATCCCTCACTGGGCTCCCAGAGGGGTGGTGGGAGGTTGTGGCACTGGAGCAGGGGGATGTGGGGAGATGCCAAGCGCTGGCCACAATGTGTGTGGGAACTCAGCAGCAGCAAAGCTGATGCTGACCCAAAGATCTACTGAATCTGCAGATCCTGGTCCTGGCCCTGCATGGTTGGGAACCCCCCCTTCAGGCGATCCCCCAAAGTCATAAATCACGTTGTGATGCTTTGAGTCACGGTGCCAAGGTGACAGTTGTCAGGTCTGGCACCCCGGGCACCCACCCTGGAACACAGGTGGGAACCAGCACCCAAACTGTACAGACCACCCATCAAACCCCATCTCCTTCCCCTAAAAGTGCTCAAAACATGAAGCATCCACCAGGCATCAATCACATCATTGAAACTTTCCCAGCCTTTTGCCAGGAATCTCACTTTTGGGGGAATTTTATTTCCTATTTCTTTTTCCTTCTGTGCTCTCAAACTCAAGACCACGAACAACATGCATGAGGCACTGAACACACCTCTGGCCCTTTCCCACTCACACATGTATAGCATCTTTGTTGTTTCTATCTTTTTTTCTTTTTTCCCATTCTGTAACTTCAAAAGTTCTCTAACTTTGGAAAGATTACATAGCAGCAAAAGTACAAAAGAAAACATTATCAGTTTTCCACTCTGTAATTTTTCCAAAGCTGGAGTCATTCTGAAAGGTTACATGATTATTAAAAAAAAGAAAAAAAAAAGAAAAAAGAAAAAAAAAGTGCGTTTGTGGGAAGAGTGAGTAAATACCGTCCTTGGCACCCCAGGAGCCGTCCTGGGATTGGCGAAGATCCCAATTTTAGAATGCTGAAATTTTGGCTCCTCGGTATCCTTCAGAAATGATGTAGTGAATTAAAGTGAAACCCTCTGAAAAACTCAATTTTTAGCATTTTTGTCAACGCAAGCAACATTTTCCCATGAAAGGGAAGGTTTTCTCTCAGGGCAGCTGGTTTTTCCTGCAGGAGAGTTTTCTCCATCCAAAAAGCTGCCTGTGGCCTCACTGCAGGTGCTTTGAGTTGCTGCCACCATGTGAGAGGGTTCATCTTTGAGACAAGTGAAGAATTTTTTTTTTAATAAAAAATCATTATTGATGTTCCTGTTGCTCTCAAACTTTCCTCACTGGGGTGTGCCCTGCTTGTCCCCCTGCTCCAGGGGCTCCAGTCAAGGTCACAAATCCAGGTGGGCTTTTTGGAGAGTTTGCCAGTCCCCCTGCAGACCTGTACCGCTCCATCCCTTCCTCCCACAAATAATCAAAACCCGCTGTTTTTCACCCAAAGCTGCCTGAAACGAGCCCAAACTGGGCGGCGCAGATGGGAGCATCATGCCTCAAATCCCCGGCACCGGGGAGGGAATTCTGCACCCGGCGGGGAATTTGGTTTTGACGAAGATGTTGAGTCTCCCTGGGGCCCGCAGGTCTCGCCCACGGTGGCCCCGCTCCGTGCCCAGCCCCACTGCGCTGGGGCTGACCAGGGCTCCGCAGAGGGCAGGAGCATCCCTGGCACGGCCATCGCCGGGGGCTGCGGCGAAGGGCAGGAGGTTGCGGCGCTCGCCCCGCGCCTCGGGCCATGTTTTTTATTCCGTTGTGGGTGGGATTTTCCAGCGCTGGCTGTTGGGCCCCGTTCCGCTCCAGCTGCAGCTTTATTCTCCATTTCAAAGGCAGCGGAGGCAGACGGTTTCAACGCCACTGCCATTTCGAGCGTGCCAAAAGCGGGGGGACCGCCACCTCCCCGGGACCGGCGCGCACCCACCGGGAGCCGAAGGGCTTTGACCGAGGGCCGGCGGGGGAGGCGGTGGCAGAGCCCACGGGCACCCGGGTCCCAGCTCTGTGCCCTGCGGCGTCACACCCGACAGCGAGTAAGGGCATAAAGCAACAGCTCGTATATTTTTAGAGGCTGGATTGAGGCTCTTTCCTCACTTCCTTATTTTGTTTAAAAAAAAAAATAATAAAAGATGGTTTTATCCGTAGGCCGAAAGCCCCAATAAATTTGAGGAGGGGGGCGAGACAGGGCAGCAAAAACTGGCCTGAAAAACCCTAAACAAATAAACCCACCATCCTTTTCCCCCTCTCCTGCAAGCGCTTCAGCTTTTTCTACAAATTAATTTTATTCTTTGTTTTTATATAGGCATATATATTAACAGCCTGTCTGTATGGGGATGTGTGTGTAGCTGTTGGCAGACATGCGGAGTTTCCACTTGGCCTTAATGCCAAATTAAAGCTTTATAACTTCAGTAGCTCCTTTTACCAGGGTATTAATAACCACCTCAGACACTGTGGTGCAGTTTATTAATCATTTGTTCGTCCAGGGAGCTCTCAAGGATGACTCGTGCTGTGCCACAGCAGGACAGGCTCAGGGCACGGCCATGGGCAGTGGCAGCCCCCTGGGAGGGGATATGGGCCAGGAGAGGGGAGGAGGATGCTCTGCAGGGCAGCCTTCTGTAAATTGGCTAAAGAAGTGTCATCTGAACCCAGAGATCCCAGCTCAGGTGCTGGGTGATGTCTTGCTGCCAGGATGGGGGTGCCAGTGGTCCCTGGGCAGGTACCTGTGCTCAGGATGGCTCAGGGGGGATGTCTGCATCTCACCACGCAATGGAGACCCCTGAACCAGCCCAGTGCCCCACCCAGCTTTCCCAAAAGCAGGTGGGACACAGGAGATGCAGCCCCAGGGCTTGGCCCTGTGGAATGATGGAAGGACGAGGAACCACAAGTCACAGTGAGGAACTGGGGCCATTCCCAGCCTGGTGACCCTACCGTCCAATGCCCAGACCCTGCTTTATACCCTTCACCATGGGCTTTGCTTCCCCAAAGCTGTCAATGACCCAGGAAAGGGCTTTTTTATCCCCCTTGCTGATGCTTCCCACTCCCATGAGGACAGAGCTGGGTTGAGCTGTCCATCCTCCGCAGCAGTCCAGGTCATCCTGATGGATCCCAGTTCCACCACCATTCCCTGGGTAGGAAATGGTCCCTCCACCTCCATCCCACCTCCTTGTGCCAACCCTGGTCACTTCAACCCAATTCCATCACCACTTCCCCACAGAGGGTTTGATGCTCCACGCCAGCAGTGTGTTCATCTCCCCAGGGACCTGTCTTTGCTGTTGTTGTTCCTTTGGCTTATCAGACTGACCCAGCCTTGCGTTAAAAAATGTGTTTGTTTGTTTTTTGCTCTGGGAGCAACAATCTCAAGATCTCCAGCGGGGACACAGCCTCTCCAAAACACAGCCGGGCATCCTCCAGTGCTGCCAGACAGAGCAAACTTTATTTGCTATCCCAGGCTTCTCCTAAAGCCTCTCAAGGGACTTAGAATTTTGAAAGTGAAGGTTAAGGTCAATCACACATACTTTTTTCTAAGTGCATTGCTCTGGTGTGGCTGTCTGCAAAGGAAAAAGTCTATATAAAAATAAAAGAAAAGAACCCCCAACTCCTGAGCAGTTTGGAGAGAGCAGTACATCGGCACTGGAAAACTCAAGGTGTCTGAATATTTATACTCCAGTTGGCAGTTACAAAAAAACTCTTCTTCCCCCCTTCCTACCCACCCCCTCCCCTTTTTTAATCTCGGTACAGGCACGTTAGACGCCCTCAGTCAAAGATCTCCTTTGAACTGTGTATGTGAAATGTTTACAGTTTTACATTTCATATTTCAGCGGGGTGGAGGGGACAGGCACAACAGTCGCACACTGTGAATGCCGGAGAGGTAGGAAGGCAGAGGCCAAGGGGGAGGAGGTTTGGCAGCAATGGGAGGGGAATCAAACAGCATCTCCACGCTGCAATTGGAAAATTTTAGACTCCTTAAAAAAATACAGAAAAATAATCCCTGGTGGCGTAGGCTCTGCAGGTGCATCCCACCACACCAGCCCCTCACGTGGGACGGTGGCTCTGGCTCTAGGCAGCCACACAGCATCAGCCATGAGGGCTGGTGTCAACCACAGATGACCATCGAGTGCCCAGTGGGCTGGGCTGAGGCTGTCATCCCACCCAGGACCCTGAACGGGGGTCGTGGGAATGCCAAGGGCTGCAAACTGCAGTGCCGGGGTCTCCCAGGGAGATGCTGCATCTCCCAGAGCCGTACCACGGCATCATCTGAGGGGATGTGCCATTAGTTGCAAGGAAAAGTGGCAAACTCTGGGATGTGTTCCCAGTGATGAGAGTGCTGCCAGAGGGGCTGGCACTGCCCGAGGATGGTGCAGAGCTGCCAGTCCCTGGGCTCTGTCCTGCCTGCACACAGGGAGGGACTGATGCCGGCAGACTGTGGGTAAGGGCGCTGCTCCACTGAGAGCAGGAGCTCAGGACAAACTCTTCTGCCTGGAAGACTGTGAGATGGACTGATGGACAAGAGGTTGGGACTGGGGGTGACATTATCTATCCAAACCTGGAGGAGTGGTGGGCACAGCAGTGTTTGGGCAGCTTGGCCTGGGGACTCCAGGGAGAGAGTCCATCCCAGCTGTGGATGTGTGTCAGGAGCCTCCCCAAGGTTATTTAGATTTATATTGTCAGTTTTCCTCTTGAAAGCTTCCCTAGCCCTAAGATGACTCCACAGCCAGCCAGGTCCACTGGCAGACACCCTCCAGGCCCAGCAGCCGGCTCTCTAAATCCTTCCTTCCCCACAGACTAAACTTTCTGGGGTAATTCAGTGCAAGAAATGAGCCAGCAAGCCCGACCCATGACACGACATTATCCCAGCAGGACAAGACCATCCGATGGGAGAGGAGCTTTTCCCAGCCCGTGACAGTCACCTGGCAAGGGTGGCTGTCCCTCAAAAGGGCAAAGGTTTCAGGGTGATGTGTGCCCCGTCCTTGGGGTGTCACCTGGCACACATG
Source organism: Oreocharis arfaki (assembly GCA_013398015.1). Classification (NCBI taxonomy): domain Eukaryota; kingdom Metazoa; phylum Chordata; class Aves; order Passeriformes; family Paramythiidae; genus Oreocharis; species Oreocharis arfaki. The sequence goes on from VZRR01003790.1 coordinate 35,499, forward strand.
CCTGATACTTTTGAGAAATATCCTGCTAACGCATCCCAGACACACAGGGCGGGTTCAAAGAGCTCAGTGACAGTCAGAAACCCGTGAGACAGCGGGTTCTGAGGAAAGGTACATGTTGTACCTGCCTCAGCGATGCCCTAATGATGCCTGTGAGTTTGGCCTCATCCAAAAAGGATGAGCACCGGGCCCACCCCTGCCCAGAGTCCTTGCAGCCCCATAGACACCAACCTTTGCCTCTCTGCAGACACCTCCCCCTCCCCAGCCCACAGAACCCCTCATCTGCAGCCTCAGGGATCAATCCTCCAGCGCAGCCCCCTTGGCTGGCGAGCAGCCGGACACCCGGGGGGAGCCAGCGCTGTCCCAGGCGCACGGCAGGCTCTGTACCCCGGTGCAGGATTGAGCTCACCTCTCTCCACCCCCACTCCACCCCTCTCCTTCCCTGAAGGGATCTGTCAAGTCTCTGCACGATGGAATTTCACTTTGCTATTTTAATGCAATTCTGGCTCAGGCTTAAATGGAACTGGAAACCAAAAGGCCTTAATAAATAAATATTATGATAAGAAATGAAAGCAATGCATACACTCAAGATAATTTGAGGGGGGATAAAAACCTAAGCATTCCTTTCTGTGCCTAAATCATAAAGCTTTACGTGAAGCTGGACGCCTTCTCACCAAACCTTTGCCCTGGAAAATCTCTCCTGCTTGCCCAGGCTGCCCTCCGGAGAAGTCGCCTATTGTTTTAGAAACACTTTGAGCCAGATAAGACAATAGCCTTGAAATTCCTTCTAACTTTGTCGGTGACAGGGCTCGGGCGACCATGCGCGTGGCTGGAATCCGCCTACAAGAGATCTTTCATTATATCCTGCGCTCCGAGATTTCATTCACACGCTATTTAATCTCGCCGTACGCACAAACACGCAGCTGCCACAACAGCACAGCCCAGAGCCGGGCTGGAGAAACCTTACGTGCTATGGAAAGAAAAAGAGAAAACCCGACAGATTGTACAGATAGTGGTGAATTAAGGAGAAAACCCCCTTTGAGACAGCCAACAGGATCATGTGTAGGGCTGTGTGTGCTCGTGCGGGCGCGCGCACTCCCGCGCGTGTGTATAGAAAAAAAATCTGAGCTAAATATAGAGGTGCTATAGAAAAGCGAAGGTATAGATAGACCATACATAAAGCTCGGTGTGTACGTCTGGGAAGGGGAGGCTCCGGCTCAACACGGGAGTTACGAAACAGAAAAGCCCGAAGTTGATAAGGATGGGACATAACTCTCTTTCCGAGAGATAGGGAAAGAGCTCCTTTAATTTTCAGGCTTAGCTGTGCTCAGCTACCCGAAGTTTTCTGCTGCCCACACCCCTGCAGCCAACATCTGAGATTCCCCCGTGTCGATGTGAAGTCCCCGAGCACAGATGCAGCCTCCCGGCGTTATCAACACCCGCTCCGCCATCCCTGCCCTCCAACCCAGCCCGGAGCAGCCTCCTCGCCCACACTGCTGCCATGGTAGCCCCATCTCACAGATACAAAACCAGCAGAGCCCCCCAAGCCCCTCCAAACAGCCACATTTTGCCTGTGATGGATGCAGAGTTGTTTGCCCACCCCAATTTTCTGCCCCTGCACCCCCTGCCTTGAGATAAAGAGTCCAAACCAAAAAAGCTGAAGTCTAAGAAACGCAACTCATTAAAGAGTTTACAAACCCAACCCCAGTCCAAGGCAGTAGGCGAGAATATCTGCAAGCGACATTTAAAATCCCCTCCACTGTTTGTTGTTACTGCTGCTGCCTTCTCCAGCCTGCACTCAAACCCCAGCTCTAACGAGGAGATCCGGCTGCCCAATCCACACATCAAACAGCAAACCTTCGAGCAGGGAAGATTTTCTCTTACCTTGACTGGCTTTATTTGCCAGCGTGTTTCCAGAGTGGAGGAGAAAGAAAAGGATGGAAAATCCAGCAATCTGCAAAGCTCCCATTGCAATCCCAGTCTGCAGGGAGGAGCGGGGGCAAGAAGGGGGATTTCTAGTGCTTTAAAGGAAACAAGGGGCTGAGCATGCGAAGGAAAATCAAGGGGAGGAAGGGGCTCTCTCCTTGCCGTGTGTGAGACAGGGAGGGAAGGGAACTGAACTGATGGAAAAAGCTGCTCTGGGTTCAGTTTGGGGCTCTTGGTGTTGCTGAAGAGGAGAGAGCGAGGGAGGGAGACCCAGGGCAGTTGGAGGAAAGTGGACTCTATCGCCCTCTCTCTGGCGGCTGCTCTGATCCCTTCTCCTCCTTTTTTTTTTCTCTTAAATAATCCCAGCCAATTCCAGTTTTGCAAGAGCAGCAGCAGCAGGAGCAGGAGCAGCAGTGCTGGAGGGGGGAAGCAGGCGCCTTGCCCTGGTGCTGGGGACCTGGGAAAGGGGAGTGGAAAGGAGAGCCCCATCCAAGCAACGCCCTTTTTCTCTCTCCCAGCCTTTCTTTCTTTCTTTCTATTTGGCTTTGGTTACTCCTTCACGGCTCCCCCCCTCGCACCCCCAAGGCTGGGCTTTGCCTGCAGGAATTTACAGTCTGCGCTGAAGGAGAAGGGCCAGTAGCCATGGAGACTGCTTCCCTGGGAGCAGGGAGGTCAGGCGGAGACCATGGGCGATCAATGCATCAATGCAAAGCCCCCCGCAACCCCCAGACCCACCCCGCACCTCGCAGCCCCTCGGCCAGCCGAGGGCTTGGGGTGGTGGCAAGGGGAGGGGGGCCAGGGGGAGGCGTATGGCATGGGAAAAGGCAAGGGGTGGGAAAGAAAAGGAGAAGAAAAAAAAAATATATATAATTAAAAAACCCGAGAGTTTGCAGATGGCATGACCTGGCTGGGCTTGGTGGCTGTGGGAGCGTCTCGGGGTGCTGGGCAGGGGGAAACGGAGCCGGAGAGCAGCTCTGCTGGCTGCCCTGAGAGGTGAGAGGAGGACTGGAAATAAGGGTGTAGGGGGAAGAAAAAGACCTTTCTGAAATATTCAGCGGTTTTTTGTTTGCTTGCGGGACCTTCTCACAGCCCGGCCCCTGCAGCTGGGGGCACCCTCGGGAGGCAGGGGGACCCCTGCCCCACCCTGTGACCGTCCTTGCGCTGGGAGCTGCTGGCACCATCTCTCTTCCGGGGTGTTCCTGCTCCCTGAGCCAGGAGAGGCATCGCCAGCCAGGAAACTGCAGCGGGAGATAAGGCTGGGAGCCAGGAGCGGGATCAGGAGGAAGGTGTGCAATGATTCACCTGTCCAGGGACAGGGCGTCCGACAGCCCCAGTGGTCATCCTGCCCACAGGGTCACCCTGCCCACAGGATCCCTCCCGGCCCACTGTGCTGCCCCAACACCCTCCCGAACCCCCTTTTGTCCTAATAACCCCTAAAGATATGACAAAGGGGGCTGGAGGCAGTGGGAAATGTCCAGCTGAGCCAAGGCACCCACGGCGGAGAGGAGGGACCACAGCTGGACAGGATGCTAAGGAGTCCCTGGGTCTTTCCCACAAAAACACCCCCTCCCTGGGCTGCCCTCATGGGACAGGGACCTCCTCTTTGGGAGGCAGTTTGCAGGAGCACACCAGTAACCCAAACCCATCCCCAGCACAGCCAGGCTCCACGGCAGCTGGTAAGGGACAAAGGTGCAAGAATGATTCTTCAAGCTGTAAAAAAATGTTGTACATAAAAATATGAATGTGGAGGTGTTGTCCTTAGGGTGTGCTGGGAGAGGACCGCAACCCACCAGTGGGAATGTGCTATCCCACTGGTCACTGCTGCTGGAGGAAGCCAGCTCCAGGCTGTGCCAGCAGCTCCTGGGCACAAAAGCTCCTCTCCTGAGGTGTCGAGTGGGACGGGGCTCTGGTCATTGCAGCCCACATCCTGATCTGAAGGCCTCACCAGTGGGGTGCCACCACCCTCCTGTGAGTATCAGATCAGCAGCTGTGGCATTGCTCCTTTCTCCTGGGCTGGGATTTGCTGCACAAACACAAGTCTCTTAAGGCAGAGACTCATAAGAGCAGAGTCAAAATGGAAACTCTGCTCTGGGTTCCGCTGGAGGATCTCTGTGCCCAGCCGCTGCACCTCGCACCCCATCCTGTGATCCTTTATCATCATAACCAGAGGAAAACTAAACAACCCTCCTTTTTTTCCCCCTCTAACCTATCTTCTAAATCTGGAGACCGATCTCACGGCACGAGGGACAAGACCTTCAGCAATGTTGATTTATAACTGAGCTTCTAAATTGCAGGTTTACGCATTAGTATAAACACCCATAAACCAGCCTTAAATACACAGGGCCGTGTGTAATTAAAACGCCAAAACACCGAGCAGCCACGTGACAGCAGCGGGGAATGAACGAGCTCCTCGCTCGTGCCCAGACCGCCTCAGCAGGGACAGGTCTCCGGCCAAGTGCTCCCAGTTAAACCAGTGCCTTGCACTGCTGGGGGTGCCTCTTGCCTTTGAAGGCACCGCTCACACCACAGGAGCCAAGGAGCTGACCCCCATGTCTCACTCCTCCAAGGGGTTGCAAAGTACCACAGCGAAGCAGTGGGGTTGGAGTGAACTGCTGATGTCCGGGAATTCCCAAAAAAGCTGTATAAGCTTGCTTTCTTCCCAAAGGATGCTGCCTGGTTGAGCGGTGGAAGGGCCAGTGGAGGTGCCAGAGCTGTTCATGCCGTGGTGCCCATCCAAGCACACGGCTGTCCCCCAAGGGGAAAATCAGGCAGATGGGGATTCCCAACATCACTTTGGGAGTCTGGAGGGAGTGCCATGAATCACGCTGAAATCACCTGCAGGGCAGCCCAGGCTTCGGCCCAGTGGCTCCTCACCAGCTCCTGTTGCTGCCGCGTAGGGCTGGCATGGATCCGCGCCCGGGAGCTGTCTCCAAAACCCTTCGCAGGCATTGGGACAACCCTGCCAGCCTGAGCCTTGTGTGTGTGTGTGTGTGGCAGGGAAGGAGGTGGCAGGACTCTCCTCCCTGCTGCCTCCACTCCCCGTTGTGCACTTCTGGGCAAAATCCATTTGCTTTGGCTTCATGTAGGGCCAGAAGATTCGGCCCATTGTGCTGTGGCGCTGAAGAGCCGGCGAGGAATTGTCAGCCATGCTGAAACGGTTACATGGGGAGTCATGAAAATTTACTGCACCACGCTCCGGTCCCTCGCCAAGAAATAAAAGCAAAAGATCACAACAGGCATTTTTTTAATTTGAAGCAAAATTAAAAAAAGAACGGATCCGCACTCAGAAAACAACAACCACATCCACAGATCAAAGCAGCTGTTCTCCTCTCATTCGGGGTTTTAAGAGGTTTCTGCAGCTACAGAGATGTTTACACAGGGAGAGAGATACATACATTGTGCTGTCTTGATGCTGCCTCTCCCCCCTTCATCTGGCAAAACATTCCCTGGGAGGCGATATGAGGTCATTCCTAGCCCCTGCCTTGTTTTCCTCAAGCTGCAAGGCTTCGGGGCAAGAGGCAATTCAGTTCCCATTAGCACACACACATTTGCACTTGGAACCCTCCCATGTACATTTTGCCTGGGGGGAGCTCGAGATGGACAGGGAACCAGCCTTTGCCAGCTTGTTCCCAGAGGGAATTCCAGCAGCCGGAGCTGCCCTGAGGGCCAGCGGCTTTAGCAAAGCCCCTGGGGAGGGACATGGAGCCGGGAGGTGGGCTGGCATCTTCTGCAGACCGGCATCTTCTGCAGACCAGCCGTAATGTTTCTGTGGCTTCCACCACTTTTACGACGAGAGGGGCTGAACGGCTCTGGGGAGCACTAATGGACTGTAAAAGGCTTTTCCCCCTCTGCCTCCTTGGCTCCAGCCCAATTCCGAGCGGCAGTGAGCCCCACTCCGGTGCTTGCGCAGGGACGGAGGCCGTGGGAACGCGCCAGGGCAGGCTCTGCCTTCACCTCTTGGCATCAGCACCTCGGTCCTTGCTCCGTGGGCAGCACCCGCTTTGGCAAACAGATGGGTTCTGGCCGTGAGCCAGCCTGCACTGTCCGTGCAAACGATAAAACCCTCCGAGACGATTCTCCCCGTCTCTAGCGTGGATTTAATGCCATGTGCTAGGAAGGAGCTGCATCTTCAGCTGTGTGTGCTTGCGTGATGCTGAGCCAAAAGCTGTTTCTGAGGCTGCACAAGAAGCTGCTGAGAAGCAAAAGTCCCCGAGGCCCTTAGGGCTTGCAGAAGCAGCTATTGAATCAGGCAGGGATACTGCAGGCAGAAGAGCGAACCAGGAAATTTCCCTTTCCCTCCAGTCCACCAGAACAAGAGGGTAAATGCTGCCAGTCCAGGGCAGGGCCCCCCCTCTTTGCTGGACCCAGCAGTTGGGGGGATGGATGCTGGCACTGCATCCCGACCCTGAACACTGGAAGGTGCTGGCTCAAGAAAACAGCAGCCCAGACATTTCAATGCCCCAGCGAGGGCTGTGGTCTACAACTTGGAACAGAATAGACTATTTTTAAAAACCGAGAGGAAAACACAGTATTCCCAGTAACACGCCAACAGCCCCGGCTCACGCAGCTCAGCCGGTCCCCAGCGCTCGTCCCTCATTTCCCCAGCCTACAGTTTGATCCAGATGCCTCCAAGGTGGGTAAAAAAGCACCAGGTCCCGCTAAATGACTGCCTGGCACCCTGTGACACCTTTTTTCCAGTGTCATGGTGCTTCCCAAAATGCTGCCTGCGAAAGCCCTTGTTTGTAATTCCCAGTTTGCAGCAGGAGAAGGTGACACACGCTGAGGTGAAGTGACTTACCCCGGCGTCACCAGGAAGGTCGATGGCAACGCCAGGAATAGCCCCGTTCCCAGTTAACCACTAACCACACTTATCCCAGAATAAGGGTCCCTTTTTCCAGCTGAATTTATAACAGCTTTCCAAGTGACATAAGGTCTTACAGAAATAGGCAGGCTTTTATTCCAGAATAATTACTGGGAGATCGGACTGGAGCGTGTATAATTACACTGGTGTCGCTGCTGCCGGTGAGTCGGACCCTGTGCCACTGGAGACAGCTTTTATCTCATCCTACTTTTCCACGAGCACATGTACGTCAGCTGGGAGATCGTCAGGATGTGGGTGGAGAAGGAAGAGGCTTTGGGGAGAAAGGAAAGTGATGTATCACTCTCTACAGCTCTGTTAATCACATTTCCCATAGAAGATGATAAAAGGTCTTCAGCTACTGAAGTCGAAAGGAGTCTTTTGGGGTGTGCTGGGTCACACCCCAGATGGACTCAGCAACACTGTGCATCTGCTTTGAGTCAGACACAGCTTTGGAGCAGGTGGGTTTTCTAAAATACATTTTATGTCCCACACTGGTAAAATCAAGCTCTGAGTCCGGGTCGAGGCCTGAAACACATTTCTGACAAAAGCTGTGGGAACACATCGTAGGAAAACATCCTTTGAAAGTAACCTCATCATTTATCAGGTGTTGATGTGTTTGAGCATTGGCAAGAACGGTGCTTACCAGGAACGGGGCTGCAGGGGGCTGTGGGGGGCTGCTCTGCTGCCCACAGCCACGACAAGGCAGGGGTTAACTGTGACACCACGGGAACTCCAGGACCCAGACTCACATGTTTAAAAGTAGCACTTCTCTCCTTAAAATAGTTTATGGATCTTACTCGGGGATAAATCCAACACCCTGGAGCAGAAGGAGACCTATTAATTCCTGAGTTTTTTCACGCCGTAGTAAAGCAGCGGTTTTATTTGCCCGCCTTGTGTAAGATGTCAGTCATTTTCCCACTTGCATTTCCATCTACAATTTAACAAGGCAGCAGTTTATTTCCAGAAGCCCCGGCCAGACCCCAGCCAACTGCGTCAATATTTTGTTGCTTACACAAACGCCACCATTAGAGTCAATACTGTGTTCCGAGGGAGGCTTTTTCCCTTTCTTTTTTGTTGGATGATGCATGTACAGCTCTGGAAATATGGGAGGGTAAGAGAAACCTCTCCGAGCGTGTACCTGGCACAGAGGCACGGGCACAGTGCTCAGGGCACTGACCTGACCAAAGGCATTTGCTAATTAATTCATTCTTCTAAGAGACTTAACTGCCTCTTGCCTTCGGAAACCAAGGCAAAACCTGAGCCAAATCCAAAGCCTGTCAGAAAACACGGAGAGACCCTTATTGACTGCAGAACACTCCAGAGGAGGGAGCTGGCTGGTGCCAGCCGTGGAGCCGACGGGGGCAGCCGTCCAACTCAAACCGGCCGCTCCGCTCTCCCTCACGGCTCCTCGGTGCCACTTTTGGGATAGAGCAGAGAGGCAGAGCTTGGCTGTGCCAGGGGCTCCCCACCTTCCTCAGCCTCCTACTACAGCACTGCTTTGGGGTGTCTTTCCTGTGCTGCACCAGGTCACCATGGGCTGGCCATGTCCGCTGGCTTGTTTGAGGGATGCTCCTCAGCCCACACCATCTTGCTGCCTTTGGCACGCTCTCCCGAAAACCCTCAGAGGTTTTCTGGTCCAGCATGAGCTCATCCCTCTGCCCCAGCCTCCCTGCGCATGGCTCTTGAGCTGTGAGGCTGTCAGGGCACCCCCAGCACGTCCCTGAATCCACACCCACCCACACCCCCAAAAGCCAGGGGTTTTTAACACTACATGTAGCTAAAACATCTGATAAAATCCCAAGGGAAACACGGAGAATCCAAGAACAAGGGTCTGACAGCCCAACCAGCTGGGGAAACCCTGCAGGATCTCCTTCCTAATCCTGCATCAGACCACTTTTGCATGAGAACAGAGCGGCCTTAGTGTGTCAACAAGCCCTAAACGCCCGAGGGCAGCTGGAAGTGAGACGACATTATTTTTTTTATTTAAAACGGACTTCTTAACCTACAGGAAAGTAAACGTTCTTCTAGGATGGCCAAGAAAACCACACTGGGATTTTCCAAATGGGCATGACTGACTGTTTATGAGCAGAGGCTTCCAAACGCAGGAATAAATGGCTTGCTCTCAGCAGGTTTTCCTTTCTATATTTACCCTCACCTGAAATGAACATTATTGCACACTGCAACACTTATTCCCTCTGATCAGGGGAGCGGGCGAAGAACTAACCAGCCGCAACACGTCAAATAAATTGTTAATCTGGTGTTTGCACGGGCAGGGGAAGGAGGGAGTCCCCTGGGTTTGGGGCAGGGCCCAGGTCCTCCTTACAGCTCCCATCCCAGCTCTGCAGGAATGCTTTGCTTGCCTGCTGCTGCTCCTGGCTGCTGAGAGCTGGAGCTGGGCCCTTCGTGGAGCTGATCCATTGGTCCCCGAGAAATCTCTAGCCCTGTGGGACCCAAGCAATCCTGATCATGAGCAGCTGGTAGAAAGGGGTGGCATCTGGTGCAAGGACCTGCCCAAGGCTGCACGAGAAGACTTCTGAAGAGCGAGAAAGTGCACCCAGATGGCAGGGCAATGTTCAAGCACGAGATAACCTTCTCCAGAGCACTGGGCTTTGCCATCCATCTCCGTGAGTCCCAGGTTTCACACTGGGTGTTTCTCTGCTTGTTCTCAAGGTGGGAAGTTCCTATGGATGCAAAGGGGTGGTGCCTCCCAGGGACAGGTCCCCCGCAGGCACAAACAGGCCTGCTATGTCCTGCTGATGTGCAGCTTGGCCACAAAAGACCTAAAAAGTTTCCTTGATAAGGGGCTGGGGGCTGAGCCATTGTGAACCAAACCTCACCATGAGGCTGGTCACTCAGCTGTAAAATCTCTCCTAATCCCAGCCCTGGGGAAAGGAGAGGACAGGGAGATCACCTGCCTCTCCAGGACGTCGCCCACATCACATGGCTCCCTGGGTCACGCTCACACCCACCACCACCTTCAAATCTGGGCTTGACCTCCAATTTACCTTGCAGCTCACTAAGCAATTGTGCCATCCATTCTGGCACGCCAGCCGGAAAAGGGGTTCACATCGCCCCAGGAAGAACAGGAGGGATTAATCCTCCATGGTGGTGGGGGAAGTTGATCAGTCATTAGTGTCTGCGGGTGCCAGGGACCCTGGGATGTGGGCAGCAGGGATGAAACAGCCTTGTTCTGCTCACAGGGCTTCCATGTACTCATGCCAGACAGGACCTGGTGCTTTTTTTTTCCTCTCAGCTCAGACTTTTCACTTTTGGAAAAGTCTGTCCTTGTCAGAATAGCTGAGCAAACCCTTCCCCAGCCAGCCATTCCAAGAGAATTTGTGTTAATCCAGATTAACGAACATAAAGCAATCTAGATAAACCGCATTAAGCCAAAAACACCTTTGAACTTTTTTTTTTTTTGGATCACAATCCCTCCCTGAGCGCTGTGTGTGGTTTGGGCCTCCCTGTACCTTCAGCTTCCCCAGAGCCAAGCTCTCCACCGATCCACAATTAAGTCAAGTCAGCAAATACAAAGATTACCCAGAGCCAGCGGCACCAGCAGCAACCCAGTGCTTTGCACGGGGAGCCCAAAACCAATTTTGGGTGTGGAGGTATCCAGCGGGGTGAGATGGCACGAGAAGCATCACCCCAGCTCCAAGCACAACTCCCAGACACAATGCCTGGGCTGTGGCCAGGCTGCCCATGTGACCATGAACCAAACCCCTCCAAACCTCAGTTTACCCAGCACCAACCCATCCCCTAAACACAGAGATGACAGATTGGTCTGGAACACCCCAAGACCAGGTGTTGCCATGGGAGGCTGGACAGGACAGGGGGTGGTTTGCTCCAAGTGGCTGTTCCCTGCAGCTCGGACACGTCCACTGTGACTGTGGTGGCAACAGCCAGCTCATGCACATGGGATGTCTCACAGGAAAGGTCATGCACCACCTGAGGAGGAGGGAATTGAGATACCATAGCTGCTGGTGAAGCACGTGGTGTGTTATGGGCACATACACACCTTGCATGCCCACGCCAGAGCTAGCACTACAGCAGACCCTCGCTTCTCCAGAAGACTCCCAGCCAAAATCAGGGACTATGGCAAACCCGACGCCAAGACATCCTCTCACCTGGACAAGGTGGAAAACACCCCTTCACGCGCCTGCCGGGACGCTGGGAGCTCCTCAGGATCCAGCTGTCTGCCCACGTATTTGCACCAGCATCCAGCACGGGAACAATCCAAACCTTGTCTAGCGCCCAGGAGCTCCTGCAAAAATAGCTTTCCTGGCGGACTGGGCAGAGGAAAACTCCAGTCTTCCCCTGCTCTCCCCTCCACACCCTCCCAAAACACCTGCTAATGCTTTCTGCCCTCCACCCCCATTGCCTTCCTCCTCTAAGACCAATTTCCAACAGCAACAGATGTAGCAGCTAGGCTCCAAATTCCCTCCCGTTTTGGAAGTGAGGGCTATGACACCACCGGGGCTCTGCCTGTCCTGTTGGGACGGGGTTTGCTTTTTCACAGAGAGCCTTCTGCGGCTGCTCAGCACGGCAGCTCACAGCTCGGGGCACTGTGCCTCACTCCCAGGTGATTTGGATCGGGGTACACCAGGAAGTTTGCTTTCGCCTCCTCTGTCGGCGCGTGGGTGTGCAAACAGTGACCAGTTTCTCTGCTGGTTCGACTCCTTTAAATGGGGACTTTCATATTCATCAGGCTTGGAAAAACATTGCCATCTTTTCAACAAAAAATCCATTTCCCCTTCCACGGGGAAGGTATTTCTGTTTGCACTGGCAGGCTCTCCCCCTCGCCGCGCCCAGCACGGTCACGACGGTGGGGCTGCAAAAGCACGGCCATTCCGCAGGTGAGGAAGGTCCAGCTATGGAGCTCTCTCTGCTCCTGCCAGGAAAACGGGAGCCTTCTTGGAAAGCTGAGGGTTTAATTTCTTAGGGAACTTGCTTCAAGCAGGGCAGAGCAGACCTGTGTGGGCTCTCCACAGCCCCTCCATCGATGAGGCAGATTCGCAGCTCAAACAGTCCTTTTCCAATGTGATCACCAGGGTTACAAATTTCTGTGGTGATAAAAGGGCAAACTGGAAATCTCCCTATGGAGTTTGCTGCCTGACACTCCAAGCACCCACCCTGAAAGACTCAAAATCCCAATTTCCTCTGTTGGGATTTCAGCTAGATGGCTTGGCTAAAATAAATGAGATTAATCTAATCAGAGAGATGGATGGAGCTCATTAAAACAGTAGATTAAAAGAACCCACCCAGCCCTATTACCAGTGCTCCTGAGGTCTTCTGCCTTTGTGGCAAGTTAAACCCACTCAGGAATTAGATTGCCTTGCAGAAATCTGCAGGAAATGCATTAAAAATACATTCTGCTACTACAATCTTTCACGTCACCAGTCACTCGGGAAAGGAAATTAATGCAGGGCAAATGCATATATATTTAAATACTTACAATTGCCTCCTCTGGGATCAGGATTTATAGGCTGGAAGCGATGGGCCCTGCTCTGAAACAGAGGCAAGAGCAAACTGCAGTCCCCTCAGGAGCTGTGCTGTTCTATTCCCTATAAATGCTATTTTCCCCATCCTCAGCTTCCTCACGCGAAGCTAAGGATCAGAAAAGGGCAGGAGCTGGGGCTGGCACTGCACAAAGCTGCACAAGGAGCACTGAGGGAAATTCCTGGGCAGGATTTGGGCCAGACTGGTCTCATGATGAGCTTGACTTGGTTTTGTTCCTCATGACCAGTTGCTTTCCCACTCACAAACCGTTCCCGTGGTTCTGAGCAGCCGCCCCATCCCCTGCCCCTGCCCTGTGGCCCCGGGGGCTCTGTAATCCCTCGGTGCCGCAGGTGCCGGCCGGCAGCTCCCAGGGATGCTGAGGAAATAAAATAAGAAGGGGGAAAAATGCTGGGAGGGAGGAAAAAAAAGGCAAATTGTTTATTGGCACACAAGAAGCCTCATCCCAAATTACGTGGGTTTGCCCCTCGGAAGGTTTAACCCCAATCCCAGCGAAGTGCAGGGGAGGTTACAGCAGGTGACCGGAGTCAGGCCCTTCCTTCTGGGCCCGCTGGAAAGGAAAATGGACAAACCCAGAGAAATGAGGGAGGAGGAAGGATGCTGCGTCGGCTGCACGGCCAGCAGCGCTCCCTGCAGCTCCCCGACAGCTCCGGGATGCCGCTCCCCGCAGCCGGGCACCCCGGCAGCTCCCAGGATGGCAGGGCCGGGATGCGATGGAAGTGCCGGGATGCGATGGCAGGGCCGGGATGGCCGGGATGCGATGGCAGGGCCAGCATGCGGTGGCAGACCCCGAGCTGCCCTCGGGTGTCGCCGCCGCTGCCGCCCCGTCCCTCAGCGCAGCGCCGGGACCCGCCTCACACCGGGGCCGTCGCCCCCCTCGCGCTCCCCCTCTCCGCCTGTAATGGGAGCGCCCCGCCTCGCCGCCTCGGCACGGCGCCTGGCGCGGCCCATTCGCGGGGCAGGGGGGCCCCGCGGGCCCGGGGAGTCCCGGCCCGCCGGGCCCGAAGGCGGCTTTGAGGGTGGGCGCGGGGCCCCCGGACACCAGGGCAGTGTCCGGTGTTAATTCGCCCAGTGCCCGGTGTTAATTCCACGATGCGGCGGGGCAGCCGCTCCCCGCCGGCACTAGG
>VZRR01003790.1:48935-130259 GCA_013398015.1 Oreocharis arfaki
CGCTCCCCGCCGGCACTAGGGGTCAGCCCCGCGCCGGGGAACGCGGGGACGAGAGGGAGGCGGGTCCCCTCACACCCACAGCCAGCGGGGCGATTTGTCTGTACACAAACCTGCACGTTTTCACTCAGAAGCTGCTCAGCGAATGCTTTTAACCCCCCTTTCCTCTCGAGGCTGTGGTTCCTGTTCTTTCTTTTACTTCTGTCCTGCTTTTCTGCAGCCAGCCCTGCACCGGTTCTCTCCTGGAGCCAGCTGTGGGCGGTCACTGATGACATTTCCACGCTGACCATTGTGCATGAAACTGTCCTCAGAGCGACTTTGGACTGCCAGGGGTCGGCTTCTCCCAACAGGTCTGCGTGTATATAAATATAAATATAAATATAGATACCTATATATTCAGGCTTGGCTTTTCTCTGTCCCGTAGCAAAAAATGTTTGAGAATGGGGATGGAGGTGGGTTTGGGTCTGATTGTAGAAGTAACAAGAAAATAAGATAGCTCCTGGAATAAGCAAAAAAAAAAAAAAAAGTTGGAGCCTGCTTTATTTATTCATTGCTTCATGATTTACTAAGAAGTTCTTAAATCTGATGAGTGTCAGGTATGAGTCACTAACAAGGAAAGATTTAGAGGCTCCAGCTGTGTAAGCTGTGATTGTGACATGAACAAAGCAGACTCTGCAGAGGAGCTCTCCTCTGAGGTGTTGGCGTCTCAGCTGAAGAGCTGGGTAAGTGACTGACACTCTCACTGCAGAAACAAGCACTAGCTAGAAAAACATTCTGTTGGTCTTCACGAGGGCGTGGAGGGTCTCTCTGAAAAGTGCTGTGCTCTTTTTACCGCTCAGCTAAGACAGGCTAAATTTGCATTTGATGAACTTTCTCAGCATTCCAAAATGGCCCCACTTTACAGCATTTATTGCTGTGTAGAACTTTCAATTCACTGTCTCATCCCAAGGAGGTTTTCGGGGTTTTGGACTTGCTGGATGTCAGCATCCAGAGCCTCTGCACTCACTTCAAGAACCAAGTGTCCAGTACAAATGGGAGAAATTCCAGGAGCTCTTGGATAAGCTGCCTAGCAAGTCAGGGAGAAAGGGAGAGAACTGCTACTTCTACAGGAGCTACTAAAGCACTAAATAGACCCTGGGTATTCAAAAAATGATGCTTTCATCACCTGTTCAGTAAGAGATGAGAGGAATGCCTCTAAGAGCCAGAGGCCTCATGGATCCCTCCCTCAAGGCCTGTCACTGGCACACCTCACACAGCGAGCCCCAGCTCCTGCATGCAGAAAACAGAGCTGAGAGCCTTCCCAGGAGGAGCTGGGAGTTCTCACAAGTTAGAAGGATTCTGAGTTCCTGCGAGGAATGAGGGAATGCAGTTAGGAGGCCTATTTAAAAAGGAAAAGCTGCATTTGACATAGACATCTTCTTTCCTAGCCTGCAGAGATTTCTCTGTAGCTGCCTGTTTCCTTCCTCAGGCTCCATTAAAGGTACTTCTTGGAGGCTGAAATCCTCTATTCAGTATAACATTCTGTGGATGCCAGTCCCTGGAGTCTAACCCTGTGCTGGGACACGAGTGCTGTGTCAGTGTAAGCAGTTCTCTGCCCTTCCCTGCTGTCCCAGGCAGCAGCACCATGCTGTTCCTCCCACACACATCCCCACAGCCTGCAGTGCTCCAAACCTGCTTCTTGCTGGCTGAGCATGACCAGGCTGGTCCTGCAAACATCTGGAGTGTGACCCCGTTGCAAGGAACCTGGATCCCCCCAGAGAGGCTGAGCAGCAGCAGCAACAGCCCCTTGGCAGCAGCCCCCCACCCTGCAGGCAGAGCAGCACGGCAGAGCCAGGTCTCACCTCCTGGTAACCAGGGATCCATGGATCTACTTTGCTGGGAGCCTGGGCAAAGGGAATTCCCTGAGGTAGGAGAAGGACTCGAATACCTCCACAGCTTTTTCATAAAGACACCCAAATAAACAGCTGTACTGGCTCTGCACCTTCTGTAGAAGGATCTGTCCCCTCCACACAAGTCACTGATGTGGATTTTTCCTACGTGAAAGAAACTGGATGTCTGACAAAGGGAAAGCAAGGTGACTACACCTGATACTGGAGTGCTCTCAGGTGCCACACAGCGTCACCTGGGTTCCTCTGCTGGATGCTGGTTTATCTGCATCCATCCAGAGCGTTCCTGGTTCCTACAGCATCCTCCTGTAATGGGGCTGTCCCCAGTCTGCTCCTGGCTGCCTGAGGAAGCTTCTCTCACAGGAGATTTCTGTTGATTGACCAATTATTTTTTGGTTTTATACTTTTCCTCCCTACAGGGCAGTGGATGCATTCCCTCCTCAGCCTTTTAATTTTCCTCGATGGACAATATTCTCCAAAAGATTTCCCAAAAGGCCTTGGTTGCATTCAGGAAGAGCTGCTGGAAGTTGGGTGTGGGTTTGGAAGCACGATCTACATCAGGCAAGAGTTTGGGAATTCTCAGGAAGGTACTTCCAGATGCAAGTTGGATTATTTCTGATCACATTCTCCACATACCAGGCAGGGGTGGAATCCATTCTCCTCCAGTTTCTCAGATCCTGCCTCAGCTTGTAAAAATCCATCCGACAACTCCACCGAGGCCAGCAGGAGGTGACCCTTGGCACATCAGGATCTGAATAAACCTCTCAACTAGAAAAAGTAGCAGCCTTTCTTCCTCAAAAACCTGTCACTATTCGGTGGGGAAGGCAAGAGGTTGTGGAGCTCATTGAACTGCAGTGTAGATCAGGCCTTCTTAACTCAAGGTGTTCATTCTGCCCGGGGCCTGTAACCTCTGCTGAGGTGTCAGTCCCAGCCAGGGCTGTGGCTGTGAGGGATAAAACCTCATGATGTTTCAAACCATTAAACCAGCTCAGTGTATTTCATGTCAGCCTGAAAACCTGACTTGCCTTGTTATTAGAAATGGAACATACGGTATAAATTTAGCAATCCCTGGAGTATTTAGCACTTCACATCAGTCAGATTTTACTTGACACGAAAATCTGAACTTTAACCTGTATTTAAATGTCTGGATTTCTTGCTCTAATTTTACATACTGAAATGTCCTAGTTCCTGGCAAGCCCCAGGTCTTTGCTGGGTAAATGTTCTAAGCAATGGCTGCCCAAATGGGTACTGGTGTCACAAGAACCACTCGCTGCTGTGCTGCAAAAAGGGATTTCAGTGGTTATCCCCAGTACACGACAGCCTCCAGGGACACAGTCCTTGCAGATGTACATCAGTAGGGGTAAAAATGAGCTCTTCTAATCCTCCATCACGTGTAGAACACACCCACAATGGCTGCAGACCTCTGTGCTGTCTTTAACAGAACATTTGGATGTGATTTTACGCACAAATTAGTCTCAAAATAATAATAGTCAATATTTGGGTCATAATGACTGACTGCAGAAAGAGCAGCTTCAACCAAAGCTCCCAAACCCCCCAGCCAGTGCCCGCAGGATGAGAACTGCCCGGCTTTGACACAGACCCCCCAGGAGACTTGGGCACAACACTGAGGCCACACACAACAGCACACACGTGTGTCTAAGGTTGTTTATTAATTCGGTCTGTTCTAAGTTGTACAATTATGAAAACAACAAAACGACTGCTGGAAGCCCAGGAATATTTACAATCTCGCCTTGTTGTAGTGAGGTCAGTCTATGTTGTTGCACAGATTGGTTATGTTTGGTACCACAAGATGTTTAAAATTCAGACAAATTTGAACAGATTAACAATTGTATATACAGGAAATAAAAGGAAATTCAAGTATCAAAATACAGACAGATTAAATAACATTTGTATTACAAATCAGCCCCACTGCCATACATCACAATTAGCAAAAATGTCCACATTGCAAACTGAACTCGACTGTCTCTGCCCTGTCAGGGAATCCCAGGTTATTCTTCTGTGGGTAAGAAAAATGTCTGAGCTGGGCTGACTTAGCGAGAACAGCACAGGTACTTTTCTTCTGGGGAAAAAAAAAAAATAATTAAGTAATACCAATGTGAGATCTAAAAGGGAGACCTTTGCAACACAACAGCGTTGTGAGCACTGTGACGGCTCCAAAACAGGGATCTGGGCAGAGCCGGGGAAATGCTGCTGCTGGAAACTTCTGAGGTGGGTGGAAGGAGCATTTAAACATTGGCTCCACCTCAGCTGCACACAGAACGGGACGTGTTCGGGGCTTTTTGGCATCTGCTCTGTGTCTCAGCAGCCTCCTGAAGGTACAGACTTCACTACAGGTACAGCCTGGAAGGTGTCTCATCTTCTCCCTGGGAGGGGGACAGGCGTGTACCCCAAAAAAGTTGCATAATTTCTTCTAAAAAGAACAATCCCAAAGCAAGCTTAAAGTCAGCTGAACAGCTAAGATTAGCGCTGTTTTTTTTCTTTGTAAACACAAAATAAAAAAAAAGGATAAAGCATCTTCAATTTGAAAAAAAAATTCATCCCCTCCTATAAAAAGAAAGACAAAACTCGGCAACTCCATTTGCCGGCCGTGAGCGAGGGCTCAGCCCACAAACCAAAGTCTGTGAAACACAATCTGTCCTTAAAGAGAGGAACAAGGCCCGGGGCAGCCCCAGCTCCTCCCGGGCAGGTAATACAGCAGATGCAGTTGGATGCAATGTCATGTTCAGCACCAGAAATTTGGGGCACTTTCCTCCAGATAGCACAAAACCCTGCAGGGAGGAAGAGCCCGAATACTGCGCAGTGGGTGGGTGAAGGTGGCTGGGAGCCAGCGACTGGCACGGCCCAGGGTCAGTCTCCAGCACCGAGTCCCTCGAGAGACCCCACCACACTGAACTGCCAAAACAACTGCTCTGTCTGTGAGGTGAGAAAGGGAGTATCTGGCTAAAGAATGGATCACTAAAGACAACCACAGGTTTACACATGGGGCTGGAACGGACCACCAGGGTCACCGAGCCCAGTGCCTGAAGACTGGAGTCTTCATCACCACGTCACCTCCAAGCCAACCTCCAAAAAAGCTCACGTTTCAGAAAGGAAAGGTGTCCCTCCTCCCAAGCAGAGGTTCAATTTGCAATCTCACCAAAGACTTATTGCCAACACACCAAATATTTACACTTACACCAGTATGAATTGCAACATGTGCATAACAAGGAATGTTAGGTTTCCTAAATTCATCGACTTAACCCAAAATCTCCACTCCCCCTTCCCAATCCTTTACAGGTCTGTGCCCTTGGGATTATGGTTCACTTCCCTCCCAGCCTCACTGGTGAGAGAGACCAAAGGAAATCCTGACAAACAGCAGCAACTGGAGTTAAGCAGGAATTACTCGGGCACAGCGTTCCCGTGCGGCAGCAGGTCCCACAGCCCTGACAGGGCCTGACGAGATCATGACGGACGCGCTGCGCTGCATTTTGCATCTGAAGAATTCAAATCACAACCATTTTAACATTCTCCCCAGAGGGGAACAGTCTGGAAACACGTCAGTCACAGCCCAAACCACTGTGAAACACTCTGTAATTCGGAATAAAAGCAAGTACACAGCACCTTTGAGGTGGTGTCTTTGGGGACACTGGGCTCGGACGGGGCCAAGCCACCCTCAGGCTGATGTGGTTTGTCCTTGGGGATGGACTGTTTCAGTGTAATGCCCAAAATTTAACTCCTTATTTGTTCATCTTCGGAAACTGCTGCACTAATTAAATAATGAGCTAGTATCAAAAAAGTGCTAAATCACAATTGAATATACTTAAAAAAAACCCCAACCCTTCAGGGCATAACTGCATTTAAAAACAAGACAGGTGCACAGAGGCTGGAGCAGGGAGTTGTCCCCAGGAATTCAGTGCGGAAATGGGAAGAAACGGGGTCCTTGCCATAGAAATGTCAAGTATTGCAACACGACAGTTCGGGGGATAAGGAAGCTTTGTACCATGGGGGAAATTGGCCACAGCCGCTCTGGGGTGAAAGATCCTTTGCAGATTCTTTTCCTCAAGTTACTTCCATTTGCTACAAAGGTGTGGAGTGGCTTGGAGAACAGGATGCAGACTTACCCCACCAGGTTCTCACGCGGGAGGAAGCGATTTCCAAGAATTTGGCATTCTCTCCTGTTCACCCAGAGCTGAAGCAGAGCAAGTACCGTCAGAAATGGCGCACACCACGCCCCTGCTAAGACTTTCTATCGTGCTCCTCGCCGGACTGCGGGATTCTCAGTAAAGAAAAATTTGGTTTTGTTTTTTTTTTCTCACCAAAAAGCTGCAGCGCTACCTTGAAACCGTGAACCGGATTTGCCCTGTGTCACTTCGTTAAAAAAGAAACGGGTCGAAAGACGTTCGTCTCAAACTAGAAAAGGCGACATCGCTCTCGGCCTCCGAGTCCCGAGTTTTCCTTCGCTAGGAATGCAGAGAGCGGCTTTCCCCGGCAGAGGCTGGGTCCCTTCCCCCCTCTGCTCTGGGAGCCCTCACCGAGCAGCCACGCACTCGCTCCGAGGCAGCCACCCGTGCCAGAGGGAGATGATCTTCACGTCAGGAGGCCACTGCGTCCCAGGTCTCTGCCCCGCTACTACATCCCGTGGTAGGAGACGGCTGCCCGGAGCTCAGCTTCGCAGAGGCAAACAGAAAGGAAGATAATGGAATGAATTTCCGAGTCATACAAAAACACGTGCTGGGAAAGGCGAGGCGAACAGCCCGGAGATGGGACACGAGAACCGTCACGGCTACGGACACAGAGCAGCAGCGGCGCGGTTTGGGCAGGGCTGCCTGTGATCCCCGCTGGGTTTGGTCACCCTTAGAAAGGCACATGCTCTCGTGGCCTGGATTTAGGGGGTGTGAAGGGACCCGCCCTTCCCAGCTGAGAGCAGGGGGAGGTGAAGAGCTCAGACCCTCTGACACTGGGCGGATGTGTGGCAGCTGCGTGGTGAACACCTACACGTAGAAACTGCTCTGCCACCCACACCAGGGAGTGAGTTTCTCTTAGAGGGACACAGGAATCTTCAGGGCACTCTTACAGCTTGGAAAGGTGCTGATGGAACCCAAACCCAACCTCCCAGAGCACCTCAGGCACAGCAGTGTTCTGCTGTCCACAAGGCCTGGGCTGGCGGGGTGGCACTGCAGCCCCCAGGCAGTGCTGGCTCTGTGTCAGGGGGCTCTGTGGCATATGAAATGTATGTACTAGACTGAGCTTTCCTCTGTTTTTTTGCTTTAAGACAACTTTTTTACTTTTAGTCCTCTCACTGGGTTCTCGCTAGCTGAGCCCTCATTCTGAGGCCAGTTTGCCATTAAGTCGCAAATGACTTGGGAAATCAAACTCATTCCTGAGAAAGAGCTAAATAAGGACTTTGAAACATCAGATTTCACCGCAGGTGAGGGGAAATGGAAGCTCTGAGGCAGCAGCTCCAAAGCCACAGCAAAGCTCAGACAAGCTGCTGCTGGCCCTAACACCAGGGGCAAATAACCCAGGGCTGCTCCCTGACCTCTCCCTGCTGATACTGCTTGTGGTGTCCAGCTGACACCTCCCCTCCCCAGCCCAGAGCTAACAACAACATGTGCATTTAGAAGCTTAACCACAGGCTGCCACGTGAGAACTACAGTCAGTGCTCACGAGAGGCCTGGTGAGTGTAAACACAAGGACTATGAGGGGAAGAAAAACCTACAAGGGACTGAAATGCATGCAACCAACCCCCCCCCTCATCTCCGGAGGGACAGAGCTCACAGTGGGAACGATCACACCCGGCCCAAACCAACGCTCCCCCACCACCCAGAGCAGGTTCTGCACCGGGCTTTGGGGAGGGAGACTGCGGGCAAGGGTGGCTGTGAGGAAATGGAAGTGCCCGCGTGTTATTTGCAGAGAGCATCACAGTGGTTAGTGTCGGTTCGACTGGCAGGGAAGGAGAGGTGAGTTCACTGAACAGTACACAGCCGCGGCTCAGTTGGGAAGAGGAGGATCTAGGAGGAGGGAGTGTGTGCACCGCAGAGACAAGAGGTCTCCATCAGTCCAAGGACAAGGTGAGATAGAAAAAAAAGGCCTGGGGAGTGTCACATTGCCCCAGGGATTCACAGTGCCAGAGCGAGGGGGGAAGACGTGAAAACGGTGGGCGGCTTTCCTGGATCCACATCTCCGACTGCCAGCCTGCCCTCTCTGCTCCTCCCGCCTCACGGGCAGCTACAGCGCGTTACCCTTGTTTCCGAGTAAGGAGATTCACAGTGTTCAGCAGCGATCAGGTACAAAAGCCGTTTAAGTCTACAGTCTCCTAAGTGCTGCTGCCTTGGACGCGGTGCCTACGCGGGCTCAGGGCGAGCAGCTGGAGGAAGAGGGAGTTTAGAAGAGCAGACAGATCAGATCGCAAAGGCACGGTTAGACGGGGCGGACGCGGGCGTTTGCTTTAGAAGATAGTGGTCTCATACTTAGTGCTGAGGGTCCGCTTGGAGTCCTGCTTGGGGTCCACGACCCAGGAGACACTGGCATGAGACTGGGAGTCTTGGTCCACTTCAGGGGGATCCATCTAGAAAATAAGGAGAGAAAGGGCGTGTTAGGACACCTGTGCTTCTGGGACAGAACGAGTGGGGACTCAAAGCGTGGAGCGCCTGCCTGCCTATTGCCCGTCCCAGAAATGTGCATGTGCGCAAGGAAGCAGCTCTTGCTGGGGAGGCATTTGAGTCCTTCACAGCTAAAACATGTCTGGCCACGTCAGTCTCAACCCAGCACCCCAAGATGACTCTCTGCATTAGGCTGTGAGGCCCTGTCACCATCAGCGACAGCTTTGCTCATCTCAAACAAGCATGAAAAACGGAGCGCTCCAGAAACGGGACAGAGGGAGACAGCTCCTGGCAGGTGAGCTCCCACATGATTTACCCTCCTGACCAAGCACGGCTCTTTCCTCTTGTCCTGCTAAATCGGGGTGCCACGGGGAAGTTACCAGCCCAGCAGGAGCAGCGGGGTTAGCTGAGAGCTGCCACACTGCATCAGCGAGGGCGGGTGGGAGCAGCAGATCCCTGGGGTTCATCCGAACCCCCGGCGTGGGCCAGAACGAGCAGGGGGAGGAACGACAGCGAGGCAGGACATGGGGGCACAGCAGGAGACATAGGAAGTGGGGAGGCAGCCCCAAGGGGTTGGGAAGGGAGGATGGCAGGAAGAAGGGTAAAGACCTTCGCTCCAGGACTAACAGACTGCAGCGGCAGGTAGGAGGGGCGGTGTGTAGTACAGGTGTGACAGTAACAACAGCGGGTGTCGGGAGGGAGCGGCACCTGAGCGGGGGGAGCAAGCAGAACACAGACAAAAGGAGACATTAAAGGAAGGCAGTGGCTTATGCAGCAGTCCCTGCTCCTCAGCAGCTCCAGTCTTGGCTGGTTTTGGCTATGGGGAATCCCATACTGCAGCTCACCGATGGATCTCACTGCGGCTCTGCGGGGTTTGCACGTGGAAGCTGTGCTGGACCCAGCAGGGCACTTAAGCCCCATCCCACCTGGGCTATTTCCACCTCTGCCTGCCCTCCTGCAACCAGGGGAAGCCCCAACCCCACAGAAGGACTGGCGCAGGCACAGACCTGCAGTGCCAGCAGCAGGACAGGTACCTGAACCACGTCTGGGCTCCCCCCACCACCCAGGGGAGGTGTAGGGGTGTGGTGCCCACGAGAACCCCCAGCTCAGCCCAGCAGGTCGCTCCTGCCCGCACACACGTACCGCGGATTTCCTCATGCCTGCTCGTGGTTTAGGCACCGGTTTGGAAGATTTTGTTTCAATCATTTCTCCTGCTCCAGCACCCAGAGGCTTTGCTCTCTGGGCTTGCAGGGCGAGCTGGTAGGCGACCTCGAACGCCTGCCCCAACGTGAGGATGATCTCGTATGTCAGGTTCTTCGAGAGAACACAGAGAGCACAAAGCTGTCAGATCACCCTGTGCACAGTCCCCCCGTGCTCAGCAGCTCCTCTGGGGTCACAGACCTTGGCAGAGCCGGTGCCTTCCCATCAGCAGGTCACATCCTGCTGTGTCCCTGAGCTCCTGATGTGGGGGAGCCAGGCTCATGCTGCCTCCCTCAGGGCCCCCTGCCTGGGACCCCCTGCCCACCTGTACAGCCTCAGCAGCACTGCAGTTCAGCAGTGTAAAGAAAAATAGCGCAAAAGTCTTGTGCAATTTCGATTCCGCCCAAGTACAAAAGCAAATCACGCTTCTACCCTCCCTGAATTAAAGGGTTGTTACATCAGCCCATTATGCTCAACATAATTGAGAGCATGTTAGGGGTTTGTGCATGGCACATTCCCCAGGAGGGAAAGCTCCTGCCCTGCTTTATTCAGCGCTGGAGACAGCAGTAATGAAGCCAGACAAATAATTATCTTTGTCCACAGAGGTCCGAAGTAAAGGCATTTGGAACTAAGACTACTTTATGGTAGAAACGGGTGAAAAGAACCCTAGAAAGGAGCAGTCTGTGACTAGCCAATAAAGCTGAGGGATGAAACAAATGGGCTGTGAAGGACTAGGAGATGTGACATGACAATGCACTCACCACATCCACAGTGCTGAAGACATGGCAGTAGTGATGGCTGGTCTGCAGGTCCTTGGTGATATAGGCAAATGTGCAGAGATCCTCGGGGTCCTGAGCAGCACAGGAGATGTTCCGGATCTCGTGCTCAGCAATGACATTCTGCCGGGGTCAACCACAAGCACCCGTCACCCTTCTGGGGATGGCAAATACACCCGGCAAACAGTGGCTGTGGAGGGTGTCCTGAGGACAGGGAAAGGGAGTCTCCCAGCCAGACCAGTTCCAGCTCCCTCCCATGGCAGGAATAAATGGCAACATGGTCCACAAGCAGCTGGTCTGCCAAGCCTTTGGCACTCAGGTAATCATCACCACCTTGGTATTTTCCCCCAGCCCCAGAATCTCCTCAGGACCAGCCATGGCTTCTGGAGCCACAAAAAGTGACCTGCAGCCCCCAGGCAGGTGGGACTGCAGGTCATGTCCCTCCAGAAACTGACTTTGAGGCATCTGCAGCTCACCTTGTTGGAGGCATCGATGAACTTCACCCCTTTGTATGTGATGGACAGGATTATGGTTGGGATCTTCTTCATGTGCTCTGTGGATTTCTTCAGAAAGAAGAACATTCAAGTGAACAATTGTGAATGGATGGGCTTGTCCCAGCCCACCCCAGAGACTCTCAGGCCCATACAGCAGGTTTTGGGGATCTGGGACCAGGAAGAGAAAGTTAGCTCCTGGTGGAAGAAGAGGGGAAGGGACAGGGACCTGAAGAAAACCCATCCCTCACTTCCCCAATGACAACACCCACTCTCCCACTGCACAGACCTTCCACGTACTGAGAACAATGCTGGGAAGAGGCAGTTCTTTAGAGACAGTGGCACCACCTGTTTGGTAGTCCGAGCCCCCACAGGGTTTGGGGACCCCCTGAGATCCCCCCTGGATCCCCGTCATCCACCCCAGCCCCAGGGTCTCCATACCCTCATCTTGGCACAGGCATCCTGTGTAGACTCTGTCCCTCGGAGGTCTTTGATCAACATGGAGCCCAAGTACTGTGTGAAGGAGGGAGAGATGTTAAATCCTGCCAATCCCAAGGCAACATCATTGCCCTGAGACTCCACGCTCAACAGCCTGACCTCCAGAGCCTCCTCATCCTCACCACCCTCACAAACCAAAAGCCACTTACGTTGGCCTCGTACCCGCAGGACTCGAAGATGAGCTTCTCAGGCTGGTGCTGCCAGTTTTGGACTGGGGCGTACGGGGCTGCCAGGCTGGGGGGGCGCAGGGTTAGCTTGGACTCCCGACGGTCCTCCTGCATGGGAAGAAACACGGATGTGAAGCCACAAGAGGTTCAACCTGGGTTGGAATAGCTCTCAGGGGGGCTCTTTGGGCTGAGGGGATTGAGGTTGGCAATGGCCAAGTCCCCCAGGAGCTGGGTGGGGAGGCAGCACACGGGGTGAAGGTGCCAGTGCTGATGGAAGTGTGAGCCATCCGTTTTTGAGGTGAAACTGAGGCACAAAGGAGCTGCTGGCTCTAATGTCTGAGGGAAGCTGAGCCTGTCCAGCTCCCTCCCTGCATCATCCTCCTCCCTGGCTCCAGAGATGGGGGAGCCTGCACAGAGGGCCCCCAGGACACACAAAAGCACCCACTAACCTGTGCTTTGTAGCGCTCAGCTCTGGAGTAGGGAGCAACCTCAGTGCCACGATCGTGTTGCCTCTTGGCAGTGTCCCCGGAGGGCAGCAGGAGATCGGCAGATCTGCCTGTGCAGGAGTCGTTCTGGCTCAGGGGCGATGACGTCTGCGACATCAAGTCCTGGCACTGGAAGGAGCAGTCACCACAAAGGGTCCCAGTCAGCTTGGGCTGTGCTGGGCCCCCCATCACTCCCTCTACATCACCCGACACAGGGTGCGGTGAGTGGACTAACGGGGTCAGCTCCTGCTCTGGGGGCTTCTGCCTCAGTGCCAAATTCCACGCTTTATCTTCTGACACCTGATTTGCTCCGGGATGGTTTCAGCTGTGTACTCAGCCCCTTCTGTCCAGCACACCTCTGCCTCCATGAGCTCATCCCAGGTGGGCATGGGACACGCCAGGCTGGGGGCAAGGTGATTCCAGAGGGGTGGGCTCCCCTAAACCACTGAACTAAGCACCCGAGGGCGATGATCAGCCACCCCAGCAGAGGAGCCCCGGGAGCCGCCGCCAGAGCGCGCCCAGGGCCCGCAGGCACGGCCGGAGCCTCGGCACAGATGCGGCCGCATTAGTCCCATTCAGCCCTGTCGCTTGATTTGCCATTGACGTCTGCCCGCCCCCCGCCGCAGCCAGCGCCGGAGCGCACCAGCTGCAGCGCCAGGAAATGCTGCAAATGGCCCATTCTCCCACCCAGCCTCCCCGGGCAGCATCTCAATCAGCTGAGCCGCACCAAAGCAGCCCTCTCCCCGCCTCAGCCCCGCTGCCTTCTCTCTCGTCCGGCTCACGGTGCAGATCCTTGGCTGCTGGCCCCTCCCAGGCTCCTGCTGCCCGAGACGGGGGTTGAGCAGTGGGTGAAGATGCAGAGTCTGTACTGGGCACCCTCCCAGTGTAGCACCAGTGTGAACTCTCTCTGTTCTCACACTTGAACCCAGTTCCTAAAAATTCCCATGTCAGCAAGCAGGGCACAGCAGCCCAACTCGCTTCAGTTAAGGCTGTTTGGGTTGGAAAGCCTTGGGAATCCAAGGCAAGAGGGCAGAGCTCTGCAGCAGGGCAAGGACCAGATGTTCAGGATGGGTAAACTCTAATCACTTCAATTCCTGCTCCAGGAAGCTGATTAGCAATCTCTGGGAGGAGGCAGCATGACATGCTGCCCCATTCCTGAGCTCACAGGGTTGCTCTGAGCCCAGCAGCTTTTGCCAAACTCAGCTCTCAGCCAGTTTTCAGGAAGAACGGGGAATGGGATGCTTTCCTCCCAGCCAAGCCCCATAACAAGGGCCTGACATCCAAATGCTGCCACTCCTGCAGCAAAAATCAACATCCACACATCTTGTTGAGTGCTATTTGGCAGCGAGAGTGGGAGCTCTCAGCAGCCCAGCCGGGCCAGGGAGAGGGCTCCGGATCCCAAGGGTGCAATCAAACACCAAGTCCCAGCTGCAGCCCCTCTCCAGCTGGGCTGGGTCACTCCTGCCTGCTGAAAGCTCCAACACCTCTGACCAGGAAACAAGGGCAAGAAAGTGGGCTGAGGTCCCCTCCGTGCAGGGCAGAGGTGGGAGTGGCACCCTGCACCCCTTCAGTGCAGGCACCCAATACCAAGAGACAGCCTGACCTTTGCCATAGGGTCAGCATCCAGAGGCTGACCTGCAAGGGCTGGAATTGCCTTGCCCCACTCACTGCAATCGCAAGGTTGTCCCTGCACAGGTATTTGCTGCCTGGGTGGCTGGGGAGGGTGAGGTGAGCAGCTGAACGGACAGCTTGGCCATGGCAAGATTTCTCCCAGCACTGACACACGAGCCAGGCAGGGAACCACGAGCAGGGACTCACTCTCAGCTGTGAGAACCGTGGTGGCTTGGCTGGTGGCTCCTCGTAGGGTCTGTCTGCCAGCGAGGCGATGATCCTCTTCCGATGGCCCAGCAGGTTCACTTTCAGCACCTGCAGGGAGAGACCGTGGTCACCACGGGCACAGAGCTGCTCTGAGAGACTTGTGGCAAGTGCTGGCCCCAGGGAACGGGGCAGGACCTCGCTGCCCTGGCAAGAGAGAGGCGACACTCACGTTCACTATCTCCAGCTCCCAGAGGTTTTTCACAGTGTCAATAGAGCTGTAGCCACTCGAGAGGAAGGACTGGATGTAATCCTGCAGCCCCAGGGAGTCGAGCCACGCAGGAACTGATGGCTGGCTGTTCCCATCACAACCCAGGGGTTTCAACTGTGAAAGCACAAGAAAGGTGTTAAAAGCTGCAGGAGCTGGGATCCCAAAGGATGTGGGGTCAATGAAAATCAGTTTTACAGGCCACTGCCATCTCCACTAGCCAGTAACAAAATCACTGTATAAACAAAGAATGTGCTTGGGATCAAGACTGGCAGGAGGAACAGTCCCAGCATGGAGCTACCACCATCCATAAAGCCTGGAAGAGTGGTATACTCCTCCTCCTCCCTGCTATTCCCCAAACCCTTCCCAGAGCCCCTGAGATTCCTCCACGGCCAGAGACGCAGGGATTGGCTTTTATTTCCCCTTTGTTCACAGCCGGGCTTGGCAAAGTCCCATCACCGGCTGGTGCTGACCTTCGGGAGGGAGCGAGCAGCCTGGAGCAGCTTCCGGCGGTGCTGCGGGTCACCAATCCCGATGTCCCGAAGGTCTTGGTCTTCCATGACATTACAGCCCTGTGGGGACAGCAGGGAGCGACATGGGAGCCACATCAGCCGTGTGAATGGACATCACACAGTTATGGCACCCTCCTGACTTGACCTCCAGCACGTCCTGGCAGCAGGAGGAGGAGGAGGAGGAAGAGAAGAAGGATAAGGAAGGCTTTCAAGGCTGGGAGCTCTGCCCCATGTACCGACCTTGGGCACAGAGAGGGCTGACACGGGCAGAGCTGCAGCACACGAAGCACTGCCCTCCCCTCCCGCTTCCAGCCTCTAGCCCTGGGGCATGGCTCACAGCCACCTCCCGCGGGATGCACACACAGAGGCTTTAAACATCCTGTAACAGTGCCCAGGCAAACCCCCAGCCCCCTGCACGCCCGAGCAGGGGCTCCGGGTTCTGCTCAACCTCCCTCCACAGCCACAGAGAAACCTGCACTGCTTTCCCTGGCAGCCCGGGAAGGTCAGGTGTCTCCTCTGGCTCCAGGCAGGGGCAGAGATGCTCCAGTCACCCCACACTGTGCTGTTAAAAGATTTTCTGCCCCCTTCCCCCTGCAGAGCAGAAACACACTGACTCTACCCCCCTTTAAAAGCCTGTCACAACCTGCTTCCCTGGCATCCTACCTGGGCAGAGCTCAGCAGGACACGTTTCCCCTCGCCTGGCAGAGCCACGCTGCTGTGTGACTGAAGGCTTCAGCATCGAGCCCGGACCCCCTCCCCGGCCCTGCCTCCCTCTGCTCCCCGGGGAGCCCCAGCAGAAGGTGTGCGCCGACAGCGCTTCACTGTTCCACATTCTGGTTTTATAAGAGAAACCCAATTAAGGCCGGCCACAGGGAAGGTGAGGGCAGGTGAGATTGCCAGGCACCCTCCATAAAGGGCAGCAAGGGTTTCCTACCTCTTCCCATCCACGCCTTTGTGGGATTTCAGCATATGTGCTTTGCTGAATGCTACCTGCTTTAAAGGCAGCGAGCTGTCCCTGAGCAGCCACCCCCCGAGCATGTCCCTGCTCCCAGCCATGCCAGCAGCTGCTCTGCTCCTGCCAAGCAGCATCACTGCCACTTCCATGGCGGGGGTGGTGACAGCAGAGCAGGATGGCACACGGCTCTCCACCCGGGAGCTGCTCTTCCCTCGGCCACAGAGGAGTGTTCAGGGAAACAGGGAATTAACACCAGAGATAAGAGATGCCCAGAGATCTCTGCCACGCAGGAGAGCTGCCTTGCAGCCCACACTACAGTTATTTAGCAAACAGCAGTGGGTGGCAGGAGGCAGAGCCCTCAACACCCCCTGACGGGGCTCCTCTGCCTCCCCATCCCTCAGCAAGTCAGATCCCACACACATGATTCCTGGAGAGCTGGGAGGGGACAAGAGAGCAGAGCCTGAGCTCACAGCCACCCTACAAAGGTATTTATTTGTCTGAGAGTTGTTTAAACAGCAGAAAGAGTCAGGACTAAATGGCTCTGCAGCCCACGAGGGGGGTTCATTCCGTATTTTCCCAAAGGCCAGTTCACAGACTGTGCCAGTCGGGGCCATTGCACTGGGAAGAGCTCCTGCCACTGCCCCAGAGTGCCTGTGGACACCCGACCACGGCCAGACCCGTCTGCCCTGCACCCCACAGCCTGTGAGCGAGGCCAAGGGACACCAGGAGCCGTGTGAGGATGGAACCACATCATGTGAACTGTTCTGTGCACCCCTCAACTGCACAGAATTGGGGAGTAAGAAGAGGCAGGTTGTTGCTGAAGGCTCCAGGCTGCCCATTTGGTGCACAAGCAGCAGCTCCCTTTGGATTGAGAACAAACCCCTTGTGATTAACACAAGGAGCTGCTGCTGCCAGGGCGGTGACCTCTGGCTGGTGGGCAGCAGCATCCCACCAGAAAGATGGAAACATCCCCTCCCCTTTCTTGTTCACAAATTCTAAGCCAAAGAGCCACATTTAATGTGCATTCCTGTAACAGCAGGAGATTGTGTGCTCGGCTCTGGGGAGGAGGGAAGGGATTAACGGGGATTAACTCCCCTGACAGACACCTCACCTGGCAGGAATGCAGCATGTGTGAGAGGAATTCATCTCCCAGAGAGAGACGGCCTCGAAAGGGCTTTTTGAAATGGACAAAGAGGGCCGGAGCAAGCGATGGGATTTCTCTCATAGGTTTGCAAAGCAAAGTATTACTGCCCTGTGTGGGGGAGGAACAGGGAGGGACTGAAGTGCCCACAGCACGTTATTGTTGCAGCTCGGGTACCCAAAACCTGCAGTTCCCAATGCCTGGGCCTGCTCTGCTCCCTCAACCTGCCCATCTTGGTGCTCTGTGGCTCTATCTCCCTGCAGAGCGCCAGGGCTGAAGCTGGAGGAGCTCAGGGAAGATGCTGGCAAGGGCAGAGCTCACAGCCAGCCCTTCCCTTGGTGCCACCCGGACAGCAGGAACAGTCAGCAGCCAAATGAGCTGTGACAATGGTGATGTGTAATTTTCATATATAAAAATAAACAAGCTTGCTGATCCTATTTACATTTTCACTCATGCTCACTTTCCAGCGTTGAGCCCTTTTTGGTGCTAATCCCCTTTGGCATGGCCATGATTCCACATGAGCAGCACGGGGCTGGTGGCTCTTGCTCTCCCCCAGGGCACCAGGGCCAGCTCCAAAGCAGGGCAATAGGTGTTCTCCCACCTTTGGCATCTCAAGTTCAAAGAAAATTGCTTGCTATGTAGCAAGGATACAAGGTAGTTAAATACTGTGAAGCCTACAGCTTTCTCCTGCACTCCTTATTTTTATGTGTCACATTAAATTCCCTCTGTGCCAGTCCGTATTCTCTGGGTACTTAACAAGGATAGACAAAGCATAGCAGCTCTGAACAAATCATTCCAGCCCCTGGTGCAGGAGAAACGTCCTTCAGACCCATTCGGATTTCATCTCCCATGGAAAACAATAATCTGCCACTAAAAGAGAGAATTAAATACAAAGACACTGGAGATCTTTTAACCTTTGCCAGCCACACAGAGGAGCCAGATTTTAAACCTGTCTGCACCCAGCATGGCCTCAGACAAGAGCCAAGGGGCAGAGCTGCTCTGTGTGGGCCACTGCTGCTTTTTGGTTTTACCCAAAGGTTCCCTTTGGTGCTGGCCACAGGTCAGCAGATGCCACCTCCGAGTGCCCCTCTGAGGGCACAGAGCAGCCCTAGTTCCCACCAGCCCCTCCCCAGGTCCTCTGAGGACAGGCTCAGTGGGGAGAGCAGGGCTCAGGGATGTGCTCTGCCATCAGCCCGGTCCTCCAGGAGCCTCCAGCAGCAGCCTCAGAGATGCCAATTAGAATCAAAAAGACTTTCCCAAGACGTGTTTCTGATTTTATTCCCTGTGACAAGTGCTTTTACCTTGCACGTTCCTCCTGGGTGCCCCAGCTCTGTGGGGCTGAGCAGAGTGAGGGAGGCTCAGGGCTGGCCCAGACCAGAGCTCTCACTGTCACCCACACTTTGGGGCAGTGAGGGACACCCAACATCCTTCATCCCAACACCTCACCGTGTGCTGCGTCAGGAACCAGCCTCCACCTGGGCTCAGCCACGGAAGGGACAGGGGGTGAAATGTGTTACCTGGGGCAGAACTCCTCTGCTCCACTGGCAACTCAAAGAGCTGAACCACCAGCCCAGTCAGACACCTGAAATAGGGTAGGGTGAGTCCTGTCCCAGGTCCCAGCTGGCACAGACTGGCTGCCAGGCAGTCAGAGGGGCCTTCATCCCCCAACCTGGCCTTCAGCCACCTCTGAGCCAGAGTCCCCTCTGTGGAGAGGCACAAATACACACCACCATGAGGGACACTCCTGAACCCTATCTCTGCCCTCCACATCGCCCTGAGAGAGGGCAGGGATCTGCCAGTGACCCGTGTCCTCACGGGGAGCCCTGTGGGATGCTGGTGCAGTCGACCTGCCTGCAGAGACAACGAGTTCTTGGAAAAAGGATTGGCTTTGGTCACGCCTCACTGCCTGCACTGTAGTTAAACAGCCCGTGAGGCTCCAGGTTTCTCATTAAAGGAAAAACACAGTCAGAGGTTACCTGGCAGAAGGCAGCGTCCCCTCCTGCTACCGAGGTGACCCCAAAGCGACTGAGCCAAAGGCAGCGCTGCCGAAATCTGCCAGATTCCTCCTCCAGCAGGACACTCTGCAGGCACTTAACTACCCAATTTTCAGATGCTGCTTCTTCCTCAGAGCCTGGCGTCTGTCCATGCTCTCGTTCCAGCTAAGGAAGGGCCCGAGGCACCGAGCGTTCCGTGCAGGACGCGCGGCCGGGCCGGCAGCGGATGGACCCCGATGCCAGCGCTGCTCTGAGCGCACCCTGCACGGGGAGGACAGGGCCCAGGACGTGTCTGCTATCAAAAGCAACAGATGCAAAACCCAAACACAGCGTTCCCAGACTCCGAAGGCTCCTGCAGACATCCCAAGCAGAGAGACAGCTGAAGGCTCTCTGTGCACGCAAAGTGCATACAAAGCTCTTTTTCTTTTTCCCCTCAGTGCATTCGAGACAATTTGCATCTTGTCGAAGATTCTGCTGTCGCTGCTATTGCTCTGCTTTTGGCAGCCTGGATGGGGGAGATGGAGACGCGTCCAGCTCACCACAGGCCCTGAGTGACAGCCTCACAGCTGGGCCCTGCACACCCAGATCTCAGAGCAGGAGAACCCCATTTGGTCATACAAATCTTGTAGTTGGCCTCGTGATCGGTGGAGTTTGGTGCCTTCCCTTAACGGCATCTGCAGTCTGGGGTACTTGAGGGGAAAGCAGGGGAAAGGATCTGTTTGGCCACAGGGATGATGAGGAAGCCCCAACTCTTCACAGAGCATCGACGGGGAAATTAAAAAAAAAACAAAACCCTACAATAAATCTGAGATTAGCACACAGTCACTTCATTTTTGTTTAATTTTCTTCCCCATGCAGACTGGCAGCGTGACAATGGCAACGGAGGGAATCGGTCATGGTTGTCAAATTCAGGCAATTTTATTGAGAGAAAAAAAAATTAACTGCAACTTTAATGGCTTTTTTAATGTTTACGGGGCCTGGAGCTACTAATGAATCAAATATAAGTATCCTCTAAATTTCCAGTTCTGGTCCACCCACTTTGCTCCTCAAAATCCACTCCAACCTCTCTGCTCCCCGTGGAGTCCATTCCTATTATCCAGGGAACTTTGGCGCAGCCCTGCCACATTTCCCAAGATCCTTGAACTTCCTTCAACCCTAGATCCCTGCATGCCTCTGCTCTCATCATTCCCTTCCAGAGAAAACCCAAACACCCCTACCATGGTGGATAAAGCACAGTCCTTGGGAATCTCACTGGGGAGATGTCAAACAAAATTCATTTAATTGAACGAAGCGATTCCCACTCAGGGGCTTGGCAGAGACCCTCACCCCAGAGCCCAACTCCACCCTGAGGGGCTCATCCAGTGCTGCACAGCCAGTCTGGGGACCCTGGCACGTGTTCCCAGGGGCTGGCAGCAGTGACCAAATCCAGAAACAGCCACCCAGAGCTTCTGCCCAGCTGAGGAGAGCTTGCTCCAGTTCCAGCCTGACACAGCCCAGGCATGAGCTACACAGGGCTCACCTGAGTCTGCACTAAAACCCCTGCACCAGCTGTGGTCAGGCCAGGTTCTTGCTGTGTTTCAACAAGGGCAGATGCAGTAAAACCCTGTCAGGAGTCTCTGGTGGGCCCCTGCTCCTCACAGATCATTCCTGGGTGCAAACCGCTACTGGAATGTGTCAGTGCAGTTTTCCCCGAATGGCTACTATAAAATGACAAGTTCTATATGAAAATAGAAAAAAGCTCTGGGGCAGACACATTCCCAGAGCATGTCCAAAGCCTGGCTGCTCTGCCCAGGGGACCAGCAGCTGCGTGCCAAGCTGGGCCATTCGGAACTGGATCAGGCAGAGCTGAGCCACTGAGGACACAGGAGATGCCAGTGCTCCAGCAGGACAGGTATCAGGTGAGAATGAGGATCATGCAGATGTCACCCACACCCAAATCCCAAGATCTGCAGAGCAAAGGAGACCTGGCTTTGTTCACATCCCGTCAGATGTGGATCAGGGCTGGCCTGGGAAGGCACGAGAGGTACCGAGCTCGGCTCACACACCCAGCCCAAGGTGAGCCGACCTGAGCCAAGGCCTCAGCTCCACGTTTATCCTCTTTTTGCCTGCACACACAGAGAGGAGAAGGGGAAGGAAAGGCTGTTCCGTGAGTGAACACCACCGCAGGCGAATCTAACATGGCCCTGAATTGCATTTAATCAAATTAATGTCAGTACTCTAAATTATTTGCAGACACCCCGTTCTTCCACCACCATCATTTTTCTACCACTTCTCCCCAATTATAAAAAAATAAATAAAACCCCCCAGAATTGCCCAGGGCACTACATGCAGAGAACAGATTTCCCTTTCTGACGCTGTCTCATTGAATCAGCATTAGCTGCTTTCCACACACTCCATGGGAATCCAGGCTTGAACAATAAAAAAAAGCCATAAAAAATGGTTTATGTTCCCTTTTACCTGCTCATTTGTGAATCAAAATATCTTTGAACTGAATAAAAAGTTCAGCTCCAGAACACTGGTACAACTGCCAGAGCACGCGGGGTTTGCCCTTCTCAGATGTCAGCCCAGAGGAAGCTGTGGGGGCAGCAGCAAGATCCCGCCCTCCGGGGGCAGGGGAAAGCTTTTGCAAGCATCTCAGATACATTTATGGGATCTGTGGGATCACAAAACACCGTGTGAGGGAACAGGTAATGGCATTTCCTTCCCCACTTGTGTGGAGGAATTCCACCATCAGTTATTGCAATTCCTTCTCATTACGGTGGCCATGTCCTTGCCCTCTCCAGACGGGCAAAGTCCAGCCTGCTGTTTCCCTGGGTTAATCCCTGTTTGCTGCAGAGACCAGGAATGCACTGGGCATCCCAAAATCCATTTCCTATGGACTTCCCAAAGGGGGCATCTGCAGCAGATGCACTGGTGAGCACAGAAGACATGGTGGGGCCAAGCTCCAGGAGCAGCAGAATCCCTCTTGGTCCATATTCCTGGGACATTTTTCCTGCTCTCCCAGCTCCCCGGCTCATTACCTGCCAAGGACAATTAAGTCCATTTATTGTGCACTTTTCTGGATGACACTTCTTACTCACTGCTGCAGTTTTGTGATCTGACCTTTCATTTCCCTCCTCTGGTGAGGGATGAGGCAATGAGGCTCCTGGAACTCGGCGCACGCTACGGGGCCGCGTTCCTCCACGTGGGAGGCAGCAGTGCTGCTCCTCCTGGGTGGTGGGGTGGGCATTCCTGATTCACTGGAGCTGTTCACATTTGGCAGGCAGCGCTGCTGAGGGTTTTATCCTACTTGCAGAGCTGTATTTTTGCTAAGTCAAGGACAGCACAGCCACTGCCAGCAGCTTCGCCTCAGTTGTGTTCATGCACCGCACAAATAAACTTTCCCCTCTGATGAAGGAATCCCAGCGGGCTGCGGAGCAGAGAAGGAGGATTGGAAGCACTATCTCCACTTGAGCTGTTCCTAATCCCAGCTGCCTGCACAGGCTGCTGCCCAGTTCCAGCTCCACATGACAAGCAGCAGCTGAGTGTCCCATTCTGACTGCCCCATGGCAGTGGTGCTGGCCATGAAGATCACTCAGTGGCAATGCAGAGGGTGAGGGAAAGAAGCTGCTGTCTTGGACAGTGGGGTTTGTGCTCGAGAGTGGCAGAATAACAGAGAAAGCCTTTTCCCTGCCTCATCCACAAACACACTGTGGCTACTGTAGGCAACTTGAAGCGAGTACAAGAATTTCTGCAGACACAGAGATGGGGCCCCATACACAGATGTAGGAAGAGAACTCAGTGTTTTGGAAAGCCAAGCTACCTAAACCCATCTTTTATCACCCCTTTCTTCCCTCAACAAAGCCAAAAGATTACACAACCCAAGATCTGCATAGACCTTGGTCCCTTCCCAGGAACACATACATGGACGAGGGTGCTGCAGCGTCACGTCACATCCATGTCTCAATAATCCTGCTGACTTGTGCCAGTGATACCCACACCCCTGAGTGAAGCCAATGCTTGATCAAGATCAACTTTGTCCCAGATGCAGAGCTGGAATTCCCAGGAGCAGAGAGGAAGCTCCAGAGCACCTTTCCCTTCCACAGCACAGCCTGTGAGACACTCGTGGCTCCCACTGTCACCTGCAGGAGCTGTGGGTCCCCTGAACCCCTCTCAGCTGTTGGTCAGCAGACCCTGAGAGGAGCAGGATCCTCACCCCCTCCCTGCTGCCCACTCCAGGTGCAGCCTGTCCAGTGAGGCGGCCGGCACGTGGCCGGAGCACAGCTAATCCCCTAATCCGCAATTCCTGGAGTTCCGAAAATAACGGAATTATTATTTTTGGAAACAACACATGTTTCTGCCTTCCTATATTAACATCTAATTAAGAAGCCAAATATATTTACAGAGCACTTTTCAAACTCCCTTTACACACGGTGTGCTCATGAATCATTTCCCTACCTGGGGGTAAAGGCTCTTGTGACATGGGGCACAGATTAACACAGGAGCCAGCTGAAAATACCCAGGGAATCAAGAATTCCTGAAACCAGACCAGGCTGCAGTACAGGCCACCAGAACACCAGCAAGCCTGGCACCCCCAGTTTGTGTCTCTTACAACCCTGCCCCACCCCCGGGGCAGAAAGGGCACTTTAAACCCTGTTTCTGCAGTGAAGAACAGCACCAAGCACCCCAGTGCCTGCACACACCAGCTCTCACAGGTCCCTGCTGCAGTGACAGGACATGCTCCTTGTTACACTGCTCTTAACCCTCCTCTGAGTTACGATCTACTACAGGCTGAGCATCGTCCTCAGTAATTAAAGGGCTCTTTTAGGACACTGCCCTGCTCTGCAGCTGCACAGTCTCTGCACACTGAACACTTTGCTCCTGCAAAGCTCCTGGTTTGCCCCCAAAAGGCACCTGGGGATCCTGGAGCAAAGGGAGATTCCTGGCACACCAGAACACTCCGCAGCTCCCTGAGTGGAGAGCAGTGCAAGGCAAAATCCTGCACAGAAGAAAGTGTTTTCATATCAAAGGACTCCAATTTCCTAGTTTGGACTACTAAAACTTAATTAACCTCATAACCCACCTGGCAATTCGCAAACCATTAACCGGCCTTCTTTGGACCTTGAAATACTGAACACAGGGAGGCCCTAAGAGGGACTAATCCTTTCATAGAAACTGTTTAACTCCAGAACAGGACTGGGCATCCCACCCCTCAGAGCTCAGCGTCCTGAGCCCCTGCTCTGCCCAGCTTGAGTGTTCACAGCAGTTTTAATAATTCATCCAAGAACATCAAAACCACCACTAGAACCAAATTAACTGCTTGTTCCTCACTTGTCCTCTGTCTGAAGGTTTTGCTCCCCCAACACCAGAAGCTGAAGGCAAGGAACACCTCAGAGGGAAAGATTCTAAATAATTCAACTTTCCTGCTGAGCTCATGTATTAGTTTAGAGTTCTCAGGGCTGGGATGAATGGATTTAAAGCCAGGGTTGGCACGGGTGCCAGGGTCAACTCCCTAGGAAAAGAGATAAGCAGCAAAATGGAAATCAGCTGGGGTTTGCAGGAAGTCTTTGTGAAATTATTTGACTTTTTAAATTCGAGAGGAATGAGCAAATGAGTGTCCCATTCCCTAAATCCAGCAGCAGCCAACTGCTGCACTGGGAGCAGCCACCCAGCATGGGACAGGGAAGAAAAACGTCCAGCCATGAAGAGAGCAAATCCTACCACGTACCCAACACCACCACACAGAGGGACACACACACAGGACCTGCTGCTACTGGACTTCTGAGCTAAATGAGAGGGCCCCTGGCCAGGCAAGGGAAAAGTGTTTTATCTACAACTGCTGGGTGAGAGCAGCCATCGACCCCACAACGACCAGAGATCCATCAGCAGGGGATCCCAAGAGGATCTACAAGGTTATTTCATTTGAATTTGTTGTACCATCTCCAAACAGCTCCAGCACACACAGGGATGCTGAACCCTCCCACATCCCTGGCTAAGAGTCCACTGGGGTTTGGGACTGGCCGGGTGGGACACGGGGTGAAAACCACAGCAAACCCCAGCTCTGGAGGGGAGTGTTGGCCCTGCCAGGTGAAGGGAAGGCCCAGCTGCTTGCTATGGAGACCAGGAGGAACAGCTGGGTAGATCTGACAACATTTATCCTCCTAGCCAGGTCATTTTTTAAAGTATAATTACACCTTGCCTTCAGGTGGCCCAACAGATGCTGCTCAGGTGTGCGCTTCCTTGAGCCTTTCATGACCTTTCCCAGCTCCCTGTCTCTCTCCAGCTGCCCCCCGTACCCTCCCCACCAACACTGGCCACAGTGTGTTCCCAAACCCCCTCACCTAGCTCACATTCTCCTGGTGTCACCTTTCTGCACTGTCCCCAGCACCAGAGATGTCCCCGTTCCTGTTCCAAGGCAGGATGCTGCATTAGCCAAATTGACTTTTCCAAAGGTTTACACCCATTTTTTGTTATCTGCCAAACTTGAAGTCCACGTTCAAAAGCATTTCTTTAAGCCATGCAGGGAGAACTCCTCCTGCAGCACCGAGATTTTGTCTTTGCAGTTGATCATTCCACACGAATTCTCAGATTTTTACACCGTGAAGCTTCAAGTTTCTAGACACTGGTTACCAAAACCCCTCAACACTGAGCATAACCATGTCGTCATCCTTAGGTTTCAGAGCCAACAGTGTCAATGCAATTAGGTACAGCTCATTAACATACTGCCTGCATGCTCTGAGCAAGTACAGTTCCAACAAGAGGTCTGCTGCCTCCTTCACAGCTCAGAGCACAGCCTGCTCAGGGGTTCCGTCAAAACACCAGCAAATTTCAGTTCCCATTTCTGGAGTAAATTGGATAGTAAAGATTTAGGGGGCAGATTAAATAAAATTTTCTATCAAAATTATAGCGAGAAAACCAATAACACCTCAATTAAATGCAAAGACCCAACACAACCCTCATCTATTCCTTCTGCCCAACCTTCTACACCCTGCAAGACCATCGTGCCGGGCGGCAGAACCCGGCTCTGCCCGGCGCCCACGCGGGACATCGGTAACGCGGGAAGCTTTGGCCAACCCATTGCTCAGAGCCCGGGGTCCCCGGCGGGCACTCACCAGGAAGCGGACATCGTCGAAGCCGTTGAGGAGCAGCTTGCTCTCGTACTGCTGCAGGCCGATGGACTCCAGCCACTCCCCGACGCTCTGCTCCAGCATCCGCGAACCTGACGAGAGAGGAATCGGCAGCCGCTTGAACAGGGAGAAACCGTTCAGGCGGTAGCAGCGGCACTCTGAGGAGGACAGATGGCATTGCCACATCATAGTCATTACCATAAAGAAACTCAAAAAATTATGCTCAGAGTACAACAAATCAGCGGGCAGACAATTCCTCTTGTGTGCACAGAGCATGGACAACAAGCTCGCAGTGCCTCCGCGGGCTCCGGGTGCAAATCTGTGCCGCAGTTCACACTCAGAAAAGAAACTCCTCGCCCGGGCAAAGGTTCAGAGGCGCTGCTGGGGCGCTGATTTCACAGGCACTGCTGTCAGGGCTTGCGAGTTCCTCGCCAGGCAAGCACATGAAGCCCAACCCCACGGGGATGCGGATCCACTCCTTGGCTCAGCAGAAGGGGGCGGGAGGAGAGCAGCAAACTTCCACCCGAGGCATTCCCAGGCAGTCGCAGGTGCGAGGGAAGGGAGCGGAGCTGTGCCAGTCCTCTCATCCACGCACCTCTGGACACAGCCCCGGCTCAGCAGGGAGCACGGAGCAGCCTGAGAGAAAACAGCTTCATGCAGCCGAGCCAGCTCGGACACGGCGGACGCTCGGGAAAGCAGCAGGAGCCCAGGCAGAGCGGCTGTCCGCGGGAAGACACGCAAGACAAAGGAAGCACAGACTGCAGCAGCGGAGAGGAAGGGCTTGTGCTCTTCCTCCCCAGCAGTCCTGAGAGAGGCAAACCATGGCAGGGGCTTCGTCTCGCCGTTACCATGTTACGCGGACCCCGAGCACAGGTCCGGCAGCCTCAGCTCTGTCATTCTACCAGCGATCCGGTCACTTGGCATTCCAGCACACTGCCCGGACCTCTTGGTATTCCAGCACGATGGCCCCAGAGAGCCCAGCCCCACCACTGCACCGTGTGACAGCAGAGCCAGGACGGTTCTCACCCAACACTGCCGGTCCTGCCAGGTGTTGGGCACACACCTGGATTTGCCCTTCCTTCATTTTCTCTGGCTGAGCGCAGCCGCTGCATCGAGCCCCTCGCTCCAACAGGGAGCAGCTCTGCAGGAAGGAGGCATTTCGGTTCCCTGCTTCCAAGCCACGGCAGAAGGAAAAAAGCAAATGCAAGCACACCCTCTCCTCTTCCTGCAGCAGCTCAAGTCCGAGCCATGCCCTGGCACCTCCCCTCAGTCTCTGATAAAGGAGATTCCTCCCAACACCTACGGAAGCCCTGGCAGATGAGCTCTCCCTTCCTCACCCCTGGGATGAGTCCAGTGACTTGTTACTCTTCTCTAGTAAAGCTCAAGACCTTAAGTACGACCAAAAAAAAGTTCAGAGATCTCCTTTTCATCAGGGCATTTGCTTTGCAAGACAGGCAGATTTTCAGGCTCCCTGGCACGTCTGTTTCGAGCACGGATGCAAAGAAAAGGATGATCAGGACACCCCCGTTTGCTTCCTTTGAACCTTCGGGTCAGCTGAAGCAGTTTGGTACCTTCCAGCCATCCCTCCCCACTGTGCTGCAATGGCTGCACACACAGAGCTCACGGTGTCATCTGCAGATTCCTGGGGTAATTCCTGCTGTCTGGTCCAGGGCGCTGCTCCTGTGCCGGTATTTGGGAGCGCCGGCCGGTCCTTGCAGCGCGCGTGGCAACGCCGAGATCACAAAAGGCTTCTGCCTCCCTCCCCTGAGCCAGCCCGTGCTCCGGGGCAGCAGCTAAGCCCGGACTGTGTGCCAGGAGCTCCCACTCTCCAGCTCTCCATCCTCCCCTCCATCCTTTCCCCCGCCGGTCCCTGCGCTCTGCCGGCGGCTGCGGCGGCGGCTTTGTCTGAGCGGGCGAGCCCCACGCTCCACGCTGTCCCTCCCTTCTCCTCATCCTCTCCCCCCTCCCAGCGCTCCCACCCGCCGGGAGGGAGGCAGAGGCTCCGTAACTCTCCAGTGGAAATCACGGACTCCTCAGTATTTACTCGATGATGGACAACACGGCTTGGGGGTTTTAAAAAGTGATGTCACAGGTCTGCTTCGACAGATCCAAGTGATTTGTGGCTGGCTCAGAATTAATTTATCAAGAGAGAGGTGAGGAAGTGCGTGCTGCCTACTACAGCATTCCTGGGAGCTGTCGGGGTATTGGCAGGGGGAATGAAACCACAGCAGCTCCTTCTCCTGAGCTCCTGAATATAATTTAAAAAATTATTTACTCTATTCAGTCTTGCATGCACTTGTAAATGCATTTCTGCTTTTAAAAGGAAAACCTACAGTGATATCGAGTGCAGGTTGTCTGTTTACAAAACCCTTTCAAGTCACAAAATGAGGAGAGGGAAGTATTCGGAGGGAGGGAATGGAAGGGTTTCCTTTAAAAAGAGAAGAACAGATGCCCAAAACATCCCAGGCTGAGAACTAAGATGCCCCAAATACAGCTGATATTTGTGTGTTAGAAGGATGGTACAAGAACAGAAGAATCACAGTACTTGTGCCCCCTGGCAAGATCCTGATCACAACTTCTGACTGAAACAAACTCCTGTTTCTCAGCTCCATCCTTCCCCTTATGCTCCACATTCAGGGAATATTGCCTTTGAGAGGCCTGCAGCTGGCAGAGGGGGGACCAGTGGGCAGAGCTGGAACAATGAGTGCATTCCCAAAGCTGCGTGGACAGAAGGACAGCACAGTGCCTCCTGCAAGGCTCTTCTCAAGTCCCACAGCACGGAGAGGAAGAGGCTGCCAGGGTTCAGGAAGGGCTTTCAGATGTCATTGTTTCAGTAATGAGCTTTAGTGTGAAGTTTGCACCTGTCTGGAGGACGAAACGAGTGCGTGGGCTGTGCTGCACCAACATCACCCCAACTGCTCGTGGACATTTTGTGCAGAGAGACACAAACATCTGTTCCAAGGCCAAACTCCCTTAAGAAAAAGGGCAGGTGGAGTTTGGTATCCCTAAAATGATGGTGTTCCTTGTTTTCCCAAGCTCCAAGATGCCCTTGCCAGTCCTTACTCACCTCCTTCCTTCCCCAGACATGAGGCAGTTGTACACAGTAACTGCTCACACAACCAGCTCCAAACACACTTATCCCCACAGGAACTTCCAACAAGGCATTTTACTTTTCCAGACCCAAAGCTAGTCAGGAGCCCCAATATCCTCAAATCTCACCCATTTTTAAGGCTGAGAGAGCATTTGGGAAGCTCCCTGCAGCTCCCTGCAAGTTCACCATGACCTGAAGCCCAAGAGCCCCACAAAGCCCTGTGGAATTAAAGCCAAATGTGTGGGAGCTCTCAGCAAGGGGCTGGCAGAGCTCTGCCTGCTCCAGGGGAAGGAGGGATGAACAGGGAATGTGCCCAGCAGACGATCTGCACGCGAGGGATCCCAAACCGAGCGTGACAGAGCACAGCCCACGGGAAAACTCCCGGCTCCAGGACTCGGCAGCTCCCGTGCCCATCTGCTCCAGGGTGTCCATCTCACTGAGCGCTCCCTGCACAGCTGCAGGTCTGCAGGAGCACTGGCTCCTCCTCTCCCCTCCATGTCAGACCCTTCCCTGGTGCTATCGATCCATCTCAGCCCGGCCTGGTGCAGGGAGGGCTGCCAGAGCAGGGCGCCTGAGCACAAACCCACACAGAGCTTCCACTCCTCTGCAAAGCCACCTGACCCTGGAATGCAGAGCCTGAATCGGGGTAAACTCCCACTGGGAACAGTGGGTTCCTCCTCACCTAAGCAAAAACCTGAGTGACAAATGGAGATGAGGTGAGCTCTGTCACAGCCCGTGTGAGCTGCGTGTGCGGATCTGCATTAGCATCTCATCAGCAGGAGCTGCTGCCCACCCGGAGTCAGAGCTGTTCTGCTGCAGCAGTCTGGAGGTGAAGGATTTAAAAGGACAGAATCCCTCATGGTGGCAGCTCTCCAGCAAGCTTGAGTTCTGCTTCTGCTCACGATTCAAAGGCAGAGAAGAGAATTCACGTTTTAAGTGTCCTCCAAGAGCCTTGTTCAGTGGATATTGATACCT
The DNA here is from genome assembly GCA_013398015.1 of Oreocharis arfaki. NCBI lineage: Eukaryota > Metazoa > Chordata > Aves > Passeriformes > Paramythiidae > Oreocharis > Oreocharis arfaki. The sequence goes on from VZRR01003790.1 coordinate 78,895, forward strand.
TCAGGAATGCCCAGCATCACCCTCCCCGAGGCACCTGGCAGATTAACCACATCTGAAGGGCACAGCCACCATGGCACCCACACTGACCCACCACTAACACCATCCAGCCCTGCTCAGCACAGCTGCTGCCCTCACGGAAAGAGCCAGGAGGAAAATCCTGCAGCTGCATTCTGTAAAACTAAAGGAATCTTCCCAAGGAGTGTAGAATTTAAATTGTTGGCAGCAGCACTGAGCATCATGTGGGAACCCAGGTCTGCTCCTCCTGTGCCAGAGCATTCCTCTCCCTCTCAGAGCCAAAGCAGGTTACAGAGATCCACACACAGGAGCCAGAACCTTATTTGTGTGCAGAGCACAGCCAGGACAGACAGACACATGCTGGGTACACTACCTGAGATCCTGTGCTGCTCCTGGGAAAAGTCAATGCCTTCGCCGATGGAACTCATGATCTTTTCAATCTGGAAATAAAAAAAAGCACGTGTTGCATTATTCATAAAGCCTCAGGAAAAGGCAAAGGCAGCCCAGGATTTCGCCTCCCACGTGACAGCTGAAGAAATCCAGGAAAGGATGTTAAGGTATCTCTGAACCAGAAGAGGTGCCCTGAACACCTTGCCTGGGTAAGGCTTTGTTGGGATGGATGGATCAGATGGGATATGCAGAGATTGAGGCTCTGCAGAGCCTTCCCTTCCACAACTTGCCAGTGCCTGGAAATAAAAAGCTTCAACAAAACCGTCCCTCTGGAGCACAGCCAGTGGGTAAGGAAGGAGCCCCAAACTCCTCAGCTCCCCCTGTATGAGCACACAGCCCCCCACACCAGAAGTGAAGCTGCAGGAATGCTGTCACCAACTCCTTCCCAGCATGCAGACAGGGAGCTCAGCTTCCCCACACTCTGTTTTGTTGGGCATTTTTGTTTTGGCTTGATTTATCTTTTAAACAACCACATTTCCCAATCCTATGTGTGGAGCTGTTCTCCCGCCGGAGCAGGTGCTTCCAAAGGGTTTGAGAACAGATCGTTTGGGATAGCTGCATCACAGGGCAAGTGCCTGAAGGACCGGGAGAGGGAGCAGGAGACAGCTCCATCTCTGACGGAAGCCATTCACAGTCTACAGCTCCAGGCAAACCTCAGGCAATGAGGAAGAAAAGGCACAAACTCTGCTGGAATGGCACTGAGTCCACTTAAGAGCTGCATAGAAATGGCTGCATTTGCCACACACACTAAAGAATAAATTAATGCAAGTTGCAATTTCCAGTGAACCTTCAGGACACTTCCTTAAATGAGAAACTTTTCAAGCAATTCTTAAGCAGAACTTGTCAATCGAGGTTTCCAGTGCAGAGGGAGAACTGACAGTTACCAGGTTAGGTTGTAAGAGGAAACACCTGACAAACTGCAGCTCAGCTGGTCAGTTCAGACCCTGCAACACTCTCAGCACTGAACTCCACTGTTTCCCAAAGAGCAACAACACACTGGAGAGGCTTGGGGCTGGTTGCTTACCCCAGTCTTCAGCCTATAACTGAGCAGAATTTAAAAAAAAAAAAAAAAAAAAGGGCCTCCAGTGAGATTCCCAAACAGAAATCTCCCAAGCAAACATCCCTGTGAGGCTCTTCTGAGTGGCTGCTGCTGAATGCAAAGTGACTGGCCACAGAGTGGGGGAATAAACCTCAACTCTTACTCAACTTTTTTTCTCCTGGTCATTTAAGGACATATTTGGGGAAGGAGTCCAAGTTTCCCTGGACCTCACCCCTGTCTGCCTCTGCCCTGCCTGGCTCCCAGTGTGAGGCTCTGCTCGGTGCAGCTGCACAAGTCCCCAGCCACCCCACTGGCGTGAGGGGCTCCTGGGGATGCTGAAGGGGCTGGATCTGACTGCCCATGCATGCTTGGGGCAGCTTGGAGCTGAGCTCCACCAGAGGGGGGTTTTGGTGAAACAAATAAAAACTCTTACAAGGCTCCTGCCAAGGCAGGTTTTCAGGAAGCCCCTCCTGCCTGTGAGGAGCAGAGGGCACTGCACTTGCAGTGTTAAATCTCACCAGGGACAAGGCACTCGTGTCAGCTGTAAGGATGCAGGTCCTCTGCCCCTAGAAAACCATGAAGATAAGCACCTCTACTGGGCTTGGAATACCTTTAATGCCTGTTACTGGGAGATTTGAAAATCAGCCTGGGGAAACAATCAGAATCCAAACAAATATAGCAGAAAAGGGAAGTATGATCTAAAAAGAAACTCCAGTTAGGAGGGGTTTGGAGTCACTGGACATAAGTCCTGTCCTAAGGCAAAAGCATTCCTTGCTCCTCAGCCCATGGACAGAGCTAGGACTTGAAAATGACCTTTGCTGGAACTGTTGGGAGACACCTGAGCCCTGCTGGGTTCATTTCAGCACAAACTACCAAAGCAGATGGTTTTGACCTCCAAATCAGCAAATGCTCTCCAGCAAAACCTTTGAATTTCACAGTGCCCTCAAGAACCATCGGGACATTATGGCCATGCAGGACTGGAGGGAAACACAGGGATGGTGCAGAACCAGCCCCATGCCCAGGTAACACCAAGGGCTCTGGCACTGGTTGTTCTACTCCCTTCCATGGACAGGCACTGAGCAAGCTGCAGAGGATTTCTGGGACACTGCCGCAACCCTGAGCAATTGCTGCACAATTTGGGTCTCGAGGTCGATCCAGTTCAAGCTCCAGAAGTTTAAGGACATTAAACTTTGCAGACTGGTGTCCATCAGCTTCAGGACAAGGTACATCTCTGAGCTGGAGCTGCTCTTGTACCTTGTCTGGGAAGCTCTAGCTGGATTCAAATTGCAAATTAACTCCGAGGCCAAGTTCCTTTGTTTGCACCGTGCTTCCCTCTCCTAGTTTGAGAGAGACTTGACGCTGTCCAGGCTCAGCTCCCAGCACTGCCAGCTCTGCAGTCCCAACACCACCGTGAGGACTTGCAGGTGCCTCTGCAGCACTGAAACACCCACGACCTTTTCCTCAAAAGCAGAGAATTGCCTCGTGCTATGTAAAACTGAATGGAAATGAAACAATCACGTGGCAGAGGATTACCTTTCCCAGCCCTCCTCTGCCAAGTGTCGGTCACGGTTACGCACAGCCCCAGCTGTTGCCATTAATGCAGAGGGAAATCCTGCCCTGCCCTCGGCTCTCCACGGAAGGCAAACACCTCAAACACACTCACACACACCACATCAAACATGGGTTTATAGCTGACCAGCTGGATTTAACTGTTGGGAGGCTGCAAAGAGATGAAGGAGGAGAAGGACAAAGCTGGAGAGGGAACCGATGCTTTAGAGCATCCCTGTCCTCTGCAGCCTTTCCTCATATGCACTCCATGAATATGGGGCTGAAGAAGAAGATACCTTGAAAATAGCCTACACTACAGTTTTTTAGGTTGCTCTTTCCCACTGGTTAATTATTAAAATACAAAAATACCATGTTTAAATATAGCGCTGCAGCTCAGACTTAGTTGTAGGCTGAACACTCAGTTCTGATTTGTTTTGGCTTAACCTGTATTTTTCCACTAAAGCACCAAGTGCCCATCTCTGGCTGTGCTGTGGGGTCGGTTCGGGGTGGAGATTTTATGGTTTATTTGTTTTACACCCACAGAAATAAAACCACAAAATGCTTCCACCTCCTAAATTAATACAACCATGCCTGTTATCCCTAATGCACAGGGGCAGCTGGCTCCGTGCTGGGACAGTGAGGGTGAGCCAATGAGCCCTCAAACCCCACCAGAGAAGGAGAAACTCCTGCACAGCTGAAGTACTCTGGGAGAAGGAAGGGCTGCAAGGACAGGAGAGTGTCCCTCACCAACCCCATAGCAGGAATGTGACTGGCAGGAGCTGTGGAGCAGTTACCAGGATTGGAGCTCTTGGATCTATTTTCACGTTTGCCTACATTTGGTGAAAGAGACAAATGCCCTGAAAAAAGGAGCTGGGTGCGGCCGAGAGTCCCGCCGGGGCCGGGGAAGGGGCGAGCTCTTCCAGGCAGGCAGGCGGCCACGGGAACATAGCAACTGGCCAGTGACTCCAAAACAGAGCCTGACTCAAAACAAACTATCCCGAGCAGAGTTCTGCTAGCAGAGGAAGAGGCATTTGTTTGCAGAAGGACAGCGAGGCCAAGCCAGCCTGGTGGCATGCTGAGGTCTGTCCTGCTGCAGGACAGGAGAAATTTCCACACCAGAGTCCTGCACAGTAATTCCTCACCTCGCAGTGCTCACGGCAGGAGCAGCCAAGGGCTTCTTACATGGATGCAGGATGTCTCCTCTGATCCCTGCAGGAGCAGCAGGACCCAGAGATGGACAGGTCCCACACCTGTGTAGAGGGCAGTGACCCCCCCGCTTCCTGAGGGCACAGAGGGCTCCACAGAGGCTCTGCTCCACAGTCAGCCCCGTTCCACTCCCTGCCCTGATGGATGTCAAGCCATGGTGCCCATACTGATCTCTCCAGCTTTTCATCTCCAGAGCCACTGCTGAAGTGTGAAGCCAACGAATCTGTTGAGAGAGACTGAGGGCAATTAAACCAGCCCTGGTGCTTTTGTCCCCAGAATAAAGAGCTTCACACAACACAGGCTGTGCACCCACATCCAGGGAAGGAGCCTCATTGGAAGAGTACCAGACTGACCGTCACTCTGTCAGGGTGACACTCACTCAAGTCTTGGAGGCATCTCAATGCTCCTGGAGCTTTCTGAAAGGGGCTCCATAAAACCTCACCTTACAGTCACCATCAATGCAAATGCAGAAGTTTGTTCTCAGTCTCTGCACGCAGCATCAGAGACTGCCAAGGACACAGCAAGGTCACCCTGAGAGAACTAAAAATCACAGAATCCTCAAACAGTTTGGGTTGGAAGGGACCTTAAAGCTCATCCAGTGCCACCCCCAGCCATGGGCAGAGACCCCTTCCACTGTCCCAGGTTGATCCAAGCCCCGTCCAACCTGGCTTTGGACACTTCCAGGGATGGGGCAACCACAGCTTCCCTGGGCAGCCTGTGCCAGGGCCTTCCCACCTTGTGTGGGGTCAATATCTTCTGCTTCCTCTGTGGCCCCTTCCCAAACCAACAGCTTAAAAATCACCAGTGATTCCCGAGCACCAGGAAGAGGACCTGCAGTGCACCTGCACAGGCCCCAGACTCCGAGCAGTGAAGTTACTCAAATAAAGGTCTGTAATTAAATAAAACCACACAGAACCAAGCACACGCTATCTGCCATATGGAGGGCATTAGTGCACTATAATGACACCCTGCAGCAGGAGTATAATTAAGAATATAGCAGGATTCCCATTATAAATCCTTATTACTGAGGGTTCATAACCTATTGTACAAACCTGCCCGGGGCTCAGGCTCAGCAGACAAGAGCAGCTCCAGCAGCAGATTTCAGTCTCGAAAGCAGCTTACAAAGTTGGGTGGAAAGGTTATCGGTCTTAAATTTCTGCAATTCCAGGAGAGCGTCAGGAGTTAAGACTTCATTATTTCTAAGCTTTAACAGCTGGGGGATGGGGCAGATGTGGTTTTGAATTATAAAAAAACCAACCCCCAAACAAGCTGCTTCTACAGTTTCAAATCCCTTTGAGCATAACAAATCCCCCAGTGATGATGTGACCAACCCCTGAGAATGACAAACCCCCCAGTGATGATGTGACCAGCCCCTGAGAATAACAAACCCCTCAGTGATGACATGAGCAGCCTCTGAGCACAACCAACCCCTCAGTGATGATGTGAGCAGCCCCATCACAGCCCAGTGGGGTCAGCTCTAAACTCCAGGGGAAAACTATGGGCACGTGAGGTCAACAGGTGATGCTGGGGCAGCACAGAATCACTGACACTTCCATTCTGCAGCAATACCACAGCAAACCTCACGTTACTGACTGATACTGCACCCCTGAAGCAGGAAGGGAGGCTGCTCAGACTCAACTGGGATATATCCTGGAGCAGAAGGATGGCAGGATTGCAGCATCCACCAGCATGTCTGAAAGGGATGGTGCAAGAGTGGGATCTGGGATGATACCTGCTGACTCCTTAATACAAGTACAGACCTGAAAAATTTGGATCTGGGCCATGAATCTCATTTCTAGGTTGATGACAGCCCATAAACCACTTCTGGTTCAGTTTATGGTGCCTCAGCTTATGTTCTCCCATTGCCATCCCATGGAGCACACAGCTCATATTTCATCGCTCAATATATTCCGTGTCTCGGAAAGACACCAGCCTGTATGAACTCAGCATAACAAACAACACAGGCCTGGAAAACATAATGCTCCATTTATTAATTCAAAGCTAAACTGCACCAGCCAGTTGTTCACGGCACATTTGAGCACTCGAATCCAGAGCTCCCGTGCTCCATCCTCCCCCAGCAGCCTCCCACACAGCATGGAGACTTGCTGAATTTATTTCAAATCAGCCTGCGACTGTTCGCCAGTGATAAAGGCAAACACATTTTCTGGCTTAATATGGTCTCTGAGAAATTCATTTGGATGGGGACCAGGGCCTGTTGCTTCATGCCACTCTCCAGGCTGTGTTTTTGTACAAATCCCAAAGTTACAAATCTAAACACGTACCAAAAGGAACTTATGGTATAAACTTGAATTTCACAACAGCGTGTGATGGATCTGCAGTATCAGAGCCCTCCAATTATCAATGTTGTTTTGACAAACAGTAAAATCCAACACTGACACGATAAACAGAATGGCCAAATGCAGCAACACATCTGCCTGCAGCACAGGAACAACTGGACAGTGGCTACTCTGAGTCACAATAAGAAAGGCAAACCCCCAGAAAACACTGAATCAATTCTCTGTCTTTCCATGTTCCTGCATCCTAACACAAACCCCAAAGCAACATAAGGCTCTCAAGCAAGGCTGGCTCCGGCCTGTGGGACAGAGCAGTGAAGCTGCTCCAGGCTGGAGAGAGAGATTTAAAGACTTTTTCAAAAATAAAAGCTTCAGAAGTGCTGGAAGATGCGATGTAAAGCGGAAGAGAGCATAATGAAGGACTGGATTTAGTAAGGACACTGCGGCCGGACATTTCTGCTCCTGAAAAACAAAAATGTCCCCAAAAAGCCAACGATCACAAGGCTGTTACATAACCAAAACATCCGTCAGAGCACGAATCATTCACACAGAAGAATCAAAAGCTTCTGATTCACAAATACTGAGTTCACACACTTGAGAAGCTACCAGAAATACAGAGGTGGATGGAGCTGCTGTACTGGCAAATATCACCCCTGTTGTGTCCAAGCTGTTGTGTGCTGCTAAACACTGGAACAAAGCATGCCTGGTCTTTACATTTGCCTTTCAGCACACTGGTTTTCCTGTAAAAACCAGTAAATTGTCTTACATTGGCTTGGATTGGCTTAGTTCCACATTGGCTCATAATTCCAACAGGCTGGGCCTTTGCAGCAGATTGAAAAACGGTGGAAACACAAAAGCTTTCACTTCAAAAAGTTCATCAGGCTGGAGGAAATCTCACCACTGGGGGCAAAGAGAAGAGATTGGAAATCAGGGATGATGTAAGAATTCCTGACCTTAGCACAGGAAAAACAAGAGGAAACATTGGGATCTGGAGACAATAGAACAATCAGCCCAATAATTAAGCTGATTAAGACCCGGATGGCCATGCTGGTTTAGCAGAAATCGAGACCAAAAATACTGACCCCACTACTGCTTCTGCCCTAGACAAAAATGAATTGCAAACCATTTCAGGCAAAGGGAAAATGGGAATGCTGAGGGCGAGGGTCAGCTTGGGGCAGGGGACACTTGGGGACAAATCAAGCCTGGTCCCACCAGCCAAACCCAGGGCAAGCTGAGATTTAAACACCTGAACCAAGGGAATAAATGAAACATTTTGGGAGGCAGAGGCTGATGCCTGAGCTTTTACACCATGCAATTTCACAAGGCACAAAACCAGCAGCTCTTCCTGAGTAACGAGGGGAATATTTGCATTTTCTTTCAACAGTGCTGGCTGGCAGCTCTGAATTTCAGCTCCTGGGTGTTTTAAAGCAGTGGCAGGTTTTGCATCAAGAGCTTTCCTGAAAGTTTCACATTTCAATGCAAATGTTGTTAATCCTCCACTGTAAGCCTGTAATTAAGGCACTGATTCCACCGGGTACTGCAGCACCCAACAGTCCAGACAAGGTTTAAAGGCACTCACAGCAGACACAACCTCCATCAAGCTGCTCCCCGGCTCCAAGCCCGAGGTGGAAGGCACCACAGATGTGCCCTCTGCTCCTGGCATCCATCCTTAGGGGACATCACCAGCCCCAAAACGGGTCAGCAGCCGGTGAAACACCACATCCATGGTTACTGCAGATGCAAAGCATTCCTTTCACAGGAGACAAGGAGCACCACTGCACTTAGTCATCGGAGATGAATGTCCAGTGCCATAATTAGCTACAGAATATTCATTAGTTCTTCAACTAATTCACTTTGGGGGGAAAAAAAAAAAGTGGTGGACTGTGCACCTCTTTTTTTCCAGAAAAATCTAAAGAAACGTGCATGTTTTATTCAGTTCCCTATTTTTTTAAGGATGTTTAATCTTTTCCTAGAAGGACTTAAGTCAGAACAGAGAACTACCATCTCATTTTGTGAGAGGGATACTGGAACCTCCAAAATTCAAATTCAGCACTGGAACTGCTGACTTGATAGCAGGCAGCTGCAAGTGGAGGATTAAGGGATGTCAGGAGCCAGGTCTGAGGCTAATTCCCAGCAGCCTTCCCTGTTCTTTGCCCTGATCATTTAACAGATCGTTTTTCTTACCAACACCTTTGAGGCAGAAGAGAAGCCCCAGGCCTTGACTGCAGCATCTCTGCTGGAGCCCGGAGCACGAACCAGGCTGATGGGCAGGGCTGGAGCTGCTCTACAGAGCAGGAAGGCAGAGCAGAAGCAGGTTAATCTGCCCTGAAAAGGGGGCTGGCAGTGGGGCTGGGGGCCAGAGCCCCCCTCCTTCAGAGGTGCAAACCCAGGTTGTTCTGTACCAAACCCCCAGTGAGCTGCTGCTGCCCTGCTCATCCCCCTCTGCTCAATATTCACAAGCCAGTGATGAAAACCAAATCCATCACTTCAGCCTTCACACAGGTTTGGAAGGATTCAAATATTTATGCTGACTGAGAGCTCTAGCTCTACCCCCTCACATGCCTCCTTGCCTCACCCTGCTTCCCACCAGAGCAGGACTGAGCATTGGCAGTCCTCACCTCCTCCCTGGGCAATACATGGATGTTGGATGTAAGAGTTTCTCTGCCTTGCTCACACAGAATTCCCCACGTGTGCATTCCCACTCCCAGCAAGGAGCAGGGGGCAGGAGCAGACGGGACATGGGCTGAACGGGCTCCTGAACAGCACAGAGCACAAAGCAACACTCTGGGCCAGGTCCTTGGAGCAGGGGAGCTGCAACTGGGAACAGGGATGAGCTCTGCCAAGTGAATCATTCCTTCCCCATCCCACCCTTTTGGCAAAGCCAGCAGCACCTTCCACTTCCATCAAAGGGCATTGGCAGCGCTCGGCCAGGGCAAGGACGTGACCCTTTGCTTACAAGCAGCAGATTTGCTGCTGTCCCCAGTCAGCCACCACGGCCCAGAGCAGTGTCAGCTCAGGCTCTGCTGCGGATCCCATCTGTCCAGGGACACCACAGATGCTTCCCCAAGCCCCTGTGCCCCGCACAGGCACACCTACTGCTGGCCAGGCCAGCAGGCAGAGCCCTCAGCTTGCTGGGTACAGCTGAGAGCCACAGAGAGCTGCACACGGATCACTTCCCTCCTTAGTCACCTGCATAAAGGCCATTAAAATTAATAGAATAATATAAATCTGCCATTGTTTCTCCCTCAGCACAGAGGGAGAGCCAAACTATTGCTAACAGGAGCGTCTCAACAAGGTTTATATCGCCCTGGTAAATGCAGAAGCTGCAAGTTGCATCCAATTCTGAGCAGCTGCATTACCCCATCCAGGGAACTAATTCAACACACAACGACAGAATTACATTTATGTTAAAATCTCACTGTTGCTGTTATGATCAGTTAGACTTTTTAAAAGTGAGACCTGCCCCATTGCAGACAGATGTGAATTTTTCACATTCTTTCTCTGATTTCCTCACCTAAACATGAGGGGAAGGAAAAGCAGATTCCTCTCCTGGGGCTTGTCCGGCTGCCTCAGGGGAAATGAGGGATTTGTTTACAAGCAGGAGGAAGCAGCTCCGAGGGTTCATCTGAGCAGAGGAAGCAGAGGCAGTGCAGGCAGCCCAGCACTTGACCTCTGCTACCAGTGCAGTCGTGCCAAAGGCTTCTGCCCTTTCAGTGTCTGCTGCAAACAGCTCAGATAAAAGCACAGGGAATTATCCAGCCCTTCCAAAGAACCTTCTGCAGCAGAGCCTTTCCCTAAGCCATGGTACAACTGACCCGGGCAATTAACAGCAAAGCCTCTCCAGCCCAAGCAGCTGCAGAGGAAAATATCTATTTGGCAACCCCGAGACCCAGCAGGGAGTGAGGGGGAGGGAGAGAACGGACTGAGGGATGGATTCTCACGTTGCTCCTAGCATCTCTAAACACCTCCCTCTTCCCCAGATGATAATTTTCTCTCCAAGTCAGGGTTGGAGAGGCAGCTGAGCATCAGCCAGTGCAGGGGCACAACCCTCCCCCGGGTTTCCACGCCCGGCACACGCGGCTCCACACCCCCAGCACCACGCCAGGGGTTTTAGTTCCTTTCAGAGTACAAAGAGTGGTTCATCCAAGCTTATCTCTTCAGCAGCCCCGGCTCTCCCAGCACAGAATCATCCCCAAAGAATGTTTCAGTAATGCTGCGGTGCTGAATTTCAGAGGGACACTTAATCTCACCCCAGTGGCTCTCCAGGGCCAACTTTCTGAGCATGAAATATTTAACTGTCCGTGGGGCGTCCGATATGATAATAAAGTGACTGCTAACCAGCCGCTGAAATAAGTGTGTGAGGAGGAGAGCGGGAGCTATCAAATACACAAAGCAGCCTAATTAGTGTCTTCCTTCCATCCCCATGAAGCCCCGGGCACTTGCTCACACTCCCCAGCAGCAGGGACCCAGCAACACAACACTATAAGACTTTGGGATAGTCTACAGGGAAGAACTGGAAGGAGGAAATCAGGAGAAAGGTTGGTGAGAGGCATTGTTAGCAAGTCTTCCTTATTTTGGGGATGTTAAAACTTATCTGGCTTGCCTAAAAGAAACCAAGCTCTGTATTCGAGCAAAAAACTTTGAAACTGTCTGCAATTCTGCTGCTCCCCCATTCCAGTGAACTCTGTATTCTGGCATTTAACACCTTGCAGACTCCCAGGTGAGTGTGTGCCTGTTAATGCCTTGTGAGAGTTAGCGGAAGCCATGGAACCCACCCAGGACCCCTGAGGGCAGCATGGCAGAGGGGAGCTCCTTCTGCACAGTCATCCCTGGCACAGAGGCTCTTCAGCAAGCTCAGCCTTACCTCATCCCACTCTGAAGCGAAGGATGGGGACTTCTCCAGCCGCTTCTTCCCGGTGCTGCAGTTGGAGAGCGATTCGCTCCGGCTCCCCATGGCATCGTCCTCCGTCGGGGAGCAGGTCAGCAGGTCAGAGTCCGACTTCGACAAGCTGCGGCTGAGCTTGAGCTCGGCTTTGGGCTTGCTGCCCGGGTGGGCTCTGCCCACAGCTCTGTCCCCCTCCGGCTCAGCACCGCCGGGGTGCTGCGGCACGTGGGGCGTGACCACGGCTGCGGGATCCGCCCGGCTGACGTGCTGCACCGTGGCGTACACCACCGCCTGCGTGGGGTCCGGGGAGCTGCTCCGTGCTGGTCCCGACGAGGGTAGCTCAGCATCCTCCAGCTGCATAGCAGCGGGGTGGCTCGTGGCTTCCGTGTCCCCCTTCTCCGCGGAGGAAACGAGCCTGAAAGGGTCCTCGCTTATCTCACAGATCGGAGAAGAGCCGTGGAGCAACCCCGAGAACTGCTCTGGCACCTGGATGTCCTGGCTGTCGGCAGAGTCCTGGCTGCGGCCGCCGCTGCTCCTCCTGTGGTCTTCGAGGGGATGAAAACGGAGAGGAGGGGGAAATTAAAAACATGGAAGAAGCAGCAGCAAAATTCCAGCTCTCTCCCTGCCCTCCCTCACTGAGGGAGGGAGAGATAAAGAGAGAACAGTTCCGTATTGTTCCGCGTGCTCAACTTGTACCCAAAGTCATGGCATTTATGAAATTCCAAACACTGGCCCGATTTACGCAATCTGGCAGCTCTCCGTGTTTTTTATTCCTGTTAACACTAACTATCAGGCCTTGCTATATAAGGCCAGGAGAAGTGCTAACTATATCCTGCAGAGAGAGCAAGTGAGGTGGGAGCAGCAGAGACGGAGGCTCCAGGAACATCTGATCCGTTTCCATAAAGGCCACAGCGTTATTTAGAGCCGCGCGCCCGGCTCTTGGCACGGGCTGCAGCAGGGTGGGAAAACGCCTGGACTGTAATCGACCTGCGAGTTCCAAAATCCGCTCCCAAAAAAACCCACTGCTTCCCTCCCTAGTGGCTTCTGAGTTTAACCTCTCCTCCCTGCTCAGGGGAGAGAAATAAACAGTTTATGCAAGAAAAAAAAACTTGAGCAAAAAGTCTCTTTTGCAACGAACTGAGCACAGAGTGGTCAGAGCTGGTGGAGCACCGGCTGCCCCAGAAACGTGACACTGGTTCCCAGCTACTCCTGCCCCAGCAACCTTAATATCAGGTACCAGGGTCCTGCATAAACCATGAAGAATTGACTGATCCCAAGTGCTGAGTGTGCGCACACACACACACACGTACTCACCTTCGTCACAGCTGAACGAGCGTTTCAACTGCAAAAGCAAAACTCTGTCAAGCCAACAAGTCTAACTTTGGTTTCCTAGGATTCCTCCACCCTCCCAGCATTGCTTGTGAATTTTAACTGCTTGCATTTAGTGCTGAAGAAACTCTTCAGTTTGAGGACTAAAAATTGATGCTGCAAGGGAACAATAAAGCAAAAGGCTCCGATAATGAGGCTCTGAAGTGCAGGGAGGATGTTTGGATGTGAAAAGGAAATCGCTTGCTTTGCAGACAGCAGCTCTGGGAAGCCAAGGCAAAGGAACCCTCCTTTCCGTGAGCAAAATAATGAATTCTACTTTAACTAAAAGCAGCCTGTTAGCAGCAGCAGAGTGCCCAGCTCAGCTCCCAGCACCTTTCCAGCACCAAGCCTGACCAGGGGATTATCAAACACCAACACCCGTTGGGCTTTGCGGTCTGTCCTCACACCAGAAATGGGCAGGAAAGGGCTGAATCAGTCATTTGCCTTTGTGTGGGGGTCCCAGGTACCCTGTGCCTGATGAGCATGGTGAGTCCTTCTCACAGGCACAGTAAGGCCAGGAGCAGCCACAGCCCTCACTGGGATCAAGTGATGTGAGGGATTATCTCATCCTGGATCCTATGAGTTAGAGATTCCAGGACAGTGAAGTAGTTGTTGACTCTTGCACAGGCACATAAACCACCAGTTCTGTGACTGGAGCTGCCAAGGGGGAGGCAGGTCCCCAGGCTGGCTGAGGGGGACCAGCAGCAGCACCCCAGATTACAAGGCCACACTAAGCTCAGTGACTTTGCATAAAGCTCTGAAGCTCCAATGCTGGAGGAGAAACCTCAGAGGAGATCAGATGCGCTGCATTCACAGGCCAGACTGGTACAAATGCAAAGCCACAGAGACGTGAGCAGGACAGCAGTGATGGGACAGTCACATAAACCTGTGGGGAAGGAAAAACTTCTGCAGTTTTTCTTCCCAACCTCTTCCCTTCCTTGGAAACCATTTCTTCCATGCCCCAGCCGAACCCTTACTGACATTTCTGCTGGAGGCAGAGAGGCGGCTGGCCAAAGTTTGTGCCATGTGCTGTAACACTTGAGTCCAGCCAGAACAAAGTGCTCCAAATCAAGCTCCAGCACCTCACAAAAGGGCTCCTGTTGGACAGGAATCCCAGCCACCCACTTGTCTGCGAGCTGAAGAGGGACTCTGAAATACAGGGCAGCGGCCAGGCAAGGAAGGGATGGAGCGAGGGCAACAGCACTTGCTCAGAAGTCGTGAGGAACATCTTGAAGGAGACATTTCATAGCCTGCCCTGAAAGCTGCAGACAGAAGAACTAATGTAGAAAGTCATCTCAGTCTTTTTGTCACTGAGGTGCATGCAGCAGGAACATGCAGGGCTCTCCAGGCCTCTCCTTTTAAGGGATCTGAAAGAATCATCCTCCTCCAGTTACACCTGAGTTACACTCAGAAAGGGTCCTTAACACAGGGCCTTCTGCCCAGCTCCCTTCACTGATTTTACACCCCAGCACAGATCATTGGACTGATCCTGCCTTTCTCAGCCACAGCCTGCTGTAGGTCTCACCCACACGAGAGGCTGCTCCCAAGCCTTCCTGGGACTGGGAGCTCTTCCTGGGTACAGACCGTCTGCTTCCCAGGGAGGATTCCACTAAGAGCTTCCCTGCCAGCAGCCTGAGGACTCCAGATACAAAGCACTTCCCTAAACACTCCACACTATGCTGTAACCACCCTGCCTCGACTGGATTTCTTTCCCTATTTATCAACAGCAGGATTTGTCTCATGACTCTGGATTAGGAGAATGAAGCTGCTACTGCAGCTGCTGCTTGCTCAAGCTCCCCAACCTTAAAATTAGTGAGGGCATACAGCAGCCTCTGACTTGCACATGGAAAAGGCTCCCCATGTCACATCATGCCAGAATTTGTCCAGTGAGGAGCAGGCAAATCTCCCTCCTGTGAAACAGAAGGCCAGAGGAGGAAGCTGGCCTCGAGAGGTGCAAAAAGGAACCTTCGCTTGCAACAGAACTGAAACACAGGCTCATTCCACACCCAGCTACCACGTGTGGAACCCAGCTGAGGATGGCACACTCCTGTGTTAACCTCACCAAGCTCAGCCATTCCAGGCAGAGTTTATCCACCTGAACTTGTGCTCTTTCGTACTCCCCTCTTCAGAAAGGGCAATGAGACACTGTCCTGCTTAGAGAGATCAATAATGTGACTCTGCACAACACCACGACAGCAGAAACCCTTGGGATATGGGCCAGGGGTCTGTCCGCTGTCCACAGTAACACCACGTGAGGACACGTAGGCTGTGGGTTTATAGTGTCCTTCATCTCACAGCAAACCAAGAGCTGTCCCCAAACCTTTGCCTGCAATACCCAAGTGTCCCCACAGAACCCCCACAGCAATGTGCATCCCACTGTTTCAGCAGCCATAGTCTGGCTCTCAGGAAAGAGTTTCTTTCAATCTCTCTGCAGCGTGTTCTGACTTTACTGCTGCCTCATTCCAGCTCCCTGGTCTGCAGCACAGCCACACGGTGCTGGTTGAACCAGTATAACCACAAAGAAAATCTCTAACAGGAGGGAGGGCAAAGTGGGGACTTCAAGCTGGACTTCCTATGGAAGCAGCACAGAACAAGCTCAGCAAGTATCAGTTTGTAGTAACTACCAGAAGGCACCAAGTCAGTCCTACCTGCAGCTGGTCACGGCTGACAACCCTTGGGGGTGACTCCTGAGAAGCCACAGAGATCAAAACTCAAAGTCTTTTCACTCTCCATTAGGTCTCTCTGGAGGTAGCAGGAGCTGAGAAGCCTCCTCCTGGTCACTCCACACACATTCCTCCTCTCTTGCCTTATTTTCACACCCTGTTACAGGGCCTGAGTGCCCTGACTTCACACATGTGACTGCACACCAGAGTGGATGGGAGAGCACTTGGCTTAAACCACTCCTGATACTCTGCCCAAAACATGAGGCCAACTTCTCCCAGTGCTCCAGCATGTGACAGCGAGCTGCTCTAACACACACAAAGGCCACCAAAGCCAGCGGATAATGCCACATTCATCTGCCCGCTGGACACAGGACAACTGGCAGCCAGAGGAACAAAGGCAGCTATCACAGATGAAAGGCACCATTAAACCCACGTGCCTGAAATTCAGCCTTTCCGCTGCCCTGAAACGCCCTTTCAACAGCCACAAGAACCCGAGCCCTCCTCTCCTGACCAAAGGCTCCTCCAGAACGCATCCAGAAGGCCAGACCCTCAGATTGAGAGCCAAGAAGCAGTTCAAAGCCATGCCTCAGCCTGTTCTGTGTCTTGGGATTGAGCTGCTGCTTTTGATTCTCCAGGACCCTTCCGACCCAGAGGTGGGAAAATTCTACAGCAGCCCAACCAGACTTCAGTCTCTCCCTCAATTCTTCTTTAACTCTGCCACTCCCTAAATTTATCTTCTCCCCCCACCATCAGCCACAGTGCTGACTGCATTTAATGAATGGGAAAGTCAGGGAAGATGAGGAAAAACTCAACTGCATCCTTGGATTTCTCCCACTGTAACAGTGGGAAGGGCTCCAGGCTTGTTACCAACATAGCAACACTTTCCACAGAGTGCAAACTGTAGAATCATAGCTTTGATCTTTCAAACTGTACATTAAAAGATAAGACTCTGCTCTGGAACCATAAAAGGATCCATAAAGATCTTCCTGCAACATCTCCTGTCTTCAGGTGTTCAGGGGAAGAGATTTGCATCAAGAACACGCAGCTGCGTTACTCTGAGGTTTTATTTTAAGCTGACACCTCCACTCTTACCAATCAAGCCTGGACACAGCAGCCAGGGGAAGGAGTGGAGCACCTGGAATAGCTCGTGCCTGAATAACCACCAATAGCTGCCCATTGAGGAAAGCCTGAAAGCCCTGGCTCAGTGGCTGTTGCCCAAGGACTGTTCCTGGCCTAGACTGCAAAGCACCAACCTGAAAAGCTCCCAAACTTTGCCTCTGGCAGTGAAGGGCTTTGGCAAGTGCTGGTGGGAACACGGTGACCTCTTGTGCCACCCTGGAGCAGCCAGGAGAGCAGCAGGACTCAAGCAATGAGAGCTATCATGCTGCAAGGAGGGGAAAAAAGCTGCAGGTCTGACAAGGCAGTCAATGAGGCATCACCTCAAGTCCTCGTTAGCCCTGTCCATCCTCAAAAGGACAGGAGTTCCAGTGTGAGAATCCAAACGAAATCTACCCAAATTCCTGCTCAGGACTTCTGAATAAAGCGGAAATCTTTTCCTTCTAAACAAATCTTTTGTTGTTATTGTTGAAGGAAAGCCAAAAAGCCAACAGCAGCTAAACACAAGAGACAAGGTGTTCCCAGATGCTTTGTAAAGCACAAAGGTCCTTCTGGGGGAAGAGAGACTGTCTTGATATTAACCTGTGTACCCCATGGATCTCAGTCAGTTCTTGCTCTACACATTTTTGTTTTCCTCCTCTGTCAGTTTCCAGCTCAAATTAGCTCTAACACAGAGCAGGATGTTGATTTTACAGCAGGATAGCAGAAACCTGCAGCGCCAGCTGGATGGAGAACACAGCTCACTGGAACACTCATGTTGCTCATCTTCCCTGGAACAACACGGCACAGCCTCCAGCCTCTCACCCTCTGCCTTTGCTTGGCCAGGCACGAGATTTGGGTATTTCTGAGGTCCCTGCAATCTCTGAACTGTCCCACAGTGGAGCTGCCCTTCCTCCGCGTACGCTCTGTACAGGAACGCTCAGAACTCTCCTTTACAGAGAGATTACCAGGAAACACAACAATCACCCTCCAGCCCCCACCCAGCAGAGACTTTCATTGTTCCACTTGCCCTCTGCCCCCCATGTTTTCCTGAAGTGCATGCAAGCAAACAGCTCTGCTTTTTGGATGGCCACTCACCTTTTGTTTTCCTGTCCACTGCAACCGGCTTTTTAGTTTCTGCTGTAAGCAGCAGCTCGTAGGGGTGTTCCTCTTCCTCAGCTCCACTTCCCCTGCTCTTCCCCCGGGCAGCAGAGGCCTAATGAAGAACAGCACAGTGTGGTGCTCTGCAAAGCAATGTTTTGTCCCAGCATAAACCCCAGAGCCCCTATGCCACAGGTTAAGCAAAGAATTGGCAGAGGCAACGCCTTCACTGCGGAGTGTGAGCCAAAATGTAATACTCCCCCTTTGGGTTTTTTTAACCCCCTCAAAAAAACCCCACCCAAACTCTGTTAATTTTTAGTATTTCAGGCTGCTGACAGCTTTCCAGCACTGACCAACTGTGCAAGAGCTGCAGACAGCCTGGAGGGGGAAAAGAGCTGAGACCGTTATTCCTGTTCATCCCAACTCAGACTCGCTGTTGCCATTGGAATTTGCATCGTCATTCACTTTTTAGCGGCCAGCCCTATTAGAACAGGGCTGAAAAGAATAAAAGCCCAAATCCCTGCCACCCTCTCAGGCATCTCAGATCTGCATTTCTGACCTCAGGACGTATGGCATATTCAGAACTAAAGAACCCTCAGGCAGCACAGTATGAACTCTGTTTAACTTCAGGATGTGCAGCAGCAATTGGGCTCATTTCAATCCCCCAAAGCCTCTAGAGGAGCTGGTTTTTTAGAGCTGGTTTGAGGTTGGATCAGGCTGTCCCCGAGCTGTTCTGGGAAGCCACCATCCATGTGCAGGGACGAGGGTTTGGTGCAGGACCCAGACGAGTCTTGCTGCAGACTCACACGTGCTGGTCTGCATCAGTGCCAAGGATGACAGGCACCGGATGCCCTTGTGTGCCATCCCGGTGCTGAAGGGGCTAAACTGGCCACCAGGGCACCCTGCTGGCACAGTCGGCTGCCTTTCAGCACCATCTCCTGGCCAGATCCTGGCAGGTTGATGCAACCCTGTCCCAGGAACTCAACATGACCCAAGAATGCAACCTAAGAGGCTCCAAGAGAGCTGGGGAGGGGCATGGAGTGATAGAAAATTGTGAATGCCCTGGAAGTGTTCAAGGCCAGGTTGGATGGGGCTTGCAGCAAGCTGGTTGAGTGGAAGGTGCCCCTGCCCATGACAAGGGGTTGGGACTGGATGATCTTTGAGGTCCCTTCCAGCCCAAACCATTCTGTGACCCCACGTGTGACTATATCCAACCACAGTGGGGCAAACCCAAGCCAGAAAGGAAACAATCCCTGCCTGCTGCCAGGACAGGGAAGAACAGGTCTGAACAAAACCTGCCTCCAGGGAGGGCTCCTACTGCTCAGCCCCCGGGAGCTGCCACTGCCTTGCCAGCGGAGCACACACCACCTCTTGCCTCTCCCCAAAGTGAAAGCACCAGAGCTGCTCCAAGGGCAAACTGGTACCTACCTGACTGCAACCCAGCCAGGAGCTCTGGAAGCTTAAGGAGTCTTGGAGAGGCACCCAAGAGTCAGCAGCACAGACAGGATTCTGACATCCATGTGCTGTTCTGCACGAACCCAGCTGGCTTTTAAAGTGACTTTCCTGATGGGAGGAAACGGGCCATGTCCGGCATGGGAAGTATTTATTCTACCTGCTTTGAGCAGGAGCTGCCTGGCAGACCTGCTCCTTTCCAGGTGAAGGAGCTCATAATGAGCAAATTAGGGAAAAAATTCTGACCAGATGGTGGCACAAAACCATCAGACCAGAACAGCAGGTAACAGGTTCCTGCCCGTGATCTTGGAAAAATCCTGCCCAGCAGCAGCCTGTTAGCACAGCAGCAGCCCAGACCTTCAGCCAGGCTCTGGTGCTCTCCTGACACTCCTGTGGATGATGATTCCTGTGCTGTCCTCCTTAAATGCACCAAAGGCATGAGCTCTCCAGCAGCACACAGTTCCTGGCTTCTGCTTTGTGAACTTTCACAGGCCTGGTCACACTGGACTTTCTCTCTCTCTCATCCTTCCAAGCTCTAAATAGAGTTTCAGGTTCAAATTCACTCAAAACAAAGACCATTGCTGGAGAACCCTGCTTGCTCTGTGGGCTCAGTGACCAGGAGCAACACCACCAAGTAAAAACTTTCTCAAAATTCAGCTTTCAGTTCTTCAGCCATGTTGTTTGCATGTATAAATGTTCATTGCTAGCAAAGCCCAAAAATATGATGCTGTGAATAATGAGGATGCTCTTTATGGTGTACTTAATCCACAGCAGAGGACTTTGAAAGACTTTTTAAAGGGTAGCTCATCTCTTCCTCTCTTCTCCCTCCCCAGAGCTGCAGACCAAACTCCTGGAGCCAACGTGGTGCCTTGTCCTTGATCTGCACTTCCCTTCCGGAGACAAGCAGTAAACAACTGGAACTGAAGTTTAATTTGACAGTGCAGACTCTTACTCAGCTCCAAACCCAGAAGGTTTCTGCAGATAGTGAAAGGCACCACTCAGGCACCTCCAAACAATCACCTCCTTTGCCTGTTTGTACCAACGTTTTTCCGTGATGAAAGTGAAGTTTCTTGTTTACGCTCATCTGTTTTGACTGATAGCCCCAGCTTGGCAAGGAATAAAAAGACTACTTTGGAGAACTAGAGTTTGGCCCAACCCCAGAATACTCAATGACTAAGTGTCCTGGCTCCAATGGGAGAGTGGGGCTGGAGGGTGGCAGATTGGGATGCTGCAGCAGAATGTTTACAGCATTCCTGGAGCACACGCACGCCTGCCCGGCCCAGGGAGGGCACGCTCTGAGGTGATAAAATATGGGCAAGAGTCAGAAAAGCAGAGCAGGCCAGGAGGAACAAGCAAAGGAAAAGGATCAGCCCCAAACTCCTCATCAGTATGTCCAAAAGGTCATTTCCAGGCAGCCACACGCTGCCTGTAAGTTTTGTTGCTGAAGTTGGTCACATATCAAGGTCTCCCCAGCGAGTCACTCTGCCATTTGCCAGCAAGATTCCCTTTAATGGATTGTGCTTCCAAAGCCATTAAAGGCAGGACAACACAGCAGGTGTTTGGTAATTAAACATGGCAAGAAAGCTCAGCAGGAACGGTCAGGGCACGTTTCCCTCCCTCATGTTTATTGTCATAAACAAGTTCTGCTTCCCAATTATGCCATGACCTGCTGCCCAGCTCTCCTCTGCCAGAGCCAGGCACGGGACTGGTTATCACCCCCTGCATTTGAACAGCAGCACAGGGATCAGTCCACAATGTCACATCCCAGTTTCCCTGCCCACCTCGCACAGCTCGGAGTTTACTCCCTCTCTGCAGTCAGTTCTATTACAGCTGGCCATGTTCACCCACGTCTTGTGTGGACTTGACACACTCCAGAAAACAGATCTTATTTATGCCTTGCAGAGCTCCAGCAGATAAGCACATTCAAAGAAAGCACCTGCTGAACCAGGCCCTGCTCCGACAGCAGAGGTGGCACATGCTCCACGAGCTTCACACACAACCCACTGCCTTTGGGAGAGCACAGAAATCCACAGGACCTGGATTTGCTTTGAAGGTTTTCCTGGGTGTCAGCAGAAGTTGCCAAGGCACATTTGTGGTTTCCCACAGCCATGTCTCCCAGAGAGTCCTTACATCTGAGGTTCATGGGCAGGTGAATAAGATGAGCAACAGGAAGCCCCAGCAGCAACAATAGGGAATGGGAGAGCTCGAGTTCCATCAGAAAGCAGCTCACATGCACTGACCCCTGAAGAAGGCAGCTTTAACACGTGCTGGGCCAGATCCTCAGCTGAATTCAAGCCCCTGATCCCTGCTCATGTCAGCGGGACCCACAAGCCCACGCAGCTCCTCCACAGCTGGGAGCTCAGAGGAAGCAGGAACTCACGGACCCTCTGTGTTTCAGCCCAACTGAAGATGCCTGTGGTGGGATCATTACTAGTGGGCAATGGTCCACATTGCAACGTGGGTCAGAAAAATCTCTTCCTAAGGGAATTCTCAGCTAAGAATAGGAAAGTAAGGTCAACTCTGAGGTGCCCTGGAAGAACTGGACAAAGGAAGTTCCCATGGTAAGGGACGGCAGCAATGCTGAGTGAGGGAATACTTCACATTCACAGCCCAATGAGCACAGGAGGTAACAGCACCCATGACTCCTCCCAGACTATTAAAACTGACATTTAAACCACTGTCTCATGAAACACCCCAGAGCAAGCCCCATGTACCTCACAGGGAGCACTGTGGCCTGTCTTCTTCTCCACATTCTGCTCCTCCTCTTCATCAGGCGGGGGCTTGGCTGGCGGGGGAGGACGCTCTCTCTGCAGGTGAGACAGACACTGTCAGCTGTGCTGGTACAGCTCTACGTCCCTTCTGCCCCCACCAGCTCTATGTCCCCACTGCTGTGGATGCAGCAGTGACCTCTTCAAATTAATCCGAGTGGAGGAGAAGTTCAGCCCTAACAGCATGGAGCTGGGCAATGGCTGCTGCCTTCTCTCCTCCTCTTCCTCAGGACACCAATCTGGTCACACCCAAACCAGCATCTCCACGGCACTACACAGGCGAGTGTGAGCAACAAGCTGATGGGGAAAAAGGGCTTGTGGCTTAGTGAAGCTGATGCCAGAGGCACCTTTCATAGCGGAAAACTCTAGAGATCAAGGAACAATGCTGCACTGCTCTCCTCCAATATCCTGGGATTGCCACTGGGCAGCCGGAGCTGCTGCCTGGTCCCGAGGTTGAGCACATCCCACATCCCGGGGCCACCTCCTGCCCGGCCACAGCTCCATCTAATGGCAAAGGGAGCAGCAGAGCTGCACTGCTCAAACTCGGCAAGTCCGGGGAGAAACTCCAGCGAGCTACTGGAGCATGTCCCTTTTCCTGCTCTCTTCTCACTGTAGTTCAGTCTCTCGTCTTTCCTTACTTGTGACAGAGCTGAGCTTATTTCACACCAGACACTATCAGCACAGCACAACGACAAGATTTGATCAGGAACAGGACAGTGCAGCTGGTACTGCACACCTGAGAGATCTGGCCAAAATGTCCATCATCCAAAGCTTTCGTCTCATTTCTATTCTACTTGCTCTCAGCACAAGACAAAGGCTGCACCTCTTTGCACAGAGGGGAACCATGGTTACTGTGCCCCCAGCAGTTCAATTGTTCACTGCTGCTCTGCCTTTTGTCCAAAACTGCTTCCACAGAGCAGGCTTTGGAAAACCAAGCAGAACACAGAGCCTGAAGCTGACCCAGCACTGCAGGGCCCGTGTCCCATCTGCCCCACAGCAGCCTTCCCGCCGATCGCTACCAGGGCAGCAGATGCAGCTGACAGAAGGTGAGGAAGACTTCTCTGGGGACAGTTCCAGGAGCTCTGTGCTGCCTTGTAAAGCCTGGAGTACCCTCTACAGAGCTCTGCAAGTAATACACAAAAAACACCTCTTCCACTGCCAACTAGTCTCCAACAGGTTATTCTTACAGATATTTTCCCGAGAGCCTTAGCTTTGGTAATGCAATGAGCGAGACACGAGGAAATGCTCCACAAAAGTTTCCAGAACTTTTTCTGGACAAGAAGTCAGCCCTTCTGTGAATTGTAATCTCCTGACAGACCAAGATTCACTGGCACCAGTATCAAACTGCCAGAAAACAGAAGGATAAAACACGAGGTGAAACAAAGAAGCGGCCGCTTTTAGGCAATCCCTGTGAACAGGCCAGGGAAGGAGCAGAGGCATCTGCCTGCTCTGATCAATGTCAGGGAGGGATTTAAAGATTTCCTCAAGCTCGGACAGCCTGCTGCAAAACCTGAAGAGGCAGGTCAGCCCCCTGTGCCTCTAGGGCAAGCAGGGGTGAGCTACGTACAGGCCTGACTCCGGCTGCTTTGAGGCCGCTCGGTTCAGTTTCCTTATTCACAGATTCCCGGTCGGACGATCTCCCGCTGGCCAGGCTGTCCAGGGAGTGGCAGGATGTGGCGTTGTACAAAGCTTCATACGGGCTCTCCTCTTCGGGGTTCACATCGAAGTCGATGATCAGCTCCGTGACAGCTTTGTCCACATCACCTGTGGGGGGAAGAGAGAGACGGGATTGCCACCGGATCTCCCGACCTTGGCGCTGGCAGGGAGAGGAATGCTGGTGATGCCCACCCTGAGAAGTCCGGCCCGAGGGATCGGTGGCTGGAGCGAGCGGGGCTGGAGCAGATTTCTCCACAGCTTTGGCACTTTTCTTCCCAACGGTGTAATCTGCAAGGGGGTTGGGGGGACAGGGTCAGCGCACGTCAATCTGGTTTTCTGTCCCTTTCAGCGCATGGTGCTTCCTCCCTCGTGGGTGGAAGGCCAACTGTCAGCTCATTAAGTGCCCAAAAAAATAACATTATTAAAACTTGCAGCTCAGATCCCGAAATAGAAGCAGGCAGCCTCTTTAATCATGGGCACAAGGGTAGAGATGGTCCTTTGAACTTCCAGAGTCTTTAATCAGAAAGCTGCAAAGCTGCTGTACGGACACAGAGTCACAGAGCAGATTTGTGTTGCAGACACAAGCTCCATCACTGAATAGAGTAATAACAAGAGAAACCAATTGCAGCTGCAGCCCTCAACCACAGGCAAAGCCAGAAACATTCAGCTGATGTAACATCCAAGAGCAGCTCCCTCCCGGGAAAACTAACAGCCTTTATCTGCAACACCTTCATTCTAAAGCCCATCTTTGTCTTCAGTTTCAGAATAAAGCTCAAACCTACCGGCCTCACAGGCACAGCTTAGTTAAAAGTCTGAGAAGTGCTTTGAACCTGCAAAGCTCCCAAATGCTCAGCATGAATAACACACCCCAGCTCCAAATGCTTCTGATCCTCCCCACAGCTGAGAGGAAATGCAGACAGCGTAATTACAAGGTATGAATTTAGCCAAGATGTCACATTTCATTCCCGAATTTGGACAGACACAATGGACCAAGCTCCTTTATAAAACACAAGTAATCAAGGCCTTTTCTGTAAATCTCATCTGCAAATTCCATGCCCAAGCCTCACAACGAGGAGAGGAGCAGGATGTGAGATCTGTGGACAACGATTTGCCTACACAGACACATAAAGGGGAGTTACACCAGAACCATTTCTAAAGCTGTTACTTTGCATTCTGCAAGCAGATTTAGGCTATCCTTAATTTTAATTAACTTCTAAAGTGAGCTAAACAAAGCTCAATTAAGCCCATTTAAACTGTAAAACGCCACACTCCCTCAGCAAAGGGCTAATTCTCCTAAATCCCCCCAAGTCCTCCTCCAAACATTTGGTCTGGAGAAGCTCACCCCAGCGTTTCAGTACTGTTCCTTCCAACACAGCCTGAAGCTGCTTTGCTTTCGGCACTTTCCACGTCTAGAAAGGCACATCCTGTACCTGCCCTGGCATAATCAGCACCCCGAGCTTTCCCCTCCTCCCCAGAGGCAGAACTGCATTACCCACCTTCAATGAGAGCTGCTATGTGCTGGCTTTTCTGGGAAGGAAGCTCCCTCACAATGTCCAGAGCGGTCAGGCCTCTGTTATCCTTTATGTTCACATCAATACCTGTGGCAACAGGGGTACGGAGGGCAAAAGCAAGAATATTGTCTAACTGTGTGCAGGTTCATGTCTTCCATCAAGTCACATTTGTGATCATCACTGGGGGGAGCTAAAAAACACTTTAGAGACAAATCTAAAGCCAAACTCTAAGAGCCAACCTCTCCTATATCCTGCTCTGAGGAGCTCCGACAGCTGGATGGAGAAACCTGCTGCACTAGAAAGGGATTTCCTCAAGCTCTGGGTGAAGGGATCACCACATTAGTGCTTCAAAGGGGGAACATTCTCTCACCTGCAGCCAGCAATATTTGTACCACATCTGTCTTGCCAAACAAAGCAGCTTCGTGCAAAGCACTGCCTTTCTCAGTCTGCAAATTAAATGGAAACATAGCATGAAGCCAGACAGCAGGGAATGGTGAGGGAGGCACGGCTTAGAGGGTTACGGAAGCAATAAATACACGGTGTTGTACACGAGGTGTGGGCAGCACTACCTATGGCTGAGGACGGACTATCAACATTATTACAGTGCTGAGGATGTGGGATGGAAAAATGGGGATGGTTCCATCAGAGAGACCAACGAAGGGCCTTCTACAGCTCGGCAAGAGGTCATGTCCCGACAAGGAAAAACAAGACCCACATACAAGCCATTGCTGTGAAAACAGCACATTCACAAGTGGCTTGATAGGAAGAGACACGTTTGCCTCCACTGCTATCAAGAGCTCACAGCACTGCAGGGCAGAACAGCTTCGGCCACAGGGTGTTTCTCTCCCTCACTCTGTGTCTGGGGCTCTGCCCGGCCCCTGCGCAGGCGTGAGGCATGCACAGCACCCGAGTCCCTCCGGGCAGCCTCCCCGAGCAACCCAGAGCTGCGCAGACAGCCCAGCAGAACACAAAGCTCTCCTCAGCTTCTGCGAGTGCTCCCTCTGCGAGGGGGGGTGGGTGGAGCTCTCCAATCCCCAGCCACCAGCCCAGCCCCACTCAGACACACCAGATACCTGGTAGTTGCTGTCCATGCCAGCATCCAGGAGGACGTGGACCACAGCTTTGTGACCGTTCCTGGCTGCCAGGTGCAGCGGAGTGTGTTTCTTAGTGTTACAGCTTAGCAGGTTGGGGTGGGCGTTCAAGAGCATCTTGACCACTTCCAGCCTCCCGTAGAGCGCGGCCAGGTCCAGGGGGGTCTCGAACTTGTTGTTGCGCATGGTGGGGTCGGTGAGCTCCTCCAGCAGCACCTTCACCACCTCGGTGTGGCCGTGCTGGGCCGCGCAGTGCAGCGCCGTCTCGTTGTCGTTGTTCTGCGGGGCACAAGCGGCAGCGCGTCAGGGCCGGGCCAGCGGCCGCCCCGCGCCTCGCTCCAACATTGAAGTTTAAATGCAAAAACAAGACAAAGCAGTGGGGAAGCAGAGAGCTCAGTATGAACGAGCCTGAGCAATGTTTCACCATCTCCTTGGGCGTTTAGCATCCCCCTCACAAGCTCATCGACTGGCCCACCCAGCCACAGCTTCAGGGATGTCCAGAACTACACACTTCAGCTGTGGGAAAGAGGGCTACAGATGGACCAGCCTGCTTTCCAAGCACTAGGGTCAGAATCCAGGGGCCATGCTAAAGTTTAAGGGATGTTGAGCTGTATCCAGATTCCCATTAATGCTGCTGGCACCTGGGGAAGGCAGTCTGGTATGTTGGCAGCATCCCACACTTCAGGGTGCCACAAAAATAAAAGGCTGAATATAAGGCAGGCAACCTGTTGTGTGAATTCTGTTTGCTGGAGCTTCATCGTCATCATTTTAGATTTAAACTTCAATTGTTTCAAATCCTACTTATCCTGGTTATAAGGGTCATTCCACCTCTGCAATTCTGGCTGTTTAGAGAAAGGGTGCACCCAGTCCCATGCAGTTTGTGACCCAGAGAGCCGTGCAATTCCACTACCGCAGGAACAAGCCAGGGCTCAGGTCAGCTGAGGGAAGCAATGTCTGAGTGACAAGGGAGCACCCCCAGCTGGAAGCCAGACCCAAACCAGTGCGTGCAGCAGCAGCCAGGCTAAGAACCAGCAATGCAAAGCCCAAAGGTGAGCAGTCCAACACCCCACAGGTGCAAAATAGGAACATGGCCAGATCTAACAAAGCCTTTTCTCAAATTAAATTCCTCTCAAGTTTCTGGTTTTACTACTGTGTCATCCACAGAGGGCTTCTGGTTTAAGCACTTTAGAAACAACTATTGAACAATTTGATCCTAAAAATGTTTAATACAAACAGTTACACACTTCAACTGAAAGAATCACAGTTGAATTTGTCGTTTTAACAACACTTCCATTAAAATAAACAGAATATTCTTGTCCTGCTGGAGGCAGCAGCACCACTGCAGAAGGGAATTCGATCCCTGCCTGCCTGCTGTGAGAGCACATGCATGCCTTGGGACACTGCTCAGTATTTTGCACCATGTCACAAACCCGTGCGGCTGCACGAGCACTCGGATCCTGTGGAGGTGTTCAGTCGCTCTCAGGCTCACACGAGTCTTGTCACCCCCCCTTGTTTGTATCTGGCTTTTGCATCACTTCTCAGCCACGGGCAAAGCACGAGGGGAGAGGGAGCTGGGAGAGGCTCCGGCAGCTGCAGTTTGTACAGAAGCAAAGCGAAGGAGGGAGGATCAGGCACATGCAGGGAGAGGGGGCAAACGGGGGCAAAGCATCAGTGCCAGCACAGAGGGCCCGAGTCAAACAGGCTCTGTCCTGGGGGGAGGCACATACACGTGGACAGAGGTTACTGCAGGATACAGAAGTCTGCACAAAAAATATACAAATAGAGCGAGAGGGGACAGAGTAGAGAACATCAGAGCTCGCACCTGCCCGTCAGCTCACACTGCTGCTCTCGGGCATTTACAGGGTTGGCAAATCCCATTATTCCCCTTTGGAAGGGTTGGGAGTGCAGGGATCAGGGAGCCCATGACAGCTGGGCCCAGGCTCTCAGCCTGGCCCGTGGCATGGAGATCCTCACTGCCAGGCTTTGTGGAAGGACTGGATGACCCCAGCCCCTCTGAGCAGTGGGGTGGGTCCCTGCCCCAGAGCTGTGGGGGCACACGCTGCTCATGCCATGCCAGCCTTGGCTACTGGGGATTTCCTTAGCTAGGACTGGACCCCTCTCCTTTTTCCCTAGCACAGGGTATGTATCCCTCAGGAGGCTTTAAAGCATGCAGCAGCTCCAAGCACCTGCCTGAGGGCTCAGAAATGGGAACACGACATCCTTTAAAAGTGTAATTGTTGGAGACTTCCCTCATCTTCCCTGCAATTCAGTCCAATTTTCCCTAAGCAGACTGGGGCTCCGATGCTTGAGACAAAATCCCCAGACTTTCCTCCTGCAGCAGAGATCACCAGGCAGTCAAACTCCCCTGAATCATCACAGCAAGTCTCCCCCAATTCCAGACTGTGCAGTGGAAACTCCCACTACTGCCTGAGTCGTTATTGCCTCCATTTTGGGAGAGTTTTGAGCAGCCAAAAATACTACAGTTCTTCCAGGCAAGGGAGTTTGCTCCCTTCCTACATCACCTCTCCAGGCACAAACCAGAGCAGAGAGCAGGAGTGCTCAGACCTACAGATGTATCAAGAGATGGAAAAGGAAAATTCCATTCCAGCAGCCAGAAGGCACGTGGCTTCAAATTTCAGAACTACTTAGAAAAATAGAGCACTGAGGAGGGCCGAGGGGCTGCATTCCTGCAGGAATCCTTGCATCCCCTCAGCTCTCAGCTGGGAGAGAGGAGTTGGGAGCAATGCCCATCTGCAGAGCACAAACAGGACACGAGCAGGGATGGCTCTGCTTTCTTACGGGCTCCAGCACAGGTTTCAAGCCCTGGTAATGTGATATCACTCACCACACACAGCCCTGCTGTTCCTCATCCCGTGCTCAAATGGAGAATCCACAGCCCCTTCAAGTGCTGTGTCCATCCTGCACCCCCCTCTCCCAAAACACGGTGAGATAGGTCTGATTGAGCCAAGGGAGACTTGGTTTAAACAAGGGAAAGTTTTCTGACCTGCAAAGATCTGAAAGGTTGAATAAACTGCCAAAGAAAGGCCACAGAGCTGTCCTCCTCTGAGGTTTTTGAGAAGTTGGTGGGCAAACCTTGGTCAGGAATGGTGTAAGGAGACTTGATCCTGCCCCAGGGTTGGGGAAAGTGGCTACATGGCCCTTCAGTCCCACTCAACCTACTTCATTTGTAGGATTTTTGTTGGTGTCTGAGTGTCCAACACAGCCCTGCCCTATTGACAACCTGCTGTTTGGCTGCTCCAGTGCTACTGAGAAAACACCAGAGTTTGTGTGACAGGTACAATTCCCCATGCTCTTCATCACACCTGGCCAGAAACTGGTGCAAAGCTGAACTCGTGATGAACCCAACAACTGTGTGTAAATCATCTCTCTCTCCTTAAATCCAAAGCAAAGATTCCCAAAATCTTGTCTTGCTCTAGAGAGCACCTCAGCCACCGTGAACACTGAACTGAGGCTTTAAATAATGCACTTCTCCACAGTATAAAACCCAAATGAGAGGACTCTAAACAAAAATCCACGAGAAAGGGAACTCCCTGGATATTCCCTCTTTACATTCCTTCTTCATTGAACATCCCAATACTGGAGGCTGTAAAATTTTACCTGGTTATTGACAATGTTTTAGGAAGCTCCTTTCAGGCAACTAAACTGCTCAACTATGATGTTTCCACAGAAAACATAAAGGCATAAAATTTCCATCCAGATTTTTGCAAAAAATCCCCGATCCGGACGAGCTTCATGGGAACACATTTATGCTCAGGGGGTAGGCACTGGTGACCCCGAAAAAGGGCTCTGCAAAACCACGCCAAACTCCCAGCAAGCACAGAGCTCTAGCTGTGTGTGTTTCTAAGGTCCTGCAGATCAAGCAGAGGGAAACTCTGAGAGACAGAAATCTGCCATGGATGGCTGGATCCAAAATAACTGGCTGGAAGCAGCTGTGGCACGGTGGCTCAGGGCAGAGGTGTCTCAGGACAGAGCAGCAGATTGTTTGCCATCCCTGGCTTGCAGCTTCGCTAGAAATAAAACTGAGAAACGGTGTCTGAGAAACCACCACCAGGAATGTGATCTGCTTCTTCAACAGCTCAGTCTCAGCACATTGCATGAGCGGATGTTGTGCCTTTTGTAGCTAAAGAACAACTTAAAACAAGAGAGGAGCAAAACAGGCCAGAAAACAGGAACAGGAGACCAGGGCTGAAGGGTCAGACGACACCACGGACTGAACATCAAAAGAGAGACTGATGTAATAAGCAGGACATGGAAGACTTAGGAAGGGAGGCAGGAATGTCACTGTCCTCCCTTCTTCCCACCACCACCACAGGAATTAACTGTCCATTCAAACAACACACACAGCATTATGCATTTGGTAGGAGAAAAGGCATCAAAATTCACTCCAAACAGCCCACAGAGAAAATGCAACCATGGTTAAGCAGGGAAAAAAAAATTCCTTCTCTTTGCATTTATCAGAAACATCAGCACATGAAACAAAACCTAAAACATTTAATTGAAGTAACATTACCTTTGGGAAGTCATCCAGCTCAATCAAGCAAACTGACCATCACTGCGAGTCCTACAAGGCTAAGCAAGGAAGGAGCCCCCAGGAAAGTAAGGAAAAGCTGCCCTTTAATTATGTCTCTATAACTGCTTTGAAGAGAGAAACCCACAGTAAATAAATGGTCCCATTTTCCTTTTCCCCAAGCAGCTGCAAAGTGAACAGGTATTATTGCACCTGGAAGCACGCGAATGCAGCTTGGAGTGATGATGCAGTGAAATGCTGACAGCAAAGTACACACCTTGGCATTGATATATGGGTCAAAGGGGCCGTACTTTTTGAGTTCTTTGATCTCAAGAGCATTCTACAAAAAGGAAGAGGAAAAAGAAAAAAAATGTGATAATGAAATGGGTGAGAAACAGCAACAAAGCAATGGGTGACTCCAAGGGGTGGAACGCCAGGACACAGCATCTTGTTCCAGTCAGAGCCATGGCCAGCAAAAGCCCTTCCAGCTGGGATTGCTGTAACCTGGACCAGGCTCCAAGCACAGGCTTCTCAGCTCACTTCTCTCATTGAACAGGGTTCCCACTAAACAGACATTAATGAAACATTACCTGGAAGGATCATACCAAGCTTTGGATCTTCTGCAAAGATCTCCCCTCTAGCTGCCCTACCCAGAGCAGAACATTTACACTCAGGGCCCTCACTCAATTCCTGTCTGATTGATTGAAAAGGGTTACCTGCACTCAAGCCTATGTAACCAGACTGAGTGCCTGTAGCTGTGCCTGGAGACATGATTAACCACAGCCCCAAACTGGAAAATTACCACCAGAGACATCAGAACACGCACTCCTCTTTATTCCTGCTCAAGGAGTGACAGAGAATTGCACTACAACCAGATTTTTCATTCCATGATGTTTTAGCAGCATTTATCCCTGGGGCAGCCTAGTGCAGTGAGTTACCCGTCCTGGGGAACTTCAGTGTGGCACCTGGGTCCCCACAAAGAAGGACTGGGACTCCTAAGCCTGCCTCTGAAAGGAGTTTGCTCCCCAGCTTCTGAAAAACTACCATGGAGCAAATCAACAGCACGGACTCCCCAGCTGCTCACCTTGGCTGTGAGCTGAACTCAAGCCAGGGGTGTCTGACCTACCCGGGAATTACCTTTGGAATAAATGTTGAGGTTTAGCCTGGTGGCACTAAGGTAGGCAAACCTATTTTGGTTTACTCCTTTCCTCCTGAAAGAACACCTGAGTGGTTTGGGAGTTGATTCACAGGGACGTCAGATGTTCCTGCCTAAGGGACAGGACAACCAGAGCCCCTTGCAGCTTTAGCCACCTGCTTTGGGCCTGTCACTGTGTGTCTGTCAGGCTCACCCAGGGAGGGGCAGTTCAGTGACACTGCTCAGCTGGCCTCGCTCATGAACCAGTTCCCTTAAACAAAACTCTGAAACAACAGGAATATTTGGGTCTTCCAGCAGTAGCATTTCAGAAGTTCCCTGGAACTTTAAGGTACCTCTGATGTCCATGGGGCAGTCCCACAGGAGCCAGCCCTCTGCGGTGGACACAGCTGTCTCGTACCCCTCACTCCCTCTGCACCCCAGACCAAAACCATCAGCTTGACAAAAGGAACAAATCCAAGAGGATTTTTTTTCTTGCCTGATTGAGAAAATAATTCTTTAAGATTAAGCTAGGGATTTATCTGGGGGCACGTAGTGTTAAAGTTATCTTAGAACTTACAAATCAGCAAACTGGAGCAAGTGCCAGAGACAAGCCAGGAGAGCAGCTAAGAGAGCACGGCCAAAGAGACTGAACAAAGCTGCCGGCATTAGTTCCCAAAGGAGGGAGCCAATGGATCCTCTGCAGAACTAGAAACCTGCTCAGCTATCCAGCAGCTGAAAGGAAAACTGTGGGTTAGTCTTAGAAGCCCAGAAGCAGGAGACCACCTCCTAAGCGTTGAACAGTTCTCATATTTATGTGTCTCTCCATAAAACTTAAATTCCTTTCATCCTGCCACTAACTCAGAACTGAATGTACTGCTTTAGGCAGTGCCCGTCTAATTCCACCAGCAAGTAGGACCTTACAACCATTGCTACTGGTTTGGGAAGGGTCAGGAGTCAGCTGAAGGAGTCTCTCTCCGTGCCAGGGAAGTGATTCAATGATACATTAGAGAAAATCAGGCAGACCTGCTCATTCACTTTGGTGTGCGAAGGGCCCTGGTGGATGAGGAGCTTCACTATGTCAGCATCTCCCTTCCAGGCTGCCAAGTGCAGGGGGTAACAGCCCTTACAATCTGCCACGTTGGTGAGCGCGTCGTTCCTCAGCAGAACTTCCACAACATCCCTGAAAGAGACAGGAACTCCAGTGAGACATTCAGTCCTTGTTTCACAGCCCACATTCTGCAGCAAGTACTGAACAAGAAGTTAATCTGAACGGGAATGCTTCAGACATCCTCTTGAAATGTGATTTTTAAGTGTTCCTATTAAATGCTGCCGAAGGAAATTTAAAAAAATAAATAAATATTGCTGAGCTGAGCTCAGGAAAGATTCATGTTACCTCCATACTAATGGAGCTGAACAGGGGCTGAAATCAGCCACAAGCCTCTGCTGCGAAGTGAATTGCACCAGCACAATGAAGGTGAATAAAGATTTTAACTCTGTTCCATTTCTTAATATCTCAGGCAGCAATGAGCAACACAAGATCTACCACAGTGAAGGCTGGAGTTACTTAAAAATGTGATATGCACGCAAGGGAATTATCGGGTGGTGGAGGCCCAGACCACCCTGGACACCAGACTGACCACAGGGACTGTCACTGGGGGAGCCCCTTTCACACAGTGTTACAGCTTATCCAAATTGCTTAGAATAAAAGGGTGGTTGAAAAGCTCAGTGTGTCGAGATGCAAGATCTCTCTGTGCAGCAGCCAAAGCACTGACATTCTCCACTTCCCCTGAAGATGGAGTAGTGCCGCACCAGTGCCTCGGCTGGTGACTGAACCACACAACCGTGGCCAGGGAAGCACAAAGCATCCGCCCCCTGCGACCCAAGGCACGGCAACAGGACTCACTTATGGCCATTCAAAGCAGCGTGGTGCAGCGGGGTGTATCCAGTGCTGTCAACGCAGTTCACGTTGGGCCCTCTCCAGATGCTGCAAGACAAAAAACGGGCAGGGAACACTTAGGCAAACAGCAAACAGGGGCAGGGGCAGCAGAGCTCTCACACCAAGGTGGGTATCTGACAGCTGTGGTTAGGGGCAGCCACACGGAGCGCAGAGCGGAGGGGTCAGTGTGTCAGCACACACCGCAACACGGAATCACTGCTCTGCTTCACCACACCCTCCTGCTTTCCAACCAGAGCTCCCACTGCCACGCATCCTTCAGCCGTACACAGGCTTGCCAAAAAGCATCTTCACAGGAACATGTGCCTATTAGACTGAACCACAAGAGACAGCAAACCATTGACCCACTGCTAATTCACACCCCACAGAAGAATTCTGATGGCTCTGGGAAACTGTCCTTTTCCACAGCAAGAGTCACAAGGGGTGGGTATAAGTCAAAGACTGTGGGATACAGAGTCTGCTCTTGGTCACCACTGTGATTCCACACTGACTTCTCACTGTCCCAAAATCACTTCCATCTGTCAGCTGCTGGCAGTCTGCACCGAAGAGTAGGTGGTCTCTCAGCACTTTCGAGAGCGTTAACTTCCGTCCCTTGCTCAAAAACCAAGCAGCACAGATCTAAGAATTAACCCAGGCAAGGATAACTCTTCCCCAACCCCTGGAGGATGTCCTGTTCACATCAGCACAGAACAGCACAAGTAAGAGGCCAGTGCTGCTCCTGAGCTCGCTGTGAAAGGAGTGTGGTGTCTGCTGTCCCTCACCAGGGCCACCACCCTCTCCCAGAACGGGCGTGAAACTCAAACCAGTACATTCTTGTAAGCAAACTGGAACTGTTCACCTTTCCTGATGATGGCCCTCTCCAGTACAACCCATCACCTGTGTGTGCTGGCCTGTTTTACACTCCATCCTTTTAGGAATTACACAGGGCTTATTACAAGCCCTGACCATCCCCCTTGTGCTAACGTGGTACATTTTCCTGCTTTGTTTTCTTTGGGGATAAAACTTAACAGCGCCCTCTGATCCCCAGCTGAAATGGTTTAAAATCAGCCAGCTGTGGCTCTGTTTGAAGCTGGCCTTTTCTGAGCAACCCATTTCCTCCCCAGCACAAAATCAGAACGACTCACATGGCCCAGAGGCTTCTAAAACAGCAGGCATCACTGGGGAGCTGCTAACCAGGAGCACCTCAGTGCCACACAGCAGGAAAGGCACCAAACCAATGGGAATCTTGAGCAGACTGAGTGGAACACCAGAAGGGAATGAAGCAGCAGGCTCACTCTGGAGCATGTTTCAGTGGGAAATGGGAAGTCTGTCCCTGTCCCTTCCAAGTGACTCCTGATCCGCAGAGCATTATAAAAGGCTTTGCAGTCCTGAGACAGACCCGAGCTCTGCTAGAGGAGAGGCAGCTAAGGGGAAACTTTATCCAAGAGGACAGGCAAGTGAGCCACAAAATCCAATTTGCAAAGGATCAGAGGCTTATCCTGAGGCATGCTGCACACCACTCACCATCCTGTGCTCCAGGAGCAACCGGCAGATCAATACACACGTGCAGTGCACCTCCATCACTGACAACATTGTCCACAGGATGATGGCTTAAACTACATCCAGAAGGTCAGTGAGACACCAAAAACCCCCACTCAGAGTGTGTGCAGGAGTGCCCTGCCCGATCCAGCTCTGCCGTCCTGAAGCATGAAGGGGACTGAGCAGCGCTTAGCTCTGGTTTGTTCCTGGCAGTGGGCTCTTGCAGTGTGGTTGCCCAAATAATTTATTGCTGGATTTAAAGTGGCAATTAATGGTTAGAACTAGTGCCAGAAAGCCTTGTGTGCAGCCTAGAGCAGTTCTAACGCTGCACCTGTGCTGCCTTTGCTCGGGCTGTAACCTGGGCAGTGCCAGAGGCCCGTGGTTTTACACATTAAACTGAGCCGTGTTTAGAAGCTGAGCTCAAACTGCTTGAGGGTGAACACATGAAAAACCAGCAGCAATTAACACAAATGTTTCTTTCAGCTGAAGTTATGAAACAAGGAAAACCAGGGTCAGTGGTGCAGTGGGCAGGGCTGGGGACCAGAGCCTGGGACATCCGTCCCCATCGGAGCGTGGTGTCCCCATGATGAAACACTTCCTCAGAAATCTTCAGGTCAATGCCTTAGAGTAAAATGCAAAGTTTGTTCAAGGAGCTCAGAGGAGGAGAAAAGCTGGAGCCCAGGAGGGAGCTGGTCCAGCAGTGAGCACTGGGTGCTGCAGAAACCAACTGCCAGGATCTAAAGATATTTTAGAAAAACATCTGCTGTGTCCTCTCCTCCCCTTTGCCTTTTTATTCCTGCAAATAAAGAAAGCTTTTATCAAAGAAAGGTCAAATCATCCAGAAGATCAGACTGGAAGGATCCAAGAAGAGAACTATTTATATTTAGATATGGGGACTGCAGCAAAGTACATCACTCCCTTCCCTCCTCTTCCTCTTCAGCTCTGCCAGAAAGGCCATACAATTCTCCTGAGGTATGGAAACAGGGTGCTGAGAAAAGCAGAGCACAAAGCCCAGAACTCCCTGTGACTTTGGGCTGTTTCTGATTAAACAGAAACCCCGATCCCAGCACAGGCAGGAGAATGCTGCAAATACAGGTCCTCAGTAAAGGTCTGGAGCCAATTTGACCACTGCTGCTTTTTGATTTCTTTTCTCCCCTGATCCCCCAAAATCCCTTCACATTAAAGAGGTGGGTTGCTTTAACCTTGTGGTCTCTGTTCTCAAAGGATTACCCAGGTCTCACCTGCCCTTTGCTGCACCAGGGCAGCATCTGAAGATGCTCCTGATGGCATCTGCTTAAGACAATTAAGACTGAACATTGAGGACATCAGAAAAGCTCCGAAAATAGCAAAATCTGCTCCATTTAAACTATTTCTTGCGCTCACTTTTATCTTGCTCCATGATTCAGCAAGTGCTGTAGGCCTTAAATGAAGCTTCCTGCTTGTGAAAACTGCTGAATAAAGCACATGCTTTAGGTCACAGTGAAGCCCCAAAGTTCCTTCAAACGGGACCATATTTGTCCTCTTGCTTTTCCATTTCTTTCTTCCCAGCTGCAGTAACTTTGCTCACCAGGCAGGGAGCTAAAGCAGGGCCAAGCCTGGAGAACAACTTGGTGTTTTCAGCTCAAATGATGAACCTTTGGGGCCCGTTTCTGCTCTCACTACCATGGGTTAAGGAAGCACCAGGAGAGCTCAGGGTGCTTGTGCAGAGCAGAGGCTCTGCTGCGCCCTGTGTATTGACACACCCAACAGCAAAGACAAGAAGCACGATGAGACACCAGCAAACACGAGTGGCTCGGCCCAAAGTCACCAGGAAGTTCAAAGCAGCTGAGCACTGGCCCCAGATGTTTGTGTACTTTGCTCAAAGCCTTAGAGACAAAGTGTCAGGAGGGCAGCGAGGGCTGGAGGCGGATTCCCTCGAGTCCATTGCCCAGAGGCCACCACAGCAGGTCAGTCACACATCCCAGCTATCCACATCCATACAACCACTGGATTCCTGCAGCCAAATGCGACCCTCGCTTGGTATTTCCTGCTTACAGAGGGAACACAAACAACCCAAAGGCTTTGGGCAAGGCCTCAGGGTTAGAAAGCTGCTTATGTTTTTCTGAAGTGTGAGGAAGGCACTGCTGCAGCCACCTCGCCAGCAGGAAGGGTTTGGCACGGTGGGACTCCCAAGAGACCCCGCTTCTTACGCACCCCAACCACCAGATACTACACCAGCTTTTATAAACAAATGGCTGATGCAAGGCTGGGGAAGATTAAAGCAGAGTATTGCTGGGGCAAGGGACTCTCAACCCCTCTTGGCGGGTTTTGGGAAAGCCCAAGGAGAACAGCTGGTCAGACTCCAGCTATTGGAGTGGCTGCAGAGGAAGCCAAAGCCATGAGCTTCCACTTCTGCACTCATCAACTTTTTGGCCCAGATTTTAATTTGCTATAAGAAAAGCAGGGAGATTTTCCTCAAAGTCAAAGGATCATGAGCTCAAGTACAAGATGCCAGAATGGATGGGAAAAAGCAGGGACCATAATAAAGGCAGGACACATAGAAGTGACCCAGCTGACACTGCACAACGCCACAGCCAGCACGAGAGATGATGAGCCTCGGCTCCATAATCAGACCCGCTCCCAGCAGAACCACTGACCAGGGATTCCAGTGAAAATCCTCAGGTTCAGTCCACTCTGACTGACACACCACAGCAGAGCCATAACTGGTCCTCTGCACAGAGCCAGACCTCAAGCTCCCACATCACCAGCTCGTTCTGAGTGAAGCAACAGCTCTCAACAACAATTGCCAAGCCTCATTGCTCAACTGGCTGAGCTCCAGCCTCATTGCCCAACACCTACAGACAGTTCAGCCGGTGTGAGGTCAACAGGGTGCCGTGAGAAACCAGCATTTCCACCAGTGGAGCAACGATGTGCAGCAACCAATCCTCTGATGGCCAAATGATCCCTTCTCCCACGGAAAGGAGCAGAGCCTTTTGCTCCTCAGGTGCAGCGGGTGGCCAGGAGCAAGAAACCTGCACGGGTTTGCAAAGCAACAGCAGTCTGTGAAGGATCAGTTCAGGAACTGAGAGGCAGAAGGCGAGCTCATCTGCTTTCCTCAGAACCAGTCTGCCATCTCCCACTCCTCATTTCCAGGGGAGGCTGTTTCGGGTTGGCACAGACCCGTGACAATCACACATTTAACTCCTGGGCTTGCAGCTCACACTAGAAAGGAACCAGACAGGGTTGGCATCACTAATAGAAATTTGTCCATCCAAGCTAAAATCCCCCACTAGGAAGAGGCCAGCCCTAGCCTTATGGATGGCTCCTGGCAGTGAAAATGCATTTATTTAAACAATGTATGGTGGGGGGTGGCAGTGGGGACAGAAAGGACGGGTCAGGCGTGCAGTGTCTGCTACATCAGAGAATCCCTCCGAGCAGGGGCAAATAAAGAGCTTCAGGACAGGAAAAATATAGGTCTGGTTTGAGTGCATATGCTGCCCTTTATTCTTAAAAGCATTACAGGCACTCTGCAACCCACTGCCATTAAGGAGCATTCCCAGCTGATGACAGGCCGTGGAGCAGGAGCAGCCCTACACAACACAGGCTCCGATGCTGGCTCTGACCTCAGGGCCAGAGCCAAACGAGCTTTGCTGAGAGAAGTGCACAAAGGGTCGGCCATCAAGTCAGAGAAAGCCAAGCAGTGTCTTTGGGAGGGGTCCAGTGGCTCTGGGGTCTGATGTGTGCGGCAGCAGGAGCATCCCCCTGTCCACACCCTGTCCAAAGGCAGTGCTATGGCAGGGGAAGAGCAGGGAAAACAGGAAAGCAGCCACCCAGCATGGAGATGGGAGGGTTTGACATGAAGCCCTGGAGCTGCTGGGCTTGTTCAAGGTGGGAAAGCAACACCTAAAAGAGGACAGAGATTTGACAACATTTGCCAAATGCTGACAAACCTCTCACTGAGGTTTACCAAACGCTGATTTTGTGGCCCATTCTCTTCTTTTGCATCTGACTAGATGGGGTTTTGAGGAACAGGAGCAAAAGGAACCAAAACATTCCTGCAGAAACTGAATGAACTGAGCAGCATTATGAATGTCATAAACCAATATCCTGGAACTGCAAACCAGAACCAGAGCACTGCTCAGGTAAACATTCCCCATTCTCCATTTGCAGCTCAGCTCTGCTCCCACAGCACTGGAGAAGATGCACTAAGTGGAAGAAAATACAATATTAAAAAAATAAATAAGATATAGAGAAAATCAGCAGGACATGTGTAGATGGTGCAGGCTGCTGGGTTCCACTGAAGCACAATTCCTCAGAAAGGTGCCAGACTTTCCCTTGGCCTTTCCTCCATCGAGTACTTTCAGAGAAAGAGAAGGAAACTGCCTGGGCAGCCACAAATTCCTGATCAAAACCACCAAGCAGCTGATGCTGCAGCACTGAGCTGGCTACAGCTGGCAACCTTGCACTGGGCTTTCCCTCCCCCTTCTCCTTTGTGAGATGATTTAACAAGCTGCAGAATCCCATGGGACATGTCAGTCAGCCAACAGCAATGGAGCATCGTGTCTAGAGCCCAACATGTCCATCTGCGCTGCTCCCTTCTGACAGGCACAAAGCTCTGAGCTTAGAGTAAAAATGTCATCAAAAGGAACTTGTGCAGAAAAAATTGTGGTAGAGCACATTTCCCCCCCGCCTCCCCCCGGCTGCCAGTGCCCTTGCACGGGAAGGGATGTGCCAATTAAGTGTTTTGGGATGGCAGAAAACGTGTCACCCTCTGCTCACTGTCAGACAACATCAACGGGATCAGAACACCTCAAAGTTACTGTTTGTTTCCAGCAACCACAGAGATCTGATCCAATACACATCCTAGTGGGAATTCGGGATTTCCAGCACCTTGCACTTAGAAGGGTATGGGGATGGTGATCCTTTTTTTAAACATGGACACCCTCCTCCTGGGTGAAGTCTCACCTCCTGGTGAAGCCTCAGACTTCTCTGTAGAGAGACAACAAACCACCCCCACGTCCTCCCCATATCAGCACTAAAAGACTTCTCAAGGTCTCCCTGCTCAGCCCAGCTGGCCACGCTCCAACACTCCTCTGGGTCACCATGGCTTCTGCCTGGGCACTGGCCCTTCACTTTGTGCCATGTCACCCACACTCACATCCCTCAGCCTGGCTGCTGCCCACCCCTTCCCAAAACCCACTCACATCCCTCTCAGCCTGGCTGCTGCCCAGCCCTGACGCCTGGAACACTGAACTGTGACGTGTCTGACCTGGGGCAGATGAAAAGCAGGTAAATAGGCCAAGTCAAGCAGAGACAGAGATTCAGGGGCCGAATTACCTCTTCCCTACAGCAATTAAAAAAGCAAATGCAATTATTTTGTACCAACAACTGCACACAGAGTGCACTTTTGCCTTAGGGAGACTGAGCCAGTGAGACAGAGATTCGCACGACATTCCCCTTCCCCTGTGACATTGCCCAGATCAGTGACATGAGGACTGTGAATCTGTGCTGGCACTGCAGTGCTCAGTTCTGTGCACACAGGGAGACCCACGGACACCGGGAGGGACCCCTGGGCTCCAGCCCAGGACATCAAGACAGACAGAAGAAACACGGTGCTGGAGTGAAAAGGAAATGAGCTGCTCTGATACCGAACAGCAGAATGACAGGACAAGGAAGGGGACACGGGACTGGAGAATTCAGAGCCACAACAAAGCTTCCACTGAAGCACTGGGAGCACACTTTACCCTTGAACACAGCCCACACCAGCAGCCCAGCCGTTCACCCGCATGGCTCCATTTAAGCCTGTATCAAATCCCAGCTCCAGCTTAACCAGGAGTCCCTGAGGGCTAAAGAAAGACACAGCGAGGAGAGATTAACTGGCAACAGTGCGGGACACAAACGAGGCACCGACATACCACTGACTCCAGAGACATTCCTTCTTGATGAGCTTTTTAATTGGGTGCCCAAAGAGCAAGTGACAGGGAAAGGAGAGAGCAAAGACAGCGAGAGGAAGAGGGCAAACAGAGAAGTGACCCTGTGGTGGCTCGGATGGGAGCACGGGGGACACACCTGAACAGCCACAGAGCTCTGTGATCAGCTCTGCTTGTTCCTGGTGGATGCTATACAAGCAGAGAAAGCACTGACTTAGACAACAGTTCTTAAGGAAAAGCTCAGGAAAAGAGGGATGGAAATCAGAAAGGACATCCTTTCACTCCAGAAGCATCCCTGAAATCCAGTCTGTTAGCAAGCAGGAACAGGAGTGAATGGCCAAGGCAGGAAATTATTCCCAAATCCCAAGATAGCTCCTAGAAGTTGTCATTACTTGTCTGTGCTATCTGTACAGAGACAAAGTTAGGGCTGAAAACCACAAGTGCTGAGAGCTGAGGGCATGAGCCATGCAGTCAGACAGAGGGTATGGAGCGTGACGGTCCTGCCCTGCTCCGAGAGCCCCAGGGAAAGGCAAGGACTGCTCCCCAAGAGCTGCACCAACCCCTAATGCTGGAAAACGGAACCAATAATGGAACAGGCAGCAAAGAGAGATGTTCCCGTGTATTTCAAGGTGGATCTGCAGCTTCCAGTCCTGGTTTCACCCAAATGCCAGCTCTGACTCTACCCAAAATGACAGACTCAAACAGCTTTTTTCCTCACCAGAAAAAAAACTTCGTTCTTTGGGGAACACACACAACACAAGATGTTCCAAACCCCTCGAAATATTTCTGCCCACTTCTCTGCAAGAATAATAGACCCAGCTCTGAGCCTTTTCTCTGTTCAATACAGCTCTCCCAGCCAGGAGCTGCTTTCAGCAGCAGAGCCTTTCCCAGCCTGACATATTTAATGTACAGAAGGAATGTACATATGCAAGTCAGAATCCTAAATACATGCAGGATAAAACTCTCCATTACTTCAAACAATTTCAGGGTTACTGTGACTGTCCCAGCAAATAATTATATCTCAGCTGTAACAACTCACACCCATATAGCAACTAGGATCCTCAGAGCTTTTAAACCAATTCTCTTTAGTCTTTATTTTCAGTGAAAAGGAATGTCAAGGTCACATCCTGTTTCATTCCTTCTGTGAAATAATTTCTGTTGAGATTAGAGGAAGTATTTCCAAAATGCCAAATCCAGCACGAATTCCACACATCCTCCAAGTTCCATTTTCAGCTGTTCTGACCCAAAGTAGATGAGCCACAGGAGCTCAGACACAGCTTCACAGCCTGCACCAGGCTGAAAGGAGCTGTGAAGGGGGCACAGGGGCAACGCAGTACCTAAAAATCATGCAAAGGTGGTTACTAACAACACTCCAGGACAGCCACAAGTCATCCACGGGGATCACGGGATG
The DNA here is from genome assembly GCA_013398015.1 of Oreocharis arfaki. Classification (NCBI taxonomy): domain Eukaryota; kingdom Metazoa; phylum Chordata; class Aves; order Passeriformes; family Paramythiidae; genus Oreocharis; species Oreocharis arfaki. Next base: position 121,492 of record VZRR01003790.1, read on the forward strand.
AATCGAGGTCAAACATCTCTTACAGGGCAGTCAACTCTATCAGAGTCCCCGCTGTGCAGCGAGAAACCAGGGCTTAAGAAATCACTGGAAAGAAGCACTAGGAAGAACTAACACAAGTCCACAGGACACAGTCTCTTACTTAACCCATCTGACAGATTTCACTGTCCTTGTAACAGAACCAAGATCAGGACGCAAAGCTTTGAAGTCTTTAGAGCTTAAGGCTTTATCATAATCCTGTTCCTGATTCCTAAAAAAATTGTGCTGATTCCTGAAACTGAGAGCAGTGAGGAAGAGCTTCTGGAGCCCACCAGGGTCCCTGCATGGGGGTGCTTCAAACCTCAGCAGGCACCCAGGCTCTGGAACGGGATTCTGTTCTAAAATCAGGCGCTTTGTAATGCCAAACTTGAGCGGATTTCTCAGTGTCTTAATTAGGATAAGGCAAAAGTCGATTCACCTAATTTCCAACCCACTTCAATACTAGATTTGAAAGACCACCTATGACATCTTCAGCCTCGCTCACCCCAGGCGTCTGCATAACAGCAGGCAACAGGATTAGATAAAAATCTAATGAGATAATGTATTTACATAATATTTATGGCACTCATTCTCAGACAGGGTTTTGTTCTTGTGTCCTCAGTACGTGGCACTACAGAAACTTCCTTTGAACTGGAAAAAGCTTGAGGTTTATTTTTAAATCTAATTTCCCTTTAAAAGAAACCATGTGTTTAAATAACAAGGGAGGAGTGCGAATGTACCTGGGTTTACCAAACCCAAACACCAACTCAAGCTCAACCTTCCTTCAGCTGAGTAACTCAGGCTCCTGCAGAGTGTCCAGTAAAGCCATGCACACACACTCCTCCTCCTCTAAATCCCTCAGCATCCTGCTGTGTCAGATGCATACCCTGATTTTCACCCAAAACCCTCAACAGACACACGTCAGCAAGCCAAGCATGTACCTGAACACACGGCCCCAGCACTCTGCATCCTCCCAAACATTTAAGCAGCTCACCTTCACTAACCCTGGGGAAACAGCCACCTTAACATCCTGCGTGTGCCAGAGCTGGCTAAAATCCTTGGCTTAGGAAAAAGTAAAAACCACATAAATCTACACACCGCCAAGATAAAAATAGCTCCAAACTTAAGCCCTTTATCCAGCAGTCTGGAGGCCCAACTGGATTTTCTTCCAGGATACAAACACCTGCAGGAATCCCTGCCCAGCGTCCAGTGCCACGTTCAGTTTCAGTTAAAGGGCAATTGAAAAAGTTTAACTCCAATCTCACTCATCCAAACTTCTCAAAGCTGAGTACTTCTCACTGAGCCACGGCATCAGGACAAAGCAATTTTAGATTCAGGTCTAGAAAACGTGCATGTGACGTGATGGATACCCAGGTACCGTGTGGCAGTAATGCTCTGCCTGACCTAGGGCAGGGCATTTCCCCACCCACGAGGGTGCAGGAACGCATCCTTTGGGCAACAGGACACAAAGAGCTCTGAGGACATCACACAGGTTTCGTGATGAAGAAGAGGGCACATTCACACACCCCAGCTCCAATTTCATTCCAAAGGCAGCTCACACCTTCCTGCCCTGTCTTTATTTGAGCCTCTGCCCCCTCCCCAGCCCCCAGGCTCTTGCTGACAGCCAGCCCAGGTGCACCGACATTTCCAGCTCTGTTTTCCTCCCTCCTGCAGACAGCAGCTGTGTTCACTTCGCCAGTCGGTTGCTATAGAAACAAATCAATCCTCAACAGTTTTATTTTTACCAGTTTCTGTGAAATAGGATTTATCTCATTTCCATGACTAAGCTGTACTCTGGAGCGAGCTCTTTGGGACAGTGACAGTGCCAGCTCAGCATCGGGCAGAGCTCGCACTGCAGTGACAAGAGGAAATGGCCATCACCCGTGTTCAGAGGCACCTTCTCATCTCGAGGACACTTCACCTTGAAAGGATTCCACAGCCAGAGCACTACAGCTCTCCACAGCTGCATCCGAGGAGCGGAACAGAGCAGAGTGGATGGCACAGGCCAGGAAAGGCTCACACAGAGTAGAGGTGTCAGCACATGTTCTCTGCTGACAGCCAGCCTGGCAGCCCCTCGGGCACTGCCACAGCAGGGGCTCAGCCTCCAGGAACTGCCTTCCCTTTGTCCCAGGGCAGCTGAGAGGGGCTTTCCTTCTGGTCCGGCATGACATGGATGCATTTCCTCCATTCTTTATTACCTGTACTCTGTGTCACACCTTTCACCTATGTCCTTTCTATCCTGTTTGTCCTCCAGTCTCACTGAAATGATGCGTTACCTCACAGAAATCCAGCTGGATGAACACTGTTTCTTGGCTCAGCTGCTCCCAATACACCAAATACTGTTCCAACCATTCATCTCCAGAAAGTTCTGCTCGCTGCCAAAGGGCCTTCCACAGCCGGAGGGGACCTGTGGCACCGAGTGGAGCAGCTCCACCTCAGCAACACTCATTGTTGGGGCACGACCTGCTGCACGCAGGGAGCAAAGGGAAGGGAAGACACTGCTCCTCCGTGCCCTCACCTGCAGGTTCCTGTCTGCCCTCCTGCTGGATCCAGGAACTGTGCAGCCTCAGCAGACAGGAGTTTGTTCGACCTGCCAGCTGCCGTGTTTCCCCTGGCACAGCCAAACCTTGAGAAGAGGAGCTGGGGCTGGCCGGGCCCCTCATTCCAGCCAGGCCAAGCTGGAATCTTTACACTGCACTGTAAAGTGCACAAACCCATCCATCAAACACCCAGCATCCAGCTGAGCTCTGCATCACTCCTGCCTTCAGAACACAGAGTGCTCTGGCTGTGCTCAGATCTGCAGTGACATTTCTTCAGTTTCGGGACCGATGACACAAGCGGAAGCCATGAGGCTGTGGAAACGTCAGGATCTCATCACTCAAATACTCCAGGTTTGGTGACAGGCATAGCTGTGTTTTGTTCCCAAAATTCCTCACACAGCTCAATGGCAAGATAAGAAGTTGGGGTATACAAACCAAAAAGCCATCAGGGAACCTCACAAACATTCCCCCAGGGCACTCGAGGCTCACAAGCACCTGAGCACAAACAACCCAGGCTTTGTACAGCTGTTCAGGATCCTCCAGCCAGTGCTGGAGCCAGGCCTGGGCACGGCACGGGAAATAAATAAATGCAGTCCTTGGATGTGTTTCACTGCTCCTTCCAAGAGAGGACAGAGCACAAACCTTCAGTGAGCCCTGCAGCCGCTCCTGGGAAGGTGTGTAACCTGGCAAGTGGAAAAACACCTGGGAGCTTTGTGCCTGGACTCTGCTGCAGCCCCCAGCCCCTGCCACCGTGGGACACTGTGACTGTTCACATCCTGCACCAACAGCAGCAGTAGCTGCCTTGGCTCCAACATCCTCAGCATCCTCAACACAATGGGACCCACCTGATGCTCCTCACCTGTGACCAGGACCCCTGTGACATTCCCCACACCACACCTTAGCTCACAGCAACTCCCTGATGGAGCATTTGAGGTAATCTGCATGAGCATATGGATATTTCCAAAGCCGCTTGGCACTTCAAAACACTCTCAAAGCAAGGCAAAAACCAAGCTTGTGTTCTCAGCCTCTGTCTGACACAAACACGATGACACATTGACACTCCCAGGAGAGCAAGTCCCAGAGCACCAGAGGACTCCCCACACGGGTAAAGACTGATGGGAAGCCAATACCTGCAAGAACGTTCAGCCTGCCCAACACCCACCTGTGCAGAGCCTTCCACTTCCAATCCCCCTCTTCCAACCAAACCCTGGAAACCTGGGGTTGCCCACAGCCCATCAGGAAAGGAGTGAGACAGGGCTCACTCCTGGGGGAATTTCACAGGCAGGGAACCCATCCAGCCATCCATTCCCATGCGCCCAAGAAAGCCCCGGGTGCTGCAAAACCACAAGTCCTGCTTTGCCCACTGGCTTGGCTGAGTGGAGCAGGGCAGGGCTAATGCCACTGCTCCGAGATCCCTGAGCAAGGAGAGCCCGGTGCTCCTGACCCAGCCCTGAACACGGAACTGCGCTGACCAAAGCACGCAAATAAAAACTTTCCAAAGCTGCATCACAAGATCACACAGAGACAAAACACTGCAGAGCCACAGCCAGTAACTGCAGCCTTTGAATTCTTTAAGAAGTGCTTAGGAAACAATTCCCAGCCGAGCACCAGTGCACACCTGTGCCTGTGGCACAAGCACCTTCAGCAATCGCTGTGCTCGGGTGTGTAATTAAAGAAGGATCTGTCCCACTGCGCTGTGTGCATGGGAGGGTGTGGAGAGGAGAAGGTTTAAAGTGGGCGAGGTGATTAATCTCAGCAGCAGGACCAGGGAAAGACCCAACGTTGCCCTGTCCCGTGGGAATGCAGCAGGAGCAGCTCCCTTGTGATGGGGAAGGGAGGGCAGCACCTTGTCTGCACAACCCTGGAAGCTGGACCTTGGAGCCTCCCTGCTCCCTCCTCCCTGTTCCCTGCTGCTGTCTCTGCCAGACACTGCAGAGCTCAGGGCTAACGAGGCCTGGGGACACATGGAGGGACCCTGACCTCGGACAGGGCAATCCCCCCCTTCCCTGGCAACGGCACCGTGTCCCTTCCCGAGGGAATGGCAGCAGACAGGCACAGATGGAGCCTCACCCCCCAAGGAGTACACAGAGCACTAACAGATCCCTGCTGTAAACCATCAGCCACACCAGAACAAACACCAAACCCCACTTTTTAAAAAAAGAACTCATTTTTCTGACTCGCAACCACCCTTGGACCGTTGGAAGCCACCTCAGGTGTTCTGCCATCCCACCACGTTGTTTCCTAAACCAACCAGACCCCTCACCAGCAGCAACTGCTGCAAATGGGCTGGAACAAGGGTTGTGGCTTCTGTGGAGCAGCACTCGACCCTTCCCACAACAGATGTGCACCCAAACTCCTCGTGTCCTTGATACACTCCCTGAGGACTGCACATCCCATCTGGGGCTCAGCAGCAGCCTCAGTTTCCCCCTCTGGCAAGAGAGATCCAGGCTTTTCACAGCAATAGATGAATAAAAAAAGCTGCTTCTGCAGATTTGGCTTTAACACAACCCATCCCTCATTGCTCCTGGCAAAACCTCCTGAATGCAGCCTGATAGCTCAGCCACAGATTGTTCTGTTGTTTCCTGCCTTTAACTTCACAGTGAACCACTAAAAAAAAAACACAATAAATCAAATTCCGCAGCCTCGATGCAGAAGTGGCTCATAACCCCAAGAAACCTCATGGATTCACAGAGCATTTCTGATTTCTGGTCTTGCTGTTGCTCATAAGACTTAAGCTGTGCATGCACAGAGTGGGTTTTCTCTCTGGCTGCTCCCTGCTCCTCACACGGTGCTTCTGCCTGTGCCATGATCCATGGCTGGAGCCGGAGCAGCTGGGCCTGGCTGAGGAGCCGGGATCTGCTCCCGACTGCTGGGCCAGGCCTCCAGCAGCTCCCCAGGCCCTGGCAGATCCCAGGGGCTGCGTGGACGCCGGCAGGGAGCCGAGCCTCCCAAACCCTGGCAGCCATCACCTCTTTGTGAGCCCACCATCTGCTCTGGCAAACCCACACTCCCATTTTCCCCCTCCTGCATCCTTCCCATTCCCCCAGCCCGCTGTCAGCATTCCCGATTCCCATCAGCTTCCCACTGAGATTTATTCTCCTGCCCAATGCCCTGAGTGTTACACCCCAGCACCCTCGAGAGAGAAACTTTAATTGTCTTTGAAGTTCCTCCTCCTGTGGCTTATCCCGCTCAGTCCCATCCTGTTTCCTGCTCACCTGCAGCCATAGGTGATTGGAGTCTGCGTGTGCCTCCACACCCAGCGGGCCCTGCTCGGCCTCGGCAGGAGCAACACAGCCCAGACCGTGACAAAGTTCACATGTGACTGATAACAGACACGGTGGCAGCTCAGGTTACGTGACAAAACACTGCATTCCAAGGAATTTACTGCCAGGGGCATCTTCTACCACTTCATGGAGCAGCACTTGCTCTCTTTGGAAGAGAAATGGCCCAAACCGAGGAGTGCCAGCTCAAAGCAGGTGCCACCTCAGCACATACCAGGTGTAATAGGGGAATTCCAGGGAAAGCCTGGTTTGTACCCCACCCAAAACTGTATCTTTGTGACACCTGAAATGCAGAACTGCCAGAAAAAGCTGGGACAGACACCTCAGGAGAGATGAGATTGGGTAACAGGTTGTCCAAACAGCGGGACTTAAAAAATAAATAAAATAGAAACTAAAATAGGGACTTGAAATTGGGTGGAGAAAGGAGCAAAGGTGCCAGCCCAGCAGGGTGTTTACGACCCTGCTCTGGGGGTAGAGGGCAGCTCCTGTGTCAGGAGAGATCCTTAGAGACACGAAGAGCCTCAGCAGGACCAGGGATCAGCCTGAGCAGGGCCAGGGGCTGCCTGAGGAAGGGAAGATATGGAGCACACAGACCTGACCAAGGGCAGGCTTCTCCCCACAACCACGGCAGGCAAACACCACATTAGAAAAGTTCCCATGTACTAGCATTGGAAAAGGTGAGGTTTTCTCCACCCTAAAATTCATCTGTCTGGTCCCTACGGCCTGCCCCAGCCTGTCCCCTATTACCTCTGGCCTCTCCTTGCAGGGACACTCTGCAGCTGCTTCTTATCAAAACCTCACCACAAGCTCCTCACCTGGAGGAGTCTCGTAACATAGAGCCAGAGCCCAGTGAGTGGCCAGGAGGTGGGAAACTGTCACAAAGCCCCTAAATGGCACACAGGATGTGCTGCCGTGCCCCACAGCGTGCAGCCAGACCAGGAACTGGTGTCACAGGCACAAATCCCAGCTGTACAGGGAGAAACTGGTTCAGGGTCTGGGACTCAGGTGGGGGAAAGGAGCTGTTCCAGTGTCACCGACAGGTACATCCAACAACCATGGTAGTGAAGACAGAACATGAGTGACAGCTGTGACAGTCACCGTCCTTCAGACACGTGTCTGTGCACGAAGCCACGTTCACATGTGAGAAATACAGTAACAGGTCAAAGGGATGGCCTGGCCCACTCTGGCCCCACAGGCACTGTCCCAGGGAAAGGCAGGGAAAAGGCACCGTCGTGCCCGGGTGCTGTCAGGCAGTGGTGGATCTGGTTCAGCTCACGGAGTGCTCAACTGCACTGATCTGAGCCCCCTGTGGATACATCCATCCCACTCAAACAAGGGCTCAGACTGTTTAATATATCAAGAGAAGAACAAAGCTCGACCCAAGGGTAGATTTACTTTTCAGAAAGGCAAACGTGTGCCCCAGGGCAGGGTGAGCTCTCGCACATCTGCAGGCCTCTGCCACCAGCCCAACCTGCAGGTATCCAGCTGGGTTATGTGACAGGAAGACCTGATCAAATTTGGCCAAAAACAGGCAAGCCACATCTCTCTGAACAGTCAGGTCACATAGCAGCAGTGTCACTTGGCACTGGACACAAATCTCGTCCACACATCCCAGTACAAACCAATTGCTTAGAGACCAGGAGCAGCAGCGTTCCCAGCAGAGGCCGAAGTGGCCCAAAGCTGCAGCTCTAGAAGCGCAGCAGCGAGAGGTGATGCCGAAAAATGGAGAAGAGAAACAAAAAACTAACAAAGGTCCAAGAGCTCCAACCAGAAAACTCCACAGCATGGGGCTGGGGACGAGCCGACCCCAGCCCCACGGCCCCCGCCGAGCCCGGACCCGGCAGAATGTCACCGCCAGCCGCGACGATGCCAGCGCAGGGCCCGGACACCTCGCCCGACACCCGGCCCCACACCTGCCCCGGGAAAACAATCCAGCAGCTCTCCCACCGCGGGAATCTGCCCCGGCCATGGAGCCCTCCAGACACACCACAGCTTCCCAGTGACGCCAGTCTGCAGCATCCGCACAGCAGCGCTCTGATGTCAGGGGGACAGGCCACCCGCGGGCAGCACGCAGCCCTGGCAGTGCCCGCTCCAGAGCCAGAAAGTCACTCCCCTCTCCTCTCCCAGCCCACCGGCCCCCGGCTTCTAGCCGAGGGCACACCAGCCCAAGGACCTCCGCCGCAGCCCCCTCTGGCACGGCCGCCTCGCATCCCTGGTGCCACCAAACTCTCAGGGGTGCCCAGGTCACACGCCCCTCACAGCCCGCTGCAATGTCTCATCCCACCTCCTCGGCCCTCGATTCCTACCCGGGGAGCCTCCAGCTCCGGCCCACCCCCACGGGGGACAGACCGGGGACAGACCCCCGGCCTCCCCCACAGCGCCGCAGCCCCAGGAACCTCCGGCATCCCTTTGTGCCACAGCCCTCTCACCATGAGCACATCGAACTCCTACAGCTGCCTCCCAGCCCCGCTCCTCTGCAGCCCCCCAGCCCCATGCACACGACCCACAGCTCCCCGCTCCCTTCCCGCAGCCCCACAACCAGCTCCCGGGCGGCGCACAGCCCCCACCTCATCTCACATCCCTCGGTCTCCACCCCCGGGGCCGCGCTCACCTGAGCAGGCTGGACAGCGGGTGCCCCACACCGACGCTCCCGCCGCTCCCACCGCCGCCTCCCCCTGCGGAGCCGCCGCCGCTGCCACCACCACCACCGGAGCCGCCGAAGCCGGAGCTGAGGCGCTTCCCCGAGAGCAGCTTCTCCACGGCCGGGAGGTTCCCGGTGCGCGCGGCCTCTAGCAGCTCCTGCTCCTTCCCCATGGCCGGCGCGGCCCGGGCGCCCGCGCGACTTCCGGGGCGGGGCCGCGCCGGCTGGGGGCGGGGTCTGAGGGGGCGGTGTCTGCGGGGCGGGGCTTTGGGCGGGGCCTGGGGAGATGGG
>VZRR01003799.1:9450-34351 GCA_013398015.1 Oreocharis arfaki
GGGGGGGGTGATGTATGGAGCGGGGGATTAGGCAGGGGGAGGCGGCGGCTGCAGGACACACATGGCAGGCGCTGACGGAGGGGAAAGGGCTGCCGGAGCAGGACGGGGGTGAGTCCCAGGTGGCCAGGATAGAAATTCCTCAGCCTTCCCTAGAGCTCGGATTTACCCCGTGGCGATGAAGATGGCCCCGCCGGGCAGCAAGGGGCTTGGGGCATGGTCTCTCTCAGGAAAGCGTCCTGGTGCTCGGCTGCAGGGAGGGAGCAGGGTACCTCCCAGCCGGGGGACTGTCTGGACAGGCCTCCCCCCTCCTCCCACGGCCCAGGCATCCACCTCTCCTCCCCAGAGGAGACATGAGGGAGGGGAGGCGTTTGGCAGAGGGTAAACAGAGGCACGGTGGAGTTGCCTCTCCCAGTTTAATGGGTCAAGGCATGGCGGCTCTGGGATTCCCAGCCGCAGCTCATCTGGGGCCCTAGGAGCTGGGGGGACCACGCGGCTCCTCTGCCGTCTTGACGGGCACTCAGTGTTCGGAGAGCCCTCGCCGCCTCCGCCGGATGGCGATCTGCCCGTGGGAGCAAGGACATCCCGGATCCTTCCCGCGCGCCCGGGCAGGTGGCGTCGGGTGTCCGCAGCTGCGAGCCGCCTTTCATCCTCTTCCAGGCCGGGGCTCGCTTTCCGTCACCTGCTGCCCTCCCGGACGGAGGCCAAGAGCCCGCGGGCAGGGCCGATGTGCGAGACGTGGCCGCTCTGCCCGCACGTCCTCCGGCTGGAGGGGGGGCAGCGAGACACCCGCGGCAGCATCCTGCCCCACGCACCCCGCTGCCAGCTCCTCAGCTCAGGGCGGGCATAGCCTGGATGGACCCTGGCAAAGCCCCAGTCCAGAGCCAGCAGCTCCACGCGCTTTCCCTGCAAAACTTCCCGTTGCCTTCAGTTGCTGCAGTCAGCGGGAGGAGCGGGGGCGCGGGCGGTGGGCGGTGTGGGTGCTGTGGGAACACACGCGGTCAGCAGAGTGCCCGTGTCCGGGCACACGCGTGTGCGGTGCCAGCACATGCGTGTGAGCAGGGGCGAGTGCGTCTGTGGGGAGATGCACACACAGAGACCTCCCTGTGCATCTCTGAGAGGGCACTGCACGCCTGTGAGACTGCAGCATCCCTTCTGCTGCAGCGCTGCTCGGCGTGTGCAGCCTAATGAGCCGGCACAGCAGAGCTGATTGAGGGGACAGACAAGCGGAGCTCGTCATTAAGGAAGGCACTGCAGCAGGTACCGGTGACAAGAGGCTGCCTTGTCCCCCCGGGGTGATGGCAGCCCCCGCAGGGGACAGTGACAGCCTGAGTCCCCAGGAAAGATGGCTGAAGATGAGCATCCCACGCGCTGTAGCCCTCGCCCAGGGCCGGCTCCATCAGCAGAAGCAGCCAGGGAGCGGGAATTGCTGCTGCCTGCGTGCAGGAATGAATCTGCCAGACCTTACAGGATGGGACTGGCAGGGGATACCAAGCCCTGGAGCTGGTGGCTTGTCTACAGCCCTGTTTGCATCCTGTCCACAGCACCTTCCACCTGGAAGACATTTGATGCACACTCGCATAGCGTGACGATGCGCTGGCTGTCAAAGCTGCCCCCTCAGATCCCACCATTAGGTTCTAGAGTGAACACGCAGCAGAGGGGACAGAACAGCCGGCTCCCAGCAGCGTGGTGAGACTGTGCCAACAGCCCACAAGGACGGGGAGCCTTGCTCAGGGCTGTCAGATTCTTGCTAGAGAAACTCAGAGAGCTGGAAAGGAGCCTTCACCGCCTTCGTAGCCAGGAGCTCCCACACTCCGCCTCCCTCCTCGGCTCTCTTGCTGGCCATGCCTCTCCCTGGGGGGCCATGTCCTCACAAGACGTGTCCGCAGATCCCCCCTTGGAACCCGGCCGTTCCTACGGGCATCTCCATCTGGAGGGCTGGGAAGGTGTTGCTCTGTCCCTTCCAGTAGGTGTTCACTCTGAAACCTAATGGTGGGGCAAGAGCCTGTCGTGAAGGCAGGAAGGGATCCTGCTGGAGCAGAATCCAACCCTCTGCCTCCTCCCTCCCATCAATGCAGCCCTGCATGCCCTGCTCCAGTCACCAGTGCCACAGGCAGAATAAAACCTTCCGGAGTGAGCATCCCCCTGACCAGAGCAGCTCCGCTCCCTCATGAGGGGCTCAGTCAGTAACTGCTGGGCTCCTGCCAGGGGCACCTGAGTGTTTACGAGTTGATAACCTTATCACAGACACATCCCAAATTAAGCTTGTTAGCTCTGCATGATAAACAACATATGGGCTGGGGCCAGGGCACTCCTCAGGCCCGCGTGCTCTCCGGCAGCCGCGCGGCCCGTGGGGCAGTGCCGGCAGAGAACAAGCAGCTCTGTGTTCACTGCAGGGCCGGCCCCTCCCTGCCCTTCACAAAACTGACCTTCAACCCTATGGCTTCGCTGACCCTCCAAACCATAATGTTAGTCCTGGGTTTCTCCTCGGGACTAGGGGGGAGCAGGAGGGGGGCTGGGTTGGACAAGGTTGTCAAGGCTTTGCCGGTGCTACAGGATCCCCTTCCCACTCCCGCGGAGTCTGGGGCAGCACAGGAGAGAACTGAGGTCTGTTGAGGGCTGGGAGAGGAAGGGATGATGGAGAACAGCAGCTCTACTCCCTATGGAAGAAAAGAAGGGACAGCAGTGCGAACTGCTGTAGGGTCTGTAACACCCAGGGGTTACACAGGGCCTGTGACCCACCCCAGGATGGCTTCTTTGTCCAAAATCCAGCTGGTAGCTGGAGATACCCAACCACCCACCCACACAGGCATAGCAGGGTGCTAGTAGGGTACCCCGGCATGACTCACCCAGTGCATCCACCCCACCATCTATCCTTGCCTTCATCCCTCCTGCTCCCTCACCTATCCACCAGACATCAACCCTTGCCTTCACTCCTTCTTCTGCCCTATCAACCCACCTCCCCATCCACCCTTGCCTTCATTCCCCCTCCTGCCCACATCTCTGCTCTCCCTAAGCTCTGGGTGCTCATCACCTGCCCCCCCCCCGCCAAAGCTCATTAATTACCAGCCCACGTCTCTGGGGCCAGACCTCTTAACAGGGTGCAGGGAGAGCACCCGCTCACTCCCCCTCCTCACAGCTCTGCGTTTCTTATCTCCGAGATCCCACCTTGCTGGCAGAGGAGCGAGGCAGGACGCCGCTTCCCTGGGGAATGGCAAGCCAAGCGATAACGAAATCGCAGTGCGAGGAGAAATTACCTTGCCTGAATTTTAAAAACTTCTCACTGAGGTTGCCGTGGTAACTGAAAGGTGCATCACGTTGCTCTGACAACCCCGAAACAGGCAGGTTTTTGCCTGGCGGGCTCCGAAGCGGCAGGTTTTGGGAGGGAGGAGCCCAGTGCGGTGGGGAGCAGAGATGTTCAGCCCCGAGCACCCGAGACAGAGATGTCTCCCTCCCCATAGCCACCAGCTGCATCGCTACCCCACCATTTCCAACCTCTCCCCATCCATCTCTCCCAGGAAACAATGGAGGAAGAGGACTGAGGAGCTCCAAGCCCAACCATGCAGTCCTCTCAGAAGGTTGTAGGGTGTGGGATGGGCTCCAGGTTTGTTCACCCTGCTGTAAGCTTCCCTGGCTCTGCAGGAGTTGCTGGGAGCCCCAGCAGGCAGCCTGGGGACCTCTCTGCACCCTGTGTGGGGAGTGGGTTGTGCACCCAGCACGGCTCTGGGCTCCAAGACCCCAAGCGAGTGCCAGCAGCATTGTCCCAGTCCGTGTAAATCTCTCTGCCACGGAAATAGCCCCAGTGGGGTTGAAAAATAGCAGGTGACTCACGCAGAGCAAAGGGTCCAAAATAGCCCCTCCGGAGCACTCCTAAAATTAGTCTCCCTCCCGGGAGGTCCCAAGCACTGTGTCCTTGCCAGGGCACAGCCGCGGTGTTGAGCCTGCCTGGCTGCTGCCACCACGGCCACTTCTCTCCGGGGTGGGGGACACAGGGCTCCCTTTGCTGGTCCCATCCCTCCAGTACCTCCTGAAAACCCACCCTTGGGTGTGACTGAGCCGTGCATCTCTGAGTGTCTGTCAGATCCGCGTGGCTCCTCTGGCTGTTTCTCGGGGGATGCCCCATGCAACACTCGCGGCCCCCAGCAAGACTCAGGCACCAAAAAACACAGCCTTGGAAGCTGTAAGCTAGCAGGGTACCAAGGACTCGCCCCCCATCCTGCTCCCTTTGCTTGGATTACGGTGGGAGGGATGCCGAGGCAGCAGATCAGGTGTTTTCCAGCGAGCAGACATTCGGGTTTTCCCTCACCAGCTCGCCCACCTCGTTGTTCCACCATGGCAGGGCAGCACCAGCCCGCTGCTCCCACCCGCTGCCGGTGCTGGGAGGCGTGCGGGGCTGGGGGGACACATGGAGGGACCCCGGGAGCAGCATCCGCTCCGCTGGCATGGCCGAGAGTGCTCCCCATGCCGGGCCGTCGCTGCTGCGCGGGTGAGCTGTACCCAGTTAATTAGAGGAAGGGATGAATAATTCCTTTTTATAATGCACCGTCGCACGGCAGATGCCGTCTGCCTCGGCGCGCCGCGCGCGGGAGCCCGCGTTATTCTGCTCTCAGCAGAGTTATTTATACACTGGGACATTTTTCAAAGCGCCGCTTTGATGGTCTTCCACCAGCTCGGAAAAAAAAGTAGTCCATCCCAAAATAACCCGAGTGAAAGTCACAGCTCTTCATTACGAAGAGCTTCAACCGGGGGGCTCGGAGAACAAAAACCCGTCACATTCCTCCCATCAAATCCGCCCTTTTCAAGTGCATTTCAAATAGGTTCAAGCCGCCGCGGCGGCCTCTAGACGAGCGCTAATGATGCTGCGGGCACATCCCGCCGCGGAGACGGATGGGGCTGGGGGGCGGTGGGTTTTAAGCAGCTTCCAGAGCCGACAGATGTTTTGGGGTGCACAGGACAGGGTCCCGGCAGGACCGCAGTGGGATATGCTGGGAAAAATGTAGTCCCGTTCTTGCCTGGTTTTTCGTGCCGCCGGAAGCAGTTTCTCTCCCCAAACCAGGCTTTGGAGGAGGGGAAAAAGCACCACATACATTTTTCTTAGGAACTGGAGCAAAAAAGCCCCAGTGTCTGTTTCTCAATTGCACCTGCATGCACCACCCCTGAGGTCTTGTTGCTGCTAAAGGGAAAAAAAATGGGGTGGAGGTAAAGAGATTTTTGTAGGTGGTGAAAAATTCCTGTGAAAACGTTTTTGACGTGAAATCGTCTCCCATCCAAGTTCCCTCCTGGCGGAGAAGGTGAGCGGCTCTCCCCCCACTCCCACACCTGGCAAAGGGCCTAAGCTGCTCACCCCGCTCAGCCCTCCGGGTTCGGCGGGGCCAGGGGCCCGTGGTGGGGCACTCAGGTTTTCCCCACCGCCAGGCTCTGGCTCACTCCCTGGATCGCCAGGGCTCTGCCTGCAGCAAGGCTGACACTAGCCTGCCCGCAGCCCCTCGCTCCCACCGCCCAACCCCCTCGTCCTCTCCCCCCGGGGCTTGGCTCCACTGCCCGGGGCTCTGCAGCCTCCAGCCCAGCGCGCCGCGGCTCCGGGGCTGCCTGGCTGGTGATCGACGGCTCACTGCCGGAGGCAGAGAAGAGTCTCTGCTGGGAAAATCGTTTCTTTACCCTCCAAATCTGCCTGTTCCAGCATTTCTGCAAGGCTGGAGCATCTCCCCTGGGAGAGCCTGGTGTTGGAAGATGCCCAAGGAGCCAGGACAGTGTGAACGTGCTGGATGTAGCCACAGGTCCCAGGCCCTGGGATCCCAGCCCCCATCTGTTTTTGTTTTCTTCCAACAACAACAGAGTCCCCCCCACTCCACCCCTCAGGGCTGCAAATTGTGTCCACGTTGCTGCAGATGGCGAGTCAATTAAAACCATCTTTTTTTTCCGCCCCAGCAGAGAAACCTGGACCGTGCAGTTCCCAAACCAGAACCGGGCTCTTGGTGGAAACAGCATCCACGTAGAGCAGCGAAGGGATAAGGGACACACGCCCCCTTCCTCACCCACCCTGGTACTGTGGGGGTGGGGAGGAAGGATGTCCAGGATGGCATGGCCACTGGTCCAGGGCCACAGGGATTCCATGCCAAGGGGCAGGAGGGGGTGGTGGTGTAAGTGAGCGCCTGGAGCAGGGTTCCAACACCCTTCCCAACCCCCTTTATCTGTTCACCCTCCCCCTTGGCTGTCCTCTTCCTGCCATTTGAGCATCCCAAAGAGGCAGGCTGCCAGCGTGCCACAGCAGCACCCATGGTGTGCTGGCAGGATGCTGCACCCTGGCCCTGCCCATCCTCCCATCACAGCCCCACAGCTGAAGTCAGAGCCAGGTGGTTGTGAGGCATTTTGGTAAAAAAAACTGTTCCAAGGCAGTTCCAAAGTAGTCAGGACACATTTAGTAGATCGGGAGAGGATGGACCAACATGGTGGGGAAGAGAAGGCGAAGCAGCCTTGTTAAATCCCCCACAGCAGAGTGGGGAAAGGCACTGGAGGGAGCATGAGCACACCCAGGTGCATAACCTCACACACATGCGTCTGTGTCCCCAGCCCCAGGCTCTCCCATGGCAGCAAACACCATCTCCCACTTCAGATCCCCTTTTGGCACCAGGATACAAACCCCGTGGAGCTGTGAGTGACTGGCTGTGGCTGACACTCAGCACGTGCACAGCCAAGGTGGTCCCAAACTCTCTCCCTGCCTGTCCTGCTGGGCACGGGAGGCTTTTTGGCAGGGGGAATGCAGGAAAGCCAACCCCATCCACACACTGTCCTGAGGCCTCTGGCAGCCCCAGCCAGTGGCACAAGGATGTGTTCCTGCCTGGCAGCAGCAGTTCAGTGACCGTGCAAGAGAGCGAGGCAGGCCTGGGGCTGGCCATGCAGTGCTGAGCTCTGCCACGGGTTGGTAACTCCAGCGATTAAGGAATACTCAGGAGGAAAGCTGTTCACACTGATGATTTGGCTGGTTTCCTCACCTCAATTAGCGTGCAGGAGCTCACAATTCTCCAAAGGCCTCCTGGAAAGACAGGGCATAGCAGGCTTGGGAGTTTTAATATTAATAATGCTGAAAGGCAGCCAGAAAAATCCCAAACTTTAAAACTACACCAAGAGGGGCCTTAGATTCTGCATACTGTAGGTGCTGGAAGGAGCTGCAGCCCTGTGGGAGCCAGGGCCCTAGAAGTCATCCTGCAGCTTCCCTGTGCCTAGAAGGAGCCTCTGGCTGCAGTCCTGCTCTTACATACCTATTGCCCATGGCAAAAGGCACAGGGTCCCTTTGGGGCTCCCCCCTTCACCCCTAGCCTGGGGTCTCCACGTGTTCTGGGGCTTAGTGCCTTTATTTTTCCATTGTCAGCCACAGAGAGACCATGTGGCTGCTCAGCAACAGGGAAACCAAAGCACAGGAGTGCAGCGAAGCTCTGCCCATCCAGAGACTGCTCTGCATCTCCTCCTGCCACTGCCTGGCTCCACAAGCCTCACTCCAGTCTGTCCAGTGTCCCTCTGCATTCCTGGTGGGACCAGCTTCAGCCCCCCCAACATTCTGACCATGGCCTGGCACCTTTTTGGGGCACTCTGGATCAGGCTCAGGCTCAGCCGCAGTGGGATTGGCGCAGTGGCAGCCCTGCAAGCCGTGCCCAAGGCAGCTCCCCCCCCGTTCCGAGGGAGATCCTGCATCATCACTGCACACTTCTGGGGCTGGCCCCATCCCACGGCTTCTCCTCCCACCCCCACAGAGGTCGGTCCCCAGGGAGGCAGGGACACCACGTCCCGCTGAAGGCTGTGGGCCACGGTGCATTCAGTCACGAACAGCCACACGGTGCTGCCTAAATTGGAGGCGCGGGTGCTGGCAGGCGGCGGTGCCTCCATGCCCTGCTCCAGCGCCTGGCATGGGGTTCGGGGGCACGCCTGGGAGTGGGGGGCCTGCATGCAACCCCCCCAACTTCTCCTGTTCCCTGGGCACCCAGCTGCAGTGCCTTAACCCAGGAAGGGGGCTTTAACCCTTCTAACCAAGAGGGGGTGGCTGCAAGCCCAGGACCCCATTAAAGCCTTGCCCCAGGAAGGGATCTTGCTTTGAGCACCCCACTGTAGCTGTTATCCCCAGGAGCAGCTCCCTGTGCCCCCATGGCACGCTCCTGGCTCCCCGCTGCAGCTCCTGGCACTGGGGCAGCATTTTGCTGCAGCAAGGAGGGAGTGAACCTGACAGGAGAACACTGCGCTGTGCCCACTGCAGGCCCTCCCCCCGTGCCCGCGGCATCACCCCTCATCAGGAGGATGCACTGGGACAGGGATCGATGGGCTGGGAAGAAGCTGAGCTACACAAATGCACTTTATCGATCCATCGAACCCACCTGCTGGGAAACAGACCCCCCATTTACAGCCCAGAGCAGCAAAGCACTTCGCTGTGTCGCCAGCCGGGACACATGGGGAGGGGAGCGGGGAAGGCTGCCGCAGGCACTCGGGGCCCCATCGCAGTGCACCAGGCCTGCCTTCCCTACCATCACCCTCGGGGGAAGCTGGGGCAGGGAGCTGGCACTTAGACGTTGTTTCAATCCACTCGGCTTCCTCTGCGGAGCCGAAGAGGGAGTGTGAGACGCTAGGATGAAGCCCTGGAGCCCCGGCACAGAGGCAACGCTCCACGGCAGGCTGTCACAGCCGGGCCACGCCTGCCACCTGGTGGAACGGCCCGGAGACTCTGGCAGGGACCCCCGGCCCTGCAGTCCCGGCCCTGAGGCACAAGTGGGGGGATTCCCCACCTTGGCTAACCCCAAGCCAGGAACCCCTCAAAAACCAGGCAGGGGCCTGAGCGTGCAACACAGGCACAAGTGCAGCTGCAGCAGCCGGCAAAGCAGGATTCACCACTCCAAAAAGCAGCCACAAGATGCTGGCCTTGACGCCCAAGAGGGCTTTTGCCCCAAGCACGAGTGGTGAAGCTGCCCCTGCTTCATCCTACCCCTTCCTATGCCCACGTGGACAACAGGAAAGCCCACGGCTGGCTCGGCTTTGTGTGGAGGCTGAGCAAGACCCATACCCAACACCATCAGCAAAGGCAGAGAGCTCAGGGCTGAGACCAGCTCTGCTCATCTCTGCTCTTGGGAAGAGGAGTGTGAGCAAGGCACAGCACAGGCAGAGGAACAGAAAGGAACAGGACAGCTGCAGGACACCTCTGGTGAACCTCGTCCTCCTGTCACCCAGCCTGCCACAGCTCCCCACAGCACCGATGTGGGCCAGAAGCCGAGGGGGAGCACACAAACCCTCCCAGACATGCCACATGTCACCTCCCTCCCTGCCAGCCCCCTGCCCACCACAGGGCCAGCAGGTAACACCCAGGGACTCCTGAGCAGGGGCAGACAGTGCTGCTGGTCCTCTCCTGCCCCTACAGCGATGGCAAGAAGGGCTACAGAGAGATGTGATGCTCCACCAGCCACTGTCCATGCTGGAGCTGTGAGAAAGATGCTGAGAACAAGGCACAGCACAGGGATGGAAGGAGGGAGGCGAGGGGAGAGCGGCATGGAACGGAGACTCCAGGATGAAGTCTCATCAAGGAAGAAGCAGAATGACAGAAAGGACAAGTAGCATTGGCAACTTAATTCTTCATTCACCCACCGAGAAACAGAAATAGGATAACTTTTGGATGTATTTCATTTGGAAATGAGCCAAACTGGCAACTAGAATCAAAGTCTTCAAAAAGTCTATACAAAGATGTATCATACAAAATGTACAGGAAAATTCTCCAAAAAAACCCAGACAGACAATACAACAAAAGGAGAGCAGAGACAGTTTGAAAGCACAGCTAACAGGTCCTGCTGCTGCTCCAGAGGGCGTGAGCGGGACCTGGACAACACGTTGAAACACAGAATACATTACACTATATACACGATCAGCCATTCCCTTTGGTCTAACCAGGAGCTCTCCAGCATGAAGTTGAGTCAGTTCAATCTGCTCATGGAAGTGTTTGTTACATGCTGAGCAGGGAACGACGTCCAAGGGAATGAAATGGTCAACTCTAAACCAAAACCAGGATACAGCCAGGTCACCAAGGCTACGGAGTTTAACAGTCAGTTCTTGCTAACAAGGAAGTGCTTGGCAGGCCAGAGGAGTTACTCCATCTCCGTGAAGCGAGCGAACATGGCTTTCCGCACCGCATCTTTGTACGAATCCGCCGTGGAGACGCCGTAGGAGCTGCCCTTGGCTCCCAAGCCAGCTCCTCTCATTCGTACTTGGGCCTGCAAGGGAAGACAGACACACTTCAGCTCTGCAGTGAGGGGGCCAGACCACCACCAGGGCAAAATCCCATCAGTCCAGCCAGGTTCCCAAGCTTCCCTGGGGAAACCCACAGCCATAAATACCACCACAGACAGCAAGAGACTGGAGTATACCTAACAGCCCATCCTCACTGGCTTCATGCTACTCTGACCCCACTCCAATTGCACAGCACAACATGAAGCACAGGCAAAGCCATGAAAGGCAACGACTGGAGGGAGTCCCCTCCTGGGGGACTGGGGCCACAGCACCTCAGCAGTCAAGTGCCAAAGGGAAGAAGCACAGCCCTGCTTCAGCATCTGATGGGACAAACATGAGCAGGAGCCAACATAAACAGAGGCAGCTTTGCTGTGGCTGGTAGTTTATTCCTTCAGAGCTCTTCAGCAGCAAGTGCTTCTGGTTAAAAAAGCAAAAACCAAAGCCACCAAACCTCCTCAAGGAGACACCTCTCTTTACTCACCTCAATGGGTGCTGTGATGCCCTGGCATTTTCTTCCCAAGCCCGAACCTTCCCTCCATCCCATGGCCTGCAGCATCTTGTTCCCTATATTACTGTTGTCAAGGCCATCTTTGGTGGGCTGCTCGTAATTCCTGCAGGAAGAAGAGATGAGTTAACACATTACCCACACTGCTCACAGTGCCGTGAGGCAGTTGCTGAGGAGCTTTCAGATACGTACACTGTGCCTGCATCGTAGACCTTCTTGCGCTTGGGCTCCGGGGGCTCGGGGATGCCGTACTTTTCCCGCCTCTCAGCTGCTCTGTCTCTGTATTTCATCTGCACAAAGCAGCCACAGTTAGCACGGAATTCAAGACACTTTTGTTCATCTTTGTCTATGGCAGGCAGATAAAACGCCTGCTACTACACAACACTGTAGATTGCAGCCCACTAATACTAACACCACCAAGAGCAGAGCTCCAGAACCAAGTCCCTGGAGCACCACCTGAACCAGCAGAGGGGCAGGAAGAGACTTGCAGGTTTCTAGTCCCAGTCTAGCAGTCCTGAGCTAGAGGTGGAATGATCCTTCCCTGCTAAGCCATAGCTGTGAGATATGGGACATTTCTCTCCATGTAACAGGGCAGCTCTGAACCTTGACTGGAAAAGGGGTTGGCTTACAAGGATTATCTCGAGTGACGTGTGTCAGGATAAGGAGAGCTCAACAGATCACCTGTGCAGTTTTTCCATTAGCTACTCATCTGCTCATCTCAACACTGACCTCTCTCTCACGCAGCTCCAAGGCTTCAAGTTCCTGCTCGGAAAGCTTTGATCTCCTATAGATATCCATGTTTTGCTGAAAACAAGGAGAGAGATTCCCTTTAACATGAAATGCGCAACAGCTCTTCTTAAATGAAGTAGGTGACTTTTGGGAGAGCAACAATCCACTTGCATATTTTCAGTTTAAGAGAAATAGTTTTCCATATAGCAACATGCCTCACAGCTTTGGTTTACACACTGAATTATCACAACCAAGTATTTTTCTCACCACGTAGTATAACTACCTTGTGCAAGTCGGACAGCTGCTGGTGCCGAATCAGAGCATCTTTGTTTGGGAACTGCCTTCTACACAGCAGACAAGCCATCTTCTTCCAGTCAGTCAGCTTCTCCTCCTCATTCTCCATTCTTTCCAGTAAGTCCTCATCGTTATCGCTGTCACCACTGTAGGCAGCCACAAGGCCGCGCTGAAAAGGAAAGACAGCATGAAGGGGAGTGCAACAGTGCCGCCACAGTTCAGAGAGCATGAAGAGGCAAGGTAGTACGAAACATGTGTCAGAGGAGGAACAGCATGCCCTCACTACTAAGGATGAAATCACAGAATGCATGAGGTTGGATGGGAACACTGGAGGTCATCCAGTCCAACCTCCCTGCTTAAAAAGGGTCCCCCCCCAGCACATTCTGCTCAGGACTGTGTAATGATGACCTCTGAGTATCTCCAGGGAAGGAGACTCCACAGCCTCTCCAGGAAACCTTTCCAGTGCTCAGTCACCCTCACAGTACCAGTTCTTTTTCTCATGTTCCCCTGGGTCAGGGATTCCTAAGGGATGGCCCTAGCAGTGAAGACTAAAACAAAGGTGTTCAGTATTTCAGCCTTCTCTGCTACCTCTGTTGTAAGGATCCCTGTTCTATTAAGTAGTGGGCCTGCACTTTTACAGTACTGCAACTCTGAAGAAATACACACCACAGTGGCTGCAAGACAGTTCCCACTGGCCAAACAATACTTTTTAAGTACAGCCTATGTAGAAGCCTCGAAACCCCAACTGAGCTTGAGGCTACAAAGAATCACAGCTGTCCTAAGTGTATCTGAGTCACCCAGCCTACTGCACTCGCACCACACCACTGCAACCACCAGCACTGCTTTTTACAGGTGATGCCGTGGAAATCTAGGTCGGAAAGCAAGTACTGGCTAGAGCTCCTCCACCATACTCACCTTTAGTGGATTTTCATCATCCCCGTTTTTCAACACCTCTGGCAATATCTGCTGTCGCTCAGACAGAGCTCCCTGGATGAGATAAGAATCCCATGAGCATGGAGCTCTCTATCACACAGCCCCTCACCCCACACCACTGTCAGCACCTTCACCTTTTTCTCAAAGAGGGCAAAGCCTGCATCTGCAGCTGCTGACTCCTTCCGCTCCTCCTCCCTGGTACTCAGTGGCTGGAAGCTATTCTTGAAGTTCTCCTTCTGCTTGTTCAAACTCTTTGCCCAGCGCTCCATGTCTTTAGCAATCTGAAACGCAGAGTGGTTTGCTCGCACAGCTCCTCTCAAAGCTATCAATCTTTTATGACACACATTCAATCTCACATGCAGTTTCAGAACAAGTCAACCCACTACCTTTTATTTTTAAACCACGGGACACTGGATGTAGTGCAGCTGTTTCCCTGTATACAGTGTTCAAAGATAACGCAGCTTGCTGCTTTTACTGTACAAACCCTTCTTATCAAGCTAATCCTCTAAGTGACGGCTCAGTTATACTCCCACTGATCCTGGCAGGATTCCATAAGCACTCCTCCTATGCAGAGCTTATTTCTGCACTGAAGCCTCGCCAACTCCACCTCTCCTCAGCTCCCCACAATGCCTGCAAATTGAAGGCATGCACCCCACAGAATAACCTAGGATTTCCTTTGTCATGAAAAAGGAGAAACATTATCCAGTTCCACAGAGAAGACTTCATCCCAGTTATGATCCCATTCTGTCTTTTACCTGTTGGGCTGTTTTACTTTTAGGCTTCTCTTTCTTCTCTTTCACTTCTTTGGTGGTGGTTGTCGTAGCTGTCTGTTGGTACGTGACACCTTCTGCTGCAGGCATGTAGGTTTCCTTTTCGCCATCCCAGTACAGGTACTGCTGGGTTAAGGCATTGTAGTAATACTGCCAGAGGGAAGGAGAGGCAGACAGTTAAACACCTCACACGAGCTCAGTGTCCACGGGAGAACCCAAGCAAGCTGATTCACACTACTGCACCACACGGGAAGGCGTTTTGTAGAGTCCAAACAAGCTCTGCAGACTCCACAGAGGAGTCGAAAGGCAGGAAGTGGCTGAAGCCTCTGTCCCCAAACACAGGCGGTTCTGCCCAACAGCACTGTGGAGAATCTTTTGCTTCTCCCAAGAGACGACCCAGCAGAGCCCAGAGCTGAGTGCACTCTGCTGGGCGCTCTGCAACGAAATAGCTCAGTTACAGTGGCTGTGACAAGTGCTAATCCTATATGGGCCAAACGTGGAGGAAAATGAAGGAGAGAAAAATGCAGGGCAATACCAGAGGGAAATCAAGTCCCAGCCCTAAACACAGTGCTGAGTTATCTGCAACATTTGGTATGCTGTGCACTTGAAATGTCACTCAAATGATGAGAGATAAGGAACTAATGGACCTTAACAGTTAAGACATGTGGGAAGAACTTGTGTTTACCTGGGAATTAGGATCATAGTAGAGCCCTGTTATAGGATCATAATAATATCCTGAAGATTCATCATATTGGTAGGTGGAAGTATCAGGGACAGCTGTAAAAAAATTAAAGTGTGGGACATGGTCGTTCCAGACGAATTCAGACAGGCATCTTTCTACATTTCAGGTAAAATTCGGAGATTAAAGCAGCCACGACAGCAGACACGTCTGTAAAGGGCTCTTAATCACCCGTGCAGCCAACGCTCTCCAGGGGCAGCTTCACCCTGACACGGAGATGGAGCACTCGGCCAAAGCCCAGTCTCTCTTGCTACAGTGACAAAAACCTGTCCCCAAGAGCAGCTCCCGAGCACTTACCGTACTTGGTTCCAGGCACTACGCCAGTCGGAGGAGCTGCCTGTGCCTGAGTGCTTGTGGTAGGTGGTGCTGATTGTGTCTGAAAAAAACCCAAACCACAAACCTCAATTAGAAAATCTGTCACCAAGAAAACAAGGACAGCGAGCCAAGGCGTGAGCAGCGCACCCCACGCGTACGACAGCTAACTCCTCCTCACCAGCACGCTTGGCACTCACCTTGAGCAAAGAACAAAACCATCACAGAGAAGTAATGGCAGGTGACTTACGACCACAAGCACTGTGACTAACACACGGACACTCAGAAGCTGTGCTATACAATCCACTTTAAAAAGCAAAGGCTACAGCTAAGCCTAACATATCCCAGGCTTTGAAAGCAAGGACTCATCAGTGCTGTAATTACCGGAGAGTCAGGTGAGTTTGTCTGCTGATTATACAGCTGAGGACTCTGGGACACTACTGCAGCTGTGGTGGTAGTGACCGGAGCTCCTGCCAAAAGAGAGCAGCAATGCATAAGCCAACTAATTTGTAGAACAGTACTGCATCCTAGGGCTAAAATTACTCTGTTTATAGTTTCAGCTACTAATTCCAGCTCCAGCAGCCAAACAAGGCAATAAATGCTCAAAAGAGATAGATGCACAGTGGGTATCTTCTACTCAGACAAGGAATAGTTTCCTTTTCAGGAGAAAATATTCTGCTCCCAAAGTCAGCAATTCCTGGCCTCTACAGCTGTTAGTGCAGAACATTTGCTAGAGCTGCTTACACAGCTCTCATAAGTTCAAGGCTTTTCTCAACAGTCTGAAACCGAGGCTTCTCTCTCATCTTGCACGAGAGGTTCCACTTCAAAAAATCTGTTACAGTTCTCTAGTAATGCATCCTCATTCAGACATCCTGGGAGCACAATGAGCCAAGTCTTTTACACAGCAAAATAAAAAAGACTGTGGCAAAATACTACTGCAACATTATCATTACAAACAACTGCTTCTCAGATGCTGGAAGCACTACCTGATATGGTAGCTGTGTCTGTGTCCACCACTCCTCCTTGATTTTGGTAGTACTGCTGATAATCCTGGGAATACTGCAAAGGGAAATGAATGATAACTCAAGGTGAGTAATCTGCATACCCAAATTATGACAACCTACTGGTTAGGGCACAATCTCTACTACTAACCTGAGCGTACTGTGAGTATCCATCCTGTCCTGACTGGAGGTAGCTGTAGTCAAGGGTGCTGCCCTCTCCAGTCTGTGGCTGAAATTCAAGAAGGTAATTTCTGTCAGGGATAGCTGAACTACTTTATTCAAGAATTTCATGCATCCCACTGCCTAGGCTCCAAACTGATTGTGGAGCGGATGTGTCATGGCTGGATCTGCCATTAAACAGCTCAACCAAGCAAGAGGCCAGCAGGGCAATTACACGGTCTGCATTTTAAATTTCAGGAAAGCAGGACTATGAGGAACAGTCTCCAACTCATACCTGAGTGGACGACCACTGAGCTGCAGCGATGGCTGTGCTTGCCACAGAGAAGGCGCTGACTCTGTTACCATCTGGGAGAAGCAGGTCTCTGCAATCACAAAAATCAGGCACCTGAGTATGTACTGCTTTTTTCTGAAGTGTCTCCCTATGCAAGGAGGTGGAGTCTGCCCTCACGCATGGATTTCTTGGCAATTATAAAACATTTGTGATGTAATGAATGAGTCAAAACACTCCTTGGCAAGTAAAGCAACTTCAGGTTCATTGTTGTAGAGTCAGTAACAAGTGAGGAGGTCTCCAAGGAAACAAAAGTGCTGTGCACACAAGCAGTTTATGGTGTTATCTTCAGAGGACTGGAAACAGGGGTGTGGGGAACACTGCTTTCACTCTCTTCATACACAGTGAACAGCAGGATGCATGCAACATGAGTGACTTAAGGGAAGCAAAACTCTGGAGTTAGAATAAGCTTAATAAAAGCCTGGGTGACAAGAAGAAACCATCCAATATAAAGGGAAGGAGTGGGTGTGTGGATTTAAAAAAAAAAACCAAAGACCAAAATGCACTTGACTGCTATCACAACTCACTTTCTGGCACTCTTTGCGAAGTCAACACCAATTGTTTTGCCATCAATTTTTAACGGTGGCTGAAGACTTTGTAAAATCTGTAGCAGTTGAGAAGCATCCTACAACAAAAAATACTCATTATCATGTAAGGCAATTTACTGAGGGGGATTCAGTAAACTCCCCAAACTCTACCTTTTCATATACAGCCGCTGAAAAGAGCTAAAGATGTAAAAACACCTCCATCTCCTCATATTACACACATGCAGAACACACTGAGACCCGTAACAGCCCATATGAAAATACCGAGCATTTCCCTGGGTCACTAAATATTCAATGTGTTCCAAAACCCGAGCTTTATCAAGATCCAAATTACTCCAAATGGGACATCAGCAAAAACTGAGATCAGGTACCTGTTTTAACCCAACCACCTGCTTTCCTCCAACTAAAGCAGGTCCAAACAGATCACACTGCTGCTCGAGTCTGATGTACAGACTCACGGAACCATTTAGGTTGGAAAGGACCTTTAAAATCATCGAGTCCAACTGTTAACCCAGCACTGCCAAGTCCACCACTGCACCACATCCCTCAGCATCACATACTCACATACAGAATCTCCTCCAGGAGCAGAGATTCATTGCCCTTTCAGGGAACCCATGCTAGCACATGACCTCCCTGAAACTTTGGCAGCTTTTCTTGTACCTCACTGCAATTTCCTCCATTTCAGTTTATGTCTGTTGCCTACTGTCCCATCCTTATGTATCCTCAAGAATATTTCTGCTGTCCCTACACCCTCCCACTGGATGCTGCTGAGAAGAGCAACATCTGCCTCCTCCTCTCTCTTCTCAAGGTGGAAGAAGCCTAATTCCACACACCTGCTCCCACACTGTATGCCACAGATCTTACAATCAGTCAAACAAAGCACAATCCCACACCATTATTTTTGCAATCCAAGCACAAAGCTAAGCTGCAATCCAGAACAACACTCTGCTACAAAAATAGCTTCTCAATGTGCTCCCGACATCCCACCACCTCCTTTCAAACTGCAGCTACCTATCATCAGTTTTGACACACTGTGACCACCAACACTCCTTGAACGAGGCCAGTCCTTCAGACAGCTCAGGGCTCTAAAGGCTGCATGCAGAGAAGCAGGCTAACCAGCTGTTTCTCTCCAGAACACCAGTAAGGTCCTCACCATGGCAGAAGACAGCTGCACAAATGCAAAGCCTCTGTTCTGCTGAGTCTGCTTGTCTTTGATAAGACGAATATTATTGACTGCCAGAGATGCATACGGAGACAAGGCAGTCATGATGGATTCCACTACTGTGTGAGGAGCAATGTTTCGGAGAATGATGGCTGAGGAGAAAAAGTACGACATTAGCAGCACACATTGTGGCTTTGCAGAGTATTTCAAGTCCTTCAGCTGGCAGGCTGACGTACGGGGAGGATTTTTAGTACCCGTGTTAACATTTCACATTCTAGAATAAGTCAAAGATCACTTACTATCACAGTAATAATCCACAGACTGAACGGCTTCTGCTGCTCCAGGTGGTACCTCCTGCTCTGAATCTTTGTAAGAGAAAATATTTCAGTCAGGACATCGCTCATTCACTTCAAGCTCAGCATTTCATAACCCAGTCTAGGATCTGGAATTCAGGTTCCTACACAGGCCAGAAAGTTTCCCACAAAACTGAACATAAAAGAGATCACGGTAACGTACCGAATTTGTCCGCCCCACAGCGGAAGCATTTTAGCCTCCTTCTGAAGTTGTAAAGGCAGCACTGTGACAAACAAGAGAAGCTTAGTAAGAACCTGGATAATTTTAATAGCGCTGCATTTGCTGTATACTAAAAAAACCCAGACATTCACATAAAGTAACACCACAAAGCTAAACCCACCAGAATAATCCAGAACATCGAAAGTCACCACAGCTGCTTCTCATTTTCAGAACACCCCAGCTAATTCCTCCCTAGTCATCTCAAATCACTTAACTGTGTGGTCTTTAGCTTACAATCCCAGGCACAGTGACTACTATAAAAAGCACAATGCTAAAAGGGAACACATGCTGGAGAATAATCTAACTTTATGGGAAGCAGGAGCAGGTTTGATTCAGGTGTCACTTTCTTTAAACCACTGAGCAAGTTGAGAGATCTAGAGCCAGGACAAACTCTCCCATAAAAACATGTGTTGTACCTTGTTGCAAAGCCAGTCCTCAAATTTAGGCCTTGGGTTGCTGTAGTGCATCGCAATCTGCTTCCCTTGAATCACCAGCTTTTTCTGCAAAAAAAATGGTTTCAATTATTCCTGTATCGAGACACACATGTCCATTTTCCCATGGCAGAGCACCCTTCGGAGGAATCAGTGCTCCTGAATTAAATGGACAACATATGGGGAGGATGTGGAGGACAACCACCGCCACCTACACCCTGCCCATCCAATCCTGCAGAGAGGAGGACGAGGGCAGTAAGAGAATGGGATGTGGAGCAAAGATAAACGGAATCAGGGAGTGTTGAAAAAGCTGCCAAACACTAAACGCTGACATGGAACCAGAAAGTGTCTCGAAGGAGACAGAATCCTAATCTGCTGCATTCGGATTAACACATCTTTAGGAGTCTCTTTGCCCCCACGTTTCTATTCACTTCTGGTATAGCACTGAGCAACTTTTTAAACATGTCCTTAGGTGACTGCTTCATTTCGTCCCCTACTCCAAACACCCCAGACCTCTTAAACGCATTTGGATTTACTTTTCCAAGCACACTTCAGAAGTGTCCCCTTGAAAATACAGTAATTCCTCCCAAAGGGACCCTGCTTAGACTTCTGGAAGGCTGGATTACAAGTGCCATCAACTGAAACATAACTCAAGAGTGGTTTCATTTGACTACTGCATCAGTTCAATTGGAAGCCTGCACAAGAGGTTTGTGTTCTTCATTCAGGCAGGAGCTCTCCAAAATGAGTAACTAGACTGCACGTGAAGCTTCTCCAGGGGTAGGAAAAGTTCATAATGCTTTCAGCACGTCCTCTGACTTCAGAGGAGTTAGGCATTTACAGCTACTAAGAAGCCTTGACTCTCAGCCTCACGCTTTGCCAAGCGTGGATATGCAGAATGGCCTTTCAAAATATGGCTATCAACGTATTTTGGTCAAACAGGTGGAAGCCCATCTGAGGAAGTGCATGTTAGAGGCCACACCCCAGACACTGCAATGGCAGAACCATTTTTATAGCAGGTTGGCTTTCTGCAGAGGTACCACAGTGTCAGGACCAGTGGCTTTTCTGATAACAGGGTCTGACACAGATCTAGCACGTAGCATGAACAAGGCTCTCACATTCTGCACAACTAAATAGGGCAAAGCCATTGCTCCTACCGGCAGGAGGGAGGGTTGGAGGGCCCAGCACTCACTGGATGTGCACACATAGAAACAAGGCTGCTGGCATAGTTGCAATACATCACTCTGTCATCTAACAGTCAGCAACCCGGCTGCTGGGGACAGGCTATGTTTTCCCTACTACTAAGGTGGCTGGTTAATGGAGTGAATTTGAATATATTTCAATAATATGCATCAGTACAGCTTTGTATATATTAAAACAATCAATTTCTGATAATATGCTCAGCATTCATTTCTTGATATTAGTCTTTCCCCTGCAGACACTTGCCTTAACTGAGCAGCATGTCAGGAAAACAGAAGTCAAAAGCTGCTCTCTGGCTGGAGAAATCAGCCATAGTGTGGGACATACAAAACACTATTCCAGCACAAGGCATATGACAAATTCCATCTGCTGGAACTGCCATGAATCCATTATGGTGCCATTTCTTTATTTTAACATAAACAGAGCAGAAAAACAGCCATCACGCTGTCATGGGACCACTGCATCAAATATTCAGGTGCAAGAAAAATTAGTGATTTGATGCACTTTGCTCACTTTTAGAGTATTTTTAAGTTCTGTTTCTAAAATAGGTTATGAATACTCAAAAAAGTAGCGAAAGCAAGTGAACTGTTTGCAGTGCTACAGGAAAATCTCACGGGAAAACAAACCAGAGGATTCTTAGTGCATTTTGGCTCCTTATCAAGTCATAGTAACAAAAGAGCCAAAATACAGAGCCTAACAGATGTGAGAACTCACTCTCTGCCTAATTTAGTTGAAATGAACATGCTTTTTCCTCTAGAAGAGCCAGTTCCCCCTCTTTAACCAGGGTAACAGATTACTGCCAAGAACTGACACTTCTCTTTCAGGGTTACTAACAATGTAACACAGAGATGCGGTGCTTTCTCTGACAACAGAGAAGGAAACATCCAGGGGAAATAAGCTAGGATTCTCTAACTACTAGCCCAATCTTCCTGAGCCAATTAAATGGAAACCAACTCATTTACAACAACGGCACCTTTTACCAAAGTAGAACTTTCTCTCCTAATTTTACCTTGTATGTTACAAATTTTAATATATACAAAGCTTTTATTCTTTTAAATCACTGTTATGGAACAAACCACTCCTTCCACCTCTATTTTTTCCTTTTTTTTTTTTNTTTTTTTTTTTTTTTGATAAACTGTACAGACTTGTTCCATTTTCAGGAATATCTAGACTTGGTGAGTGAAGCAACCTGATTGGCTTCCATCCAGCTGGTAGCATCTTGAAAGTGATAAAACTCCACGAAGGCGAAACCACGGCTTACACCTAGAGACAGCATTCAGATATAGACGGGATACTTGTGTTAGTCAGTTCCTTTAAAACAGGCGAATCTCTCTCCAACTGCTTCATTACTTCATGACAAAGCAGCTTTACAAATGCGACGTCAACTGCTGGGATCTGCTCGTTATTTTGCCATGGCAAGGAACCAAGCTGCCTTAACTGGCTACATTTCACTCCATTTGAATCCATGTTTAAGGGTAACCATGCAACAGACTACATACTATTAAACGGGTTTATACTATTATTACTTACCAATACCTGTGAACAAAACCCCCTGTAGACAGACTTCTTTTAACATGTTGACCAGCTATCTAAGTCTTCCAAAAAGCCACATTCCTTAGCCATGGCAAACCATTTTTTTTTTTTTTTTTTTATTGCAAAAGCTTGCAGTTTGGGGACAATTCTGGATACTCTTTTGGGCTGGGGAAGAGGAAGGCGATGTCAAAAACTGGATTAAGAGCTCTCACCTGTCTTTCTTTTCATCAGCCTCACGTCTGCAGGCTGAGGACCTTCAAAGGACTCAATAAGCTCACGAATCTGCAGTAGATTGTGATCCAACAGTTAAAATTATTGTAACTTGGTGGACAGAAGTCACAGAAATAACCTACCTCGCAGTACCATGCAAGAGATACACAAAACAACATTTTCAAAAACAACTTTCTCAGAGACACGGAAAATATTTACTGAGAACCCAACAGGCGACTGATCAGCATCAAAGTCCACATAATCTTTTGCTACATGCTAAGCCAACTGTAATCCTCACTAAGGACATTGAATCATCCAGAATCTGAATCCCTACGATCTTGTGTTCTGAGATTATCTGGACAGTATTTGGCAAAGACTGTGCATGACCCCAAGCTTTTAAAAAGAACACTGGTGGTATTCCCTCTCCCAGCATGTCTAAATACCCTTTGCTCCAAGCAATGAAAAACAAGAAGCCTGCACTGCAAGGCTCCATGATGAATGTATTCCTAAGCCTCATGCTAAAGATCTCATCCTCTAACAGATCCCCGTCAGTTTTTCAGGATAAAGTAGATTTGTGAAGAACGTGCCATCAAAGAAAAAGCTGAAGAGCCATCAGTACTTCAGCTGTAACAAAGCTGCTTAGGCTGCAGCACAAGTGTCACAAGTCACTGTGCAGAGGCACGGAAGAAAAAGAAACACTAACAAATTTTTTAATTCTAGACCAGAAAACAAAAGGTTTTTCAGCAGCTTTCACAGAATTCAATCTACATTACATGCAACAGGGCTGCTCAGCAAAATCACAACTTATCTAAAGCTGTCCATTTATATGCTGACTGGAACCAGTATCAGCAATGCAAGTAGATTTTTCTTATGAAAAATGTAGAAAAAAAGAGAAAATTGTGTACACAACCAGAAGTACTGTTAACATAAGAGTTCAACTGTAAGTTCCAAGATGCATTGTCTATACCCTGAGTCCAGAATTAAACATTCATATAAATTATGTTAAAGTTAGTGCACAACTGTAGAACTAAAACATCGTATCTCAGAAACAAGAACTGCTCTAAAGTGTTCTGTGTAATGTCTGACTGGGCTGTCTCATTTGTATGCAGGAACCTATACTTGATTTCAAACACTCATAAAATACTAGAGCACTATATTGTGATTAGGAACCCTCAACATCAGGAGGGTAACAAATAATCAACGAAAAAAAAAACAAAAAAAAAATCGCCATTGTAGAAATGGTGCAAAAGTCTTCTCTGTGCAAGCAATTACCGCATAAACACACCGGAGGGAGAGGCGGAGTCTGACTGAAAACAAACTGGGATAGCTCAGCTTTTACCCCTCAAATAACAGTTGTGGGCTTACAGCGCGGTAACCAAAATAACCTAGCAAAAAAAAAAAACCCTAAAAAACTACCACAAAGAAAAAAAAAACTTTAAAGCTTTAGCATTTCTTTAATAAACAACCTAGACAAGCAAGTACCAAGCTCGTCAGCTCGGCAGCAGCCATTTTGACTCCCACAGCTGTGCCCACACAAAGCAGCTTTGTGCGGGGCTGTGATCGGCTGAGGAGCTCGGTGACTGTGTGTGACCCCATCGGTCACAAGTTCTGGCCTCGATAAAGACCAGAAAAACTGATAAGAGCCATCTCATTGTCTCTGTCCCCCTCCCTTCCCCCAGCAATGGGGAGAAGCAGCAAAAAAAAATCTGCCTCTTCCCTCCCATACAGAAAAGCAGCAAAGAGCAGACAGTTTAAAATCCACTCTTAAGGAAAGCATCCAAACATGCGTGAAAAAACGAATATTCACGGGTTGTTCCATTTGAAAAGGGACTGGTTAACATTGAACTGACCTCTGTTACTTAACACAGAGAGTTTAAATGCTTTCAGGACTCAAAATGGCAGCGCGACAGCGCTGGAGAGGGGCCACTATGATGCAGCGCTCAACAAAATGGCAGCAGCCGCTCCAGCACGGCCCTGCCCGGGGGCAAGGCAGGCACAGCCCTGCCCGGCTACTCACATCGTTCTCCGTAACCGTGATGGGGAGCCCACGCAACATGATGGTCTTGCTTTCTTTTTCATCATTAATATCGTTCCTGTAGTCATGCTCTCCATAGTCCCCATCGGAATGGTATCCGTCCTCTGACTTGTCGCTGTTCCTGCGCTCCCGCTCCCTCTGGAAGCCAGCGCCCAAGATTAGCCACCGCGATTCCCTGCAGCGTGTCCCCACAGTGCCTGCCACACGAACGGACGGCGACACGGACACCGGCCGCTGCCCGGGGCTGCTCCCCATGGGCTCGGGCAGCGCTCCGGGATCAAACCCGCTCCCGGTGCCCTCCACCCCGCAGACCCCGGAGTACCGGCCCCGGCCCCCCGACCCCGCTCGCCCGCCCAGCTCACCTCGGGGCTATCATAATCGCGGCTGTCGTAGTCTCTATCATAGTCTCGGCTATCGCGACTGTCGTAGTCTCGGCAATCCCGACTATCGTAGTCCCGGCAATCGTAGTCTCGGCTGTCCCGGCTGTCGTAGTCGCGGCAATCTCGGCTATCGTAGTCTCGGCAATCACGGCTGTCGCGACTGTCGTAGTCCCGGCAGACCCGGCTGTCTCGACTGTCGTAGTCCCGACTGTCGTAGTCGCGGCAGTCTCGGCTATCGCGGCTGTCGTAGTCTCGGCTATCGTAGTCTCGGCTGTCGTAGTCGCGATAGTCATCATAGCGGTCACCGCGGCGCTCCTCGCTGGACCTCTTGTAGTCATCTCTCCGCCGGCTGCGGGAATCCCGCTCGTCGCGGTCCTCCCTCTCCACGATAGAGCCATAGCGGCCGCTCCGCTCCGTCCTGCTCACCCTGCGGGGCACAGCGGGCCGAGCTCAGAGCGTGAAGCGCCCGCCGCGACCCCCACCACTGCCCGCCTCCTCCCGTCTCCCCTCGCCCTCCCACCGCCGCTCACCGCTTGTCCGAGCCCATGCCGCCGCCCAGGATCCGCAGGCACCCGGCACAGCACTGTCCGGCACCACACGCCGAGCGCACTCGCGCAGCCCCTCTCACTGCCTCGCCACAAAATGGCGCCGAAGGGACCGCCCGTCTTCTACCCAGCAGCCACTTCGCGTGCCGACTGGAAGCTTCCAAGCGGGACGCAGGCGCAGCGGCCGCGTGCCGCGGGGCATGCCGGGAGATGTAGTTCGGAGGGGCTGCCGCCATTAGGGGTCCTGC
>VZRR01003807.1:0-10009 GCA_013398015.1 Oreocharis arfaki
TTTCTGCCTGGAAAAGGAAAATCCAACAACACGAGAACAAGGGCAGAGTCCAGCGAGACCCTGATGAGACCCCGGAGAAACCCTGGCAAGATCTCAGGCGAGGTGAGACCCCAGTGGAGACCCTGGCGAGATCTCAGTGAAACCCTGGTGAGATCCCGGTGAAATCCTGGTGAGACCCCAGAGAGACCCTGGCAAGACCTCGGGCAAGACCCTGGTGAGACCCCGGTGACCCCGTCCCCCCCACGGCCGCCGGTGCCGTGAGGAGCCCGAGGCTCCGGGGCGTTAAGGCGAAGCGCTGTTGGAGGTAGAGCTGGGGGGCACGGCCAGGCCGGCCGGGGCGGGGGGCGCGTTCCCACCGCCGCCACCGCCGCTCCCCACCCCGCTGCCGCCGCTGCTCCGGCTGCTGCCGCCGTTGCCTTTGCTGTAGGCGGAGGAGGAGGAGGAGGAAGAGGAGGAGGAAGGGCCGGGCGTCTGGGCGAACAGCACACCTAGGGAGAGAGCGAGGGGCTGAGCCGGGAGGTGCCGCGGCCGTGCCGTGGAACGGGGTGAAGGGCGGTGAGAGTGTGGCCCGGGGCAGCCCCCACCCAGGGCGGTGGGGTCCGGGGGAGCCCCTCACCTGTGTAGACGATGCCGTTGATCTCCACGGACATGCTGATGCTGTTGGTGCCGTTGCTGCTGGCGGCAGCGGCGTCCGGGCGGTTCTCTGCCGGGGAGAGCCGCGTTACGGAGCCCGCCGGGGCCGGGGGCTTGGCCGGGGCGGGCGGCCGGGGCCGGCACTGACCTGGCGAGCGCGTGCCCTGGCTGTTGATGCGGATGCTCATGGGCAGCTGTGCCGTCATGGCCAGGAGGTTCTGCTGCAGCGCCCGCTGCATCAGCCGCTGCTGCTCGTCCGTCACCAGCGCCAGCTTCTTCTCCGGGGGCTCCCCCGACTCCAGCTTCTCCCGCAGCTGCTCCAGCGCCGCGGCCTGGGCGGCTGCTGCCACCTGCACCGCAGCCGCCTGCGCGGCCACCACGGGGTGCCCGGCCAGCGAGACCGGGAGCCGGCTGGGCATGGAGATGGGGATGGGAGAGTCCTCCTCTGCCGGGGGAGCAGGTGTCAGGGATGGGGGCACAGGGGTAGGTGGGTGCCACCACCCCAGGGTGTCCCCGGCCCTGGCACAACGGTTTGGTGCCTCCAAAGGTCAGAGATGAGTGATTGGAATCAGGGTCCCTGGGCTGAGCCCTGGAGCCCAAGGAGGGAAGAGGAGCATCACCCCCCTGCCCACTCCCCACAGTTCTGCCCCTTATTCCCAGTGCCAGGAGGAGGCTCAGCTTGTGGCCGGACCCTGTGGCAGCCAGACCCCATGACAGCCAAACCCTGAAGCAGCCAGACCCCAGAACAATCATTACCTTTCTTGATCTTCTGGCCCGGCGCGATGGCCCCGCCGTTGGTGGCAGACGCCAGCCCCAGCGCTGGCACTGGCAGCTTGGGCGAGGAGAGGAGGCCGTGGGTGCCGCCGGGCGAGTAGGCGAAGAGGGAGCCGCCGAAGCCCTGCCGCCGGCCCTCCCGCCGGTTGCTGTCGATGGCCGCCTGCAGCTCGTTGGGGTTGCTCAGCCCGCGCTTCTCACACTCGTAGGGGTACAGGTACTTCATGTACCTGCGGCCGGACGGGACACGGGTGGGGATGGTGAGGGTGACGCGGTGGCTGGGCACTCCTCCCCGTGTGCCACCCCATTGCTCCCTCCATCCCCACCGCTCCCACACAGGGCTGTGCTGAGCCCCCTGTCCCCTGCACAGGGCGGAGGGACCCCAAGGGCTCGCCCCTCTCCCCTCCCCTCCCCTCCCCTCCGAGCCCCCGCTCACTGGGTGCGCAGGGTGAAGGCCGCGCTGGTGATGGAGGTGGGCAGGCTCAGCCCCTTGGTGATCTCCCGCCACAGCTTCTTGTTGATGACCTCCACCAGACCCCCCTTCTCGGTCACCAGCGTGTACAGCATGTACAGGTCCAGCACCTGCTTGGCCATGATGGGGATCCGGTTCACGGGGGTCCCTGGGGAGCGGCGGGAGGAGAGAGCAGGTCTGGGGTGCTGCTTTCTTACCCGAAGTGGGGGCGCAGCTGCCGAGACCCCTGTGGGGCAGTGGAGGGGCTGGGGGACTCCTGCTCCTCCCTCCCCTTCCACCGTCCCCTTCTTCCACCCCCCGGGCCCTCCTGCTGAGATCAGCCCCGAACAAAGGAAACAGAAACTCGCAGTTTCCAGCCACAGCCCCGTCGTGGCCGAGCCGGTTCCTCGGGCTGAGCCAGCACCCGGCAACGCGAGTTATTTATAACGGGGGCGGCACAATCCTGGCTGTGGGGGTCTCCCATGAGCCGGGGCGGGTTCATCCCTCCAGCATGGGGAGGGGGCTGGCAGCACCTGCTCCCTCATGGGGGTCCCTCCCCTCCCAGCCCTGTGGTGAGGGGGGCTCTGGAGGACCCCAAGGGATGAAATGAAGGTGAGGAGACTGCAGGGGACACAGCCAAGGAGGACACAGGAGGACACAGCCAGGGGAACCTTGGGGGACCCGGCCAGCAGCCCCAGCCCCCCGGCGCAGGCACACGTGCCTTCCCAGTGCCGGCTGACAAAGGGCTGGAGCCAGCCCTGTGTCAGCACTTCCAGTGCTGTTTTCCACGCAGGAACCAGACCCTCGAGCAGGAGCACGCTCGGCTTTCAGCCCTTCCCACCCCCGGCCCCCCCACCGTGGCCTCTCCCTGGGCAGAAAGAGGGTGCAGAGAGGGGCTTTGCCCCCTGCAATAACCCAGGGAATGGGCAGAGGGGGTGTACAGCCAGGGGTGTATTGTTGGTGGTGGGAGGGGACAGGACCCTGTGGGGAGGGGCTGCAGGTCTGGGTGCGATGGGTGTGGGGAGGGGGGCGAGGGGGGGCCGCAGGCGCTGGATCCGGCCCAGCGGGTTTGACCCCGCTGTGCCAAGGGGTTAAAGATTAACCAGCAGCTCAGCCGGAGCCGTGACCTCGGGGCAGTAATGAGGGGTGAGGAAATGAGCCCCCGGCCCTGGGGGGAGATGTGGGGGGTGCAAGGTGGGTGTGGTGCAGCAGGGTGGGCACAGAGTGGGCGCGGGGACACAAGTTGGGTGTGCAGCTGGGGACTCACCTCGCTTCTGCATGAAGCTGAAGAGGTCGTCCAAGAACTCCTTCCTCCTGGGGTCACCATCCAGCTCGTACAGCTGCATGAGAAGAAGAGAGAGATGCTCAGAAACCCCCTTAACCCGTGTGTCCCCCCACCTGAGACCCCCGGCTTCCTCTGTAGCAGCCCTGTGGCTCACAGGATGCCAAATGGCTCAGGGGGTTCCTGCACGGGGTCAGGGGGTTCCTGCAGCTTGGGCTGACCTGCGCCTGTGCCCTGCTGGGCCGTTCCCTGCCCGCCCTGCTCGATGCTCAGCTCCGGGATGCCGGTGCTGGGACCACAGCCGGAGTGGCTCCCAGGCTGCCAACACCGTGCTCGGCCCCAGCTCCTCCTGGGAATGCTGATCTCGGTTATTTTTAGCATCCACTGCCTGCTCAGCACAGCAACGCTTCAACATGGTCCCTCCTCCTTGCTTGGGATGCCACAGAGAGCCACGGCCGGGAGCCACTGGTGGGAACTAGTGCCTCGTGTGCCTTGGCATGAGCTCGTGTGCCACGGCACTGCAGGGACATGCCCTGCAGCGGGGCAGGCAGAGCTGGGCCAGGCCCCGACACGCTGCACCTCAAGCATCACCTCTGCTGGGGCGGGGCCGTCCGGGACCCCCCACCCCAGCACATTCCTGCCTGATTTATGGCGCAGGATCTGCCGGTTGGAGCGCCCGGCACGCCGGAGGCACACACCACGCCACACCATGCGGCCTCTCCCGAAGCCCAGCACTGTTTCTGCCTGGAGGCTGGTGGATAATCCCCCCCACCATCCCGGGAAGGGTGTTGGAGCAGGGGCTGTGGGGGCAGGCGTTGCCCAGACGCCACAGGGGTGGCTGCCACAGCTCCGCTTCTCTCAATGACAGCTCTGAACAACTGCCAGTGGGGCCGGGGGGCCGGGAGGGGCCTATAAATACCCCCCCATAACACGCCAGGCACGCACCACGGGGCCACCGCTGCCGGTCACTGGGTCAGCGATGTGCCCACTCCCTCCGTGGCTACGCCCTGTGGCACCAGCACCGTGGGCAAGTGGATGGGTGGGCATCATTCTGGCTGTAAGTGAGGGGCCTGAGCCCCCTCCTCCTGCCGCCCCGCAGGGAGGATCCGGATCCTGCAGGGCCGGACTCGCCCGCCGGCGCCGATCAAAAGGATCAATGGGGCCGCATGATAAGCGGGGCCATAAAGCCCCCCCCAGTTCCCCTGGGAAACTCGGCAAGCTCGACCAGCCCCTCGCACGCCCCCAGGGCAAGGGTAGGAGCCACCGGCACCACCGGCACCACCGGCAGAGACCCTCAAAGCCCCTCTCCCACCCCAGCGCCCCAGCAAGGGGTCTGGTGTGGGACTGTGGTGTGGGGGGGGTGAGCCATGGCACAGCATCACCGCCGTGGTTTTTGAGGCTGAGCTGCACCAGCTGCTCGTGCTGGCTGAGGGATGTTGGGCCGGTGCCAGGCCAGCCTCCCCCGTTTCCTTGAGCGGCTCCGCACACAGAGAAAGGGCTTCCCCGGCGCCCGATCCTGCGGGGTGCAGAGCCATCCTGGGGAAGCGCCAAACACGACGGTTCATCCACTGCCAAGACCCTCGGGGCCGTGATCCCCGCCCCGGGATCAGTCCCGAGGGGAATGGACGCGTTTAAGAGGATGAAAGAAAATTAACCGTCAGCTGAGGAGAGCGTGGCCGGCCAGGACAGTGGGATTAGTGGCCGTGGCGGGCAGCTGCCCCGTGTGCCGTCCTTCCACCAGCCCTGGTGGTCCCATGCCAAGCTCAGCTGGCTGCAGCCACTCTCACCCCTCCCCAGCTGGGATGAAGCCACGGGGATCCCCAGGGATGGTGGGCAGAGGGATCCCCGTTCTTGCCCGGTGACCCCACAGCCCTGCCGGCACCCCTGCCACGGCTGCCGGGCAAAGGATGTTGCACAAGCTGCTGCTGGCGGTTACTGGCGAGACTTTGACAGCTTCACTGCACTTGGCAGCTGCTCACTGACCACGGCAGTGCCAAACTGCAAAAGAGGCTCCCCATGGGACCCCCCAAACCCTGGTTTAGCTCTGCCACTGCCAGCAGAACCAACTGCCAGTGATGGGCACCTCCAGGGTGCTCATCCGGCAGCGCTGTGGGGCGAGGACATGCCCAGCCATAGCCGGGACGTGCCCGGTGTGCACTGTGGTGTGTGACAGAGTGCCAGTTGCCGAGCTGCCCCAATCCTCCCTCACCACCCCTGTTCCCCTGAGCACAGGCAGGACGAGGAAGGGGACAGAGACGAGTGGCTCCTCGCAGGATTTCCTTGCATTGACGCCATCCGCAGCCAACGGCAAAGCAGCCAGCGCCTCGTGAGCCCCAACGGCAGCGCAGGACAGCTGGGACAGCGGGGCTCAAAATGCAAATTGAGGAACAGAAACATTCTGGTTTCGGCTGCGTGTGAAACCCAGCGCGCAGCTGAGCTTGGCACAGGCTGGCGGCTGCTGGCACTGCTGCACCGAAATCAGCAGGTGCTGAGTCTTGTGCCTGCTTGGTGCTGATCCCTGCCCCGTGCCCATACCCTGCCTCCTGCTCTCAACCCTGTTTTCTGCTCTGCTCAAAGCCGGTTCCTCGCAGGGACACGCGGCGTCTCGGTGCTCGGAGCAAAGGTACCGGCGGGCAGGAGCCGCGGGCAAGGCCGCCCTGCGCCGCTGAGTCAATACATTTATGTTTCGAAATTAAGGAGGTGGAAACGACTTAATCCATACCGCAGATGCCCCAGGAATATCCTCTTACCGTGGGGTCCCTGTGGCAGGGTGCGGTGCCAGGGGATGCTGCAGCACAGCCACCCCAGCCTGGCTGTGGGCGCAGGAGATGCCCCCCACCTCCCTGAGAGTCCCCTGGGCGGGGGGGGAACCCGATTCCACGCACCCAGTGCTCCCAGTGCTGACCCACCCCAGAGTGAATGCTCGATGCCAGCGGCATGGCTGGCTCTGGCCACGGTGTCCGGCCCACCTGGCCGCAGCGCAGCCCCCTCGGCCCCGGCCCCCGGCCGGTTGAGGACACGGAGCCAGATGGTCGTTGCCAGCAGATCTATAATTAAGTGGAGGAGGAATTAGGCAGGCGGTGGGCGGGTGGCCCTGACCCCGGCCCAGCGCCCCGGCAGGATGCCGGCCCGGCGTTTGGTGTGGATGACCGGATTAATGTTTCAAACCAGATTACAGGAAAATCCCAACCCGCTGGCTTTCAAAGGGCGGGCGGGAGGCGGCCCCTTGGCAATGCCAGGAATGCGGGAGAGCCCTCGGCATGGGCGCGGTTCGTGCCGGGGGTCCGACCTCCCCCCCGAGCTGGGGCAAGGGGGGCAATTACAAGCAGGAGGGGAAGCGCCATTTCACAAGGCTCCGGGAATGCCGGGGGTCACGCTGCTGCCAGGCAAATCTCCCCTTCGGCAGGAGTTCCTTGTCTGCCCCACGAGGCGTCCGTGTCCTTGCATCCCACGTCCGAGTTAAAAACACCTCCCCTTCCCCCCGCTCGGTTCCGGGTTTTCAGGCCTCGGGGATTAATTTTCAAGTTTCTTTTCCATCGCCAGGAAGTGGCAACACTCTCGGTTTTCCTCCTTCTCTCCGAAACCGGTTTGGGACGTGCACACCGTGACGTGAGCCAGGACTGGGGACAGACCCAAGGGCCACTGCAGAGTGGATGGGGGCTGGTGGCAGCCTCCACCTTCCAGGGGCTAAACTCCCCCAAATTCCTGTATTTAAGGGAAAAAACACAACACAGGCAGTGGCGGGGAGAGCCCACCCTGTCACGGCAGGTAGCAGGGACAGGGGTGACAGGCTGAGGGGCTACTTCTCTCCTTTTCTTTCCTTCCTTCCTCTGGCAGCCCCCGGGGATGCATCCCTTTGTCCCGCCGACAGCCGAGGGGCCGCGCTGGGCTGGAGAAGAGCCCGCGCACACTAACGAGTTCTTTAACGAAGAATAAACACATTTATGGCGCGTTTCCCGTCCCACTCCCAGCCCATATACAGCCCCCGGCCTCTGGCACGCCGGGACCCGCAGCGGGGTCGGAGAGGGCACTTATTCAGAAAAAGAAAGTCATTTGTAAAAACCAGAGCGAAGGATTGGCGAGGGCCCCGGGCTGCGGCGTTTCGGAGGCGCTGGGGACGTGATTTCCCGTAAGGCGATGGCTGACTCAGGGCTGGGGGTGCCCGAGGCCGCAGCCCCTCTCCAGGCACTGCCTCCCCCCGGGCGTGGGGTGCAGGGTTTGCTGAGGCCAATCCCTCCCAGTGAAGGGCAAAGGGAGCGTCCAGCCCCGGAGCAGATTCCTACGCAGATAAAGCGCTCGGCTTAGGTTCAGGTCACCCCTGTCTGTCCCCATCCCTAATCCCCTGCGAGTTCCCCAGGGCACAGCCCCCCGTGGGAAGGGGCTGTTGGGGGCAGGGACGTGTGTGCCCCCTCCCCAAAATCGCCCAAGCCTTGCTCGTGGGGGATGTGCTGGCGGGAGCCTCGCCCACACGGCCAGGGCCGGCGGTGACTCCACTGACCGGCCCGGCGGGATTCCTGCCGCCGGAGCATGGCTGGGCTGGGGGGCCTCTTCCGCGGGGGCAGCTGGGGAGGGGGCCCGGGAGCTTCCCGTCGGCACCATTGTTCACGCCAGTTCCCAGCATTGTCCCCTCCGCGGGGGACACGGCCCGACCCGCAGGTGCCTCTTTGCACCAGCGCCTCCTGCTCGGGCTGCGGGACCCGGTGGGCAAAAGATCCATCGGCGCTCCCGTGGCTCAGTGACGAACCCAGTCCCGATCCCCCGCCATCGGCCCGGAAGGCTGGGGGCCCCCCGAGACCACCCGGGCTTCCGCCGGTGCCCACCTCCCCCCCATGCAGGCTGGGGGAAGGAGTCATGTGGGTGACCCTGGGGGTACGCGGGGGTACGATGTCACGGCACGGCGGGTGTCACGGCACGGCGGGTGTCCCCGAGCGGCGGAGGGGACGCTGAATGGGCGAATTAGTCACCGTTTAACCTCCCTGACCCCCCATTGTCCGTGCGCTGTCGGCCGCCCTCCCCACCGCGGCACGGGCCGCCGTGCCCAGCCAGCCGGCAGCTCCCAGGATCCGTGTCCCCGCCGCGGGCCCGACTGCCACCAGCTCCCGGGACGGCTGTGCCGCTGCTGGTTGTTCCCTTCCCGCAGAGGAGGAAGCGATTCCTGCTGCCGTGGCGTTTCCAATGGCAGTTCGCTGCTGGGCGGTGGCGTGCCGGGCTCTGGCTGGAATCAAAACTAGTTCTGTGTCTGAATGCAGACGTGTGGCACAGGCTGATGAGGGGTCACGGGAGGGGGAGCTGGGGTGCTGGGGCTGCTCCCCCGGCCGGGCCAAGCCGCTGGCTGGATGGGAGCCAGGCCAGCAGCGGCGGCTCTCCCGGCCCTTGCTGTGTGCGTGCTGGTGCATGCCCTTGACACATGCTCGCTATCACACCAGACCTTGTACAAATATTAATCCAGCGGAGTCAGGCGCTGTTGAGAAAGCTCGTCCGAGGAAGGACACCAGGCCAGGCTCCCGCCACCAGGCAGAGCCGGGGGAGGCGGCTGAGTCGGAGCCGTGCAGCACTGAGCTGGGGAAACATGGCCAGAGTAGCCAACTCAAACTCTTGGGGCACCTGGTGAGCCCCCAGTTTGGGCCATCCCTCCTGCGTGACTCCCAAGCCCTCTGGGGTGAAGCCCCTGAGGGCTGGAGGGCCAAGACCCTCATTCGGGACCTGACCCGGGTGCAGTGTCAGCAGCGGCAGCAGCGAGGCCTGGAAGCCAAGACGGGGGTTTAAATTCCACCATATGTAAATGATCGTCTTAGAAGGGGATCGCGGTAAGCCCCGGCAGATGAGTCACCGGGGCTTCCACCGCCCGCTGGGATTTGGCTAATTGCAAATCTGTTCCTGAAATGCGAGGTCCTGCACCTCTGCCCTCCGTCCGCACCGCGGTGGGGGTCCCAGGGGTCCCGCAGGCGGGGCCAGGGTACACGGAACCTCTGGGAACCCCACTGCAGAGCTGCTGGAGGAGCTGGAAGGGGTCCAGCAGCCGCAGATGGGGTTGACAGGAGCCAGCTGTGGGCTGTCAGCCCCAGGAACCATCACCACTGAGCTGCTCCGGCACCTCCGAAACCTCACGGCTTCCTCGCGCTGAGGGTAGGGGGGTTGTGGCGGGCACTGTGATGGCACCAGAGTGACAGACATCATCATCCCACTGTGGCACCTGAGCAGGTGGCAGCATGTCCCAGGTGCTGGGATCTCCAAAATCAGGCACTGGTGGCCAAGTTGGAGGCGCCACAGCGGATGTGGGCAGGTGGGGAAATGGAGGCAGGATGTGAAGCCCTTTGATGAAGGGGTTTAGGGCTGGTACCTGCCTGGGTGCTCCCACTGCCACCTGTACCAGGGTGAGACCCCGAGCCAGCTGCTGTGGGGGGAAAGGGAAGCCCTTGGCAAAAGGGCTGTTGCCACAGAAGTGACACGGCCACACCCTCCCCGTGGGATGCACGTGGAGCAGGGGACTCTCCTCAGGGGTGAGCCCTGGCCTCCAGCAGCCCCAGCACGGAGTGGATTATCCCGAGCTCCAGCCAGAGCGGGAACCCAGGCCCAGGCAAATTAAGTGACCGATGAGAAGGGTCAGGGAGCGGGCCAGGAGCTGGGCCAGGAGCTGCACCCTGAGCCCCCAGTCTGGCTGCCCGAGGGGCTCATAGCAGGGGGCCCCCCTGGCCCCAAACCACCCCACGCCCTGGCCCCTGATTGCAGCACGTCCGGCTGGGTCCTGGGACCAGCTGCCATTTCTCCTGCGGTTTGGGCCAGAAATAGGGCGATGGAGCAACGCTGCCCTTGCCCAACGCCGCAGTGGGGGCGGGGGGCTCTGCTGACAAAGGCCCTGCTCCCTGCGC
>VZRR01003821.1:258-28992 GCA_013398015.1 Oreocharis arfaki
GCCTGGGGCGGCGGCGGCAGCTCAGCGGCCTCAGCAGCAGCGACGCGCGGTGAGCGCTGAGCGGAAGTGACCCCGCCCTACGCCGCGCTTCATGACGGGAAGGGTAGTCCGCCAGGGGGCGGGGTCCG
The DNA here is from genome assembly GCA_013398015.1 of Oreocharis arfaki. Lineage (NCBI taxonomy): Eukaryota > Metazoa > Chordata > Aves > Passeriformes > Paramythiidae > Oreocharis > Oreocharis arfaki. The sequence continues at coordinate 387 of VZRR01003821.1, forward strand.
AGGGGCGGGGCTGGAGGAGAGGGGTGAGGCCTGGTGGGCGTGGTGGATGGAAGCGGCGGTGATGTCAGGGGGCGTGGCTGGGTAGAGGGGGCGTGGTCAGGCTGAGGGGCGCGGTCAGGCCGAGGAGCGCGGTTTGGTCGGTTGGGTGTGGTCCGGCCTAAGGGGCACGGTCCGGCCTAAGGGGCACGGTCCGGCCCACGGGGCTGTCGGGGGCAGCTCCAGCACGGCCCAGGCCCCGCCGCGGTGGGACCGGACCCCAACACCGGCGCTGCCCCAGGGCTCGCCGGGCGTGGGCACAGTCGCCAGGCCGCAGCGGTGCCCGGGGGCCAGGCTGGTGGCCGGAGCAGACCCGGGCTGCGCTGGCTGTCGTCCCCACCGCACTGTGGCAGCTCGGGGCCACCGTGGGGAATGTGGGGCGGGGAAATGGGTAAGGAAAGCCCCTGCCTGGGGTAGGAGGTGATAGGTCACGTGGCCGGGGCAGGCGGAAGCATCAAGAGGCAGGGTGGATGCATGGACAAGGGGACGAGCCCCATTGCACATGGATACAGCCAGGAGAGGACCGAGGACAGGGCACAACAGGACTGGACAGTCCGTGGCTGCTCTCCCACCTGAGGGGGGAGGATGAGGCCGTGGTTTTGCAGGGGAGCTTGGGCTGTTGCGGAGCTTTGCCGTGTGCTGCGTTCCCTGTCTGGCTTTCTGAGCTCCAGCTCCAGTTTGCACCACTCCCATGAGCTTTGCCTCTTGTCTCTTCACCTTGAGCTCCCGGCCACGGCTGCCCTATGGATGCTCCCTGTGCCAGAGAAATCCCACCGGCTCTTTTTATTGCCACAGGGCTACAACGGCAGCGAGGGCTAGAGCTGGAGCCCCGGTTCAGGATGCTCCTTTTGTCATAATCATGCCTGGTTTTCCCCCAGATTTAAAGCTCCGTTGTCTTTCAGGGAAAAGCAGAGTGAGTCAGCCCCGGGCAGGGCTGTGCCGCCGCCCCGCTCCGGTGCACCATCCCGGGTGAGCAGAATCATCCTCATCTCAGAGTGGGGTCTGCGACCTCCCTGCTTGTCTGTGGGGGTCTCTGCGGACAGGAGACCCCTTCCCTGAGGGACGGGAGCTCCTCATGCCCGGCCCTGGCAAGGTTTGGAGCAGGGATGGCCACCCTGGGCACTCGAATGGGTGCAAAGCCACGTGCCCAAGCCTGCTGCAGGAGCAGTGGCATTGCCTCTCCCTGCTGCTCGCCCTTGGAGCGGTGCTGCTGAGCCCTGGGTGTTCCCTAAGTGCGTTGTTCCTTCTCTCAGAGGACGGACACCTCATCACTCCCAACTCTGTGAGCCAGCAGCCAAGTCGTGCTCCCCACACCTTGTCCCACACCTGGACCCCCTCGCCAGCATGCCCAGATCCTTTCAACCTGAGCAAAGGGCCAGTGCTGCCCTTTCCTCCGGCCGGACTGACCCGGGGGCTGTGGGAGCTCTCCCCATCTCCTGCACTGCAGGAAGAGGGTCTGGGGCAGAGGTGGCTGGGGACACCAGGGGAAGCCGCCGTTCCCTGGGGATCGTGGCGGGCGGGGGGGAGGGTCGGGGTGGCTGTCCGGCTCCCAGGGCTGGTCCGTCGAGTTGAAGCCGGTAGCAATGTCAAGCTGTGCCAATGCCGAGCCGTGCCGGGCGGGTGGGTGACAATGGGTGACGTCAGGGAGCAAACCGAAGGGTGCCCGTGGCTAATCAGCTCCCACCCGCCGTGTTTGCCCAGCAGTGCCTGGGTGGCTGCTGCTCCCGCCCGGCGTTGCCACTGCGAGTGTTTAGAGAGAGGAGAGGGAGCTCTGCGGAGCCGGTGCCCAGCTCCGCCCCTGCAAGGAGCCCCAGGGCTGCCGGCCCGGGGAGCGGGTCGGTGACAGCCCTGGCCAGGCTGGGACACTCTCCTCGGCAGTGCTGCACACTGCCAGGAGCTGGGGACACCTTCTCAGCACTGGGGACAGCTCAGAACAGGGTGCTCAGGGCAGGGAGGGCTCCAGAGGAGAGAGCAGGAGCTGTGGTCAATCCAAAAATAGGAGAGTGGGGCAGCTCTAGAGCAGAGCTGTGGGTGTCCCCAAGCCCAACGACCAGTGTCCCGTTCCCTGGGTGTCCCCAGCACCGGTAACAGGGTCTGGGTGCTGTGTCAGGCCCCTGCCATCCTGTGCCCTTCAGCTGTCAGGGGTAGGCTGTCCTGTGTCTTCTGGCCATCCTGCGTCCCTGATCACCCTGCATTCCCCAGCCATCTGTGTCCCCTGGCTGTGTTCTGTGCTGCCCCGGATGACTCCACTGGCCTGTACTGATGCCAAGGCAGAAATGGCACCTCTGGCACAGCGTCTTTGGGACCTGAACTGATTGCCATCATCCCTGTTCTCACAGGGGAGGTGCTGTGAGGGCCAGCCTGGCCACAGGCCATTGTGCAGACACAGGGCACGCAGGGTGAAAATGCTGTTGTCCAGGTGCTGTCCTTGCTGTGGGGCTGGCCCAGCCACTCTCCGCGTGGCATGTCCACCTTTGCATCCACAGGTTCCAAAACCCCTCCCAGGGCTGGTGGGGGAGCCCAGCATCCATCTCAAAGGGGCACGAGGCTGGAGATGGGTGGTCTGAACGTGCATGAGGGTGGTGCAGCACCTGGGGGCACCCCACGGAAAGGCTTTGCCCACTGCAGCGGCAGCCCCTGTTTGCAGAGGCATCGCTCGATACACAGTATGTTCTTCAGAAGATCCCTACTCCAGGAGTCAAAATAGCATGAAATTTAATTTTACGCCTATTTGACAAAGCTTGATTTCGCCTCCAATCAGCAGGGAGATAAGAGCCCTCGGCACAAGTGTGCGGGCAGTTTGGCAGCTGGGGCTGCCGATTTAATAGGTGAATTTACAGGGACAACACTTGAAAATCCCCTGGCTAGTGAACCATTAAGGTGAGCCCTGCCTTCCGTCCCCGCGTCCCTCCCCGCGCCGCTCTCCCGTTGCTGGGTGCTAAAGCAAACCCCAGCTCTGTTTACCGAGTCTACTATTACAATACGGCTACCAAATATTTGCCAGCCGTCAGCTCGCTGCTCCGCTATAAATACTTCAGGCCCAGGTGGAGGGACGGGCAGGGGGAGCGGCGCGGGAGCCTATGCATGGCCGGGCGGCAGCGCCAAGGTGAGTGCGGAACCGCGGCCCGGGCGATGCCCTCCTGCCCCCAGGGGTTTCTCCGGCTGGAGGTGGAGGCGGGGCAGGCTGTGGGGCGGCCCCGCTCCCCGCAGCCCGGCGGTGTGCGCTGCCTCGTGAGGCTGAGCCCCCCACAACCCACCCCGGGGCAGCACGGAGGCAGGACCGGGGGTACGGCGGTGGGGACGGCACAAAGACGGACCCATGGAGATGGCAAGGACGATCTTAGGCTGGGTGCAGGTCCTGGCACCGTGTTTGGTGTGGCAGGAGTGGGTCTGGTTCCCCAGGATTTGTTCCCTGCCCTGAGACCCTCTCAGCATGGCCAGCGGTGTCCTGCAGCGAGGCGGGGCTGGAGACCCTTCAGCACACGTAGCACGAGCTACAAAGGGGCCACATCCAGCTCAGCGAGACCCAGCCGTGGCCAGAGCCCACCAGGGCAGGGCAGGGCAGGGCAGGGCAGGGCAGGGCAGGGAGGCGGTGGGTTCACTCTGTCACAGGGAAACCCATGGGGCCATTGTGTGGGGAGGGCATTGGGCTCGATGGCGCTGAGCCTAGCGTGGCAGGGTGGGTGCTGAGCCCCAGTCACATCCATGCACAGCCCTGGGGTGAAGGGAACATCCCTCTGCCCCACAGCTCTGGAACACATCCCCACTGCCCTGCATCCCATGACTTGGTGTGGACATCCGTGTCCCACAGATCAGTGCAAACATCCCTGCTGCCCCATGTCCCATGACTTAGGGACATTCCCATTGTCCCACATCCCATGGTTTGATGGGGACATCCCTGTTGCTCGATGTCCCAGGGTTCAATTAGAATATCCCCACTGTCCCATGTCCCATGACTCAGGGTTATGTTCCCACTGCCTCATATCCCATGGTTTGGTGGGGACACTCTTGCTGCCTGCTGTCCCAGGGCTGAGTGGGGACGTCCCAGGGGGAACATCCCCACTGCCCTGTTTCCCATGGCTTGGTGGGAACATCCCCAACGCCCCACATCCCACATCTTGTTGCTTGTGGGGGACATCCCTGCTGCCCTGCAGCCCCCGCTCAGCGATGGTGTGGCACAACATGGTCCCCTGCCCTCTCAGGGCTGCTGGGCGATGGGTCAGGGTTGGTGCCAGGGTGTGTCACCCTGACCCCGCCGTCCCTGCCTGTAGGGTGAGTCCTGGGGGTGCCTCTGAGCTCCGACATGGCTGCGGGTGTCATCCAGCCCCTGGCCGAGTTGCGGCTGCCCTCGCCCTTCCCACACGGCCTCCTGCTGCCCACGCACCCTGAGCCCGACTTCCCCGACCTCTCCGAGGAGGAGGAGGAAGAAGAAGAGGAGGAAGAGGAGGAGGAGGAAGTGGAAGCAGTGGATGAGAGCGTGAAGCCAGAGCTGGCCAGTGTCTCCAGCACTGCCGAGACCACCCTGCGTCTCCTCAAGTTTTCAGAGCTCATCAGCTGTGACATCCAGCGCTACTTCGGGCGGCGGGGCCGGGAGGAGGCTGCCAGCAGCCGCCCCGTGCCCGAGGACTGCGGCTCACCCCAGAGCACTGAGGCTGTGCCTGAGGTCGTGGCCCCGCGGGGCAGCCCAGGGGCCATGCACAGGCTGGGGCCGCTGGCCGAGCTCTTTGAGTACGGCGTGCACCGGTGCCTGCCCGCCCGGGTGGCCGGCAGCAAGACACAGCGGCTGGAGAGGAAGTATGGCCACATCACCCCCATGCACCGCAGGAAGCTGCCACCCTCCTTCTGGAAAGAGCCAGGCCCAGGCCCAGCCAGCCTCCTCCACACTGGCACCCCTGACTTCAGTGACCTCCTGGCCAACTGGACAGTGGAGCCAGGGCCAGAGCTGCCAGGCACTGGGCGGGAGCTGCCAGGTCGCCCAGGGCTGGAGGTTGAGCCCTTTGCTGGGCTGTGACCCCACCGTGGCCCCGGGGGCCCCTGGCCCTGCCACGTGCCACCCAGTTAATGATAAACCTGGTGGCCCCAGTGCCAGCACCGGGGCACTCGGAGCTGCCGGGTCAAAGCTGGTGACAGGACGAGTGAATAAATGACTCCCGCCAGGCACCAGCGTGTGCAATGTCCTTTGCCACCCACCCCTGTGGCGTCCCTGCTGCCAATGACAAAGGGCCATGGCTCTGCTTGACCCTCGGGGCCTGCTGGCTGCCCCGGCAGCAGCGGGAAGAGGAGGGAAGCGCGGTGCCGGCAGGAGCCAGCAGCCCGTGTTTACTCTGCGGCCCAAGTCGGTGGATCCCATCCCCTTATCTCGGCTGCACCAGGGCAAAGGGCGACGCAGGGCCTCATAAAGCACCCGGCTCTCAGCACCCAGGGGGGACCCATCACTGCCTTGGGGACCCACTGTGCCCTACGGCTCCCCCGCCCCATGGCAGGGCCCGGGATCTGGACCCACACAGGAGAGCAGGGCGGGGTTTTCTTCCCCACGGCCCCGCCGCCGGACCTGGCCGTTACCAGGGTCCAGCTGAGGCATCCTCTGCTTTGTGGTGCCTTTTTGTTTGTCGTGAAAGGGAAAAGAACCCGGGAAGGGGCAGCCACCCCCTGCCTTGAGCCCTGCTGGGGAGCAGCACCCAGGATGCAACCCCCCCACCCTCTTCACTCCCCAGCCTGTGCCCTCTCAGCAGGAGTGGGGACAGGGCTCATGGAGCTGCCTCAGTTCAGGCCCAAGGGGACACTTAAGCCTGGACAAGGGCCCCAAGGGAAGAAGAGAAGCAAGAGACAGGCAGCACCACAATAAAAGTACAAACAGACTTTATTTCAGCACAGATCCCGCAGTCAAAAGCCTCTCCAGGCACCAGGCTGCCTGTGTCCAAGGGAGGAAGGGGCAGTCTCAGGGCAGGGGGCAGGGCAGTGCCAAGGAGAGGAGCAAGGATGGGGAAAGTGAGGTGTCAGGGCTGGCTTTGCTCCCACCCCCTGGCCAAATCCAGGGCTGGCAGTGGGATTAGGGGTGCTTGGAAGGGTGCAGGCTGCTGAAAAAGGCCAGAATATGCCCCAGGAGGGACTCTGGATCCCACTGTGGGAGCAGCAGTGGTGGGAGGACTGCAGGAGTGGCAGAGGGGCACAGGCTGCAGGACCAATATCGCCCCAGTGCAGGCAGCTCTCCCCTCCCCATCCCTGCCCCAAATCCCCGGGGTGTCTCCCCACACATGGGTTGGGGTCAGAGTGGCTGAGGGAGCCAAGAAAGAGCCAGAGGCAGCAGCTGCAGAACCACGGGAGCCCTTTTATTGCACAGCCAAGCAGGGCACGTCCCGCTCCTCAGTCCCAAGGAGCAGGGAGGCAACCCCAGAGCTCAGCCCAACCCAGCAAGCAGGACCACAGGGCAGGGGGGAACAGGGGCCTGGGGGCAGAAGGGAGCCCCATCATGTCCCGTCTGCTCCTCTCACAGGCCCTGCAGCAGAGCTAGGGCAGGGCTAAGTCCCAAACAGCCCAGACTGGGTGGATGAGGCAACAGAGGCCACGCGCCGTGTCAGAGGAGTGTGCCCAGCTCAGTAGGGCATTCCTGCTCCCCATGAAACAGTCCAGCCTTCACCCAACCTTCAAGGACAGCCTATTCCAGGAGCTAACAGAGCCAAGGGTGAATTTTGATCCCTCAGGGAAGCAGAGGAAGGGGTGACAAGAGGAGGCAGTAGACATAGGAAGGCAGCAACAGGCAGGAGGGCCGAGGCAGCACGGCCATGCCAGTGCTCCGGGCACCACGACGCCTGCACGGACTGGCCCAGTCCTCTCCCCACCTCCTGCAAAAGGGGGTCCCCAGCTCCGAGGCACCGGGGCACGTCTCTGTTGGCCCACACTGCCTCACGTCTGTGCCAGCGAGAGCTCCTCCAGGCCCTCCTTCCCCAGCCGGTACCTGGCGAGGTCCTTGCGGGTCACCATTCCCACCACCTGCCAGGAAAGGGATGGGGTACAGCCCAATGTGGACACACAGAGCCAGGGGGCAGCGTGTCCCTGTCCCCTGGAGGAGCCCAGGCTGCTTGGACACAGTGAGAAGGGACTCACCTCGTTGCGATTGTCCACGACCACCAAGTGCCGCAAGCCCAGGGCTCGGAAGAGCTTGAACACCCGTGGCAGAGACGCCTCCTGCAAGGCAGAACAGGGCTGGGGGGGGCTGCAGGATCCCCAGCCAGCAGCCACTGCCCACCCTGGTCCCTGGGGAGCTGTGCAGAAGGGTCCCTGGCCATTACCTGGGGCACGGTGTAGGGCGAGGGGTTCATGAACTCGCTGAGGTCAATCATGCAGTCACGCTCGTCCTGGGAGACGTGAATGGACTGGATGGGGGGGAAGCGGGGATAGGCATCCCGAAAATCCTTCAGCTTCAGCCGCCGCTGCACCAGGCTCAGGTTGGCCCTTTCCACAAAAACCTTGGGAGGAAAGAGATGGCTGGGGACTATTCTGCAGAGCTCACAGGCACCAAGACAATGCACAGGGGCAGGGAGGGAAAAGGGCAGAAGTGTGGGACAGATGGAGCATCTGCACAAGCACAGCCTGTTTCCCACTCACTCGGGGTTTGTGAGCCCAGTGGGGTGCAGAATGGTGCTGGGGTAACCCCACCACTGAATGGCAGCACCCACCACCCCCCTGGGTGAGCTGAGGGAGATGACAGGGACCCTCTGCCAGCTCCTCCCGAGCAAGGCAGGCTGCAAGGGGCCCGAGACAGAACTGGGACAGCAGACACAACCTGAACAGACTCCAGGCAGCATCACCCACCTTGTGCTTCAGCAGGACAATGAGCTGGGAACGCAGGATCAGACCCCGCAGTCCGGCAACCTGCAACAAGGCACCGTGTGAGGGTCCCACACTGCAGCCAGCCCTAGTATGGCCACCCCAGCTGCATCCCCTCCCCAGTGGCACCCAGCCTACCTGTGTGGTGCCGGGGTTGCTCTCCACCACGGGGAAGCCGTTGTGGTTGGAGGAGGTGTCACTGAGGATGTCCACGACTGTGCCCACGCGCTCGATCCTCCGCAGGCAGGTGACAGGAGTGCTCATCACCTCCCTGCAGGGACAGCTCCGAGTGAAACGCAGCCCCACGGCAGCACACGCCAAATCATGCAATCACAGACTGGTTTGGTGGGAAGGGAGGGAGCTTATCTCATTCCAAACCCTTTCCATGGGCAGGGACACCTTCCACTAGACCGGGTTGCTCCAAGCCCCGTCCAGCCTGGCCTTGGACACTCCCAGGGATGGGGCAGCCACAGCTTCTCTGGGCAACCTGTGCCAGGGCCTCACCACCCTTGCACCCTAAATATCTCCCCAACACACATGACTCCTCAGGGCTGATGCCTCCTCTGTCCCCAAAAGCTGGCAGGCAGTGAGGAAGGAACACACTGGAGGTCACATCCCTGCTGGGGAAGAAGCTGGGCTGGTAGTACCAGGGGGCTGCAGGCTCCTGCGACCAAAAGGTCCCCACCTCCACTCGCAGCTCAGGCCAACAGTGTGGTCCAAAAGCTGCTACTGCAGCAATGCCCAGCCCACCCACCTGGCTGTGAGGGAGTGGGATGTCACTGGGGCCTCCCAGTGCAGGAAGGGGACGCTCTGCAGCTGGATGTGCATGTCGTACAGTCCCTGCAACAAGAGCCAAGCCATCAGGAGAAGCCTGGTGAGGTGCCAAGGGGAACAGCCAGGCAGCAGCTCATCCCTCAGAGTGAGTGCACGCCTGCCCTGGCCCCCCCATGGCCCCCCAGCACCACCAGCCCTGACCCACAGTCCTGGGGAGCACAGCAACCCTCACCTCCACAAAGTAGTCTCCCACAATCTTTGCTGTCATCAGCACCAGCATGATGGGGAAGCCATAGGTGACGTTGCCCGTTGCCTCCATCATGATGACCGTGAGACTCAGTGTCATCCGCACTATCCCACCTGCCAGAGGCACCCAGGGGGTTTGGGGGTTAAGAAGGGCAAGGAAACACAGGGTGAGGGCATCACAGAACACCTGAGGCCCCATAATCTCTCAGTGATGCAGGACTGCCTGCCCAGGGGTGCCCTGGGTAAGCCCAGCCCTCACTGGCACCCCAGCAGTGCCTGTGCTTGGCAGGTTGATTAGGGAGCTGATAGCCAGCCTAGGCTTCAGCTGGCAAGAAAGCTGTCAGGGAAGCAGAGAGTGTTTTTTCCCATGACACCTTCACCCCAACCAGCACTGCGCCATGGGGAACTCACCCAGCTGTGCAGCAGCTCCCATCAGGGCGTACTTCCCAGGATCAGCCCAGATCTGAGCACAGGAGAGAGAAGGAGCTGAGTCACCTGCTGGCTCCAGGGCATCCAGAGATAGTCAGCAGAATCCTGGCCCCCAAACCCCCCTCCAAGGTGGGGAGAGGTGCCTGAGGCTGCCTGAACAACCCAGCTGCTGGCAGGGCTCCACTGGGACGTGGGGAGGCCCAGAACCAGCTCATGAAGACATCAAGTGAGGAGCCAGCCCACTTCAGAGCTTTCAGGCAGCTCCAGGCACACTGCCTGCACATGCCACCAGCCCAGCAATGAGGGAGGAGAGCTGAGTGCCAGGGGTGCCCAGCCAGGACTCACCGAGCCCTTGGTCAGGTAGGACAGGGAGATGCCGAAGAGCCTCCCCCAGGCTGCCCCGATCAGCAGGGAGGGGATGAAGACCCCTGCAGACACCGTCAGGCCGTAGGTCCAGCAGGCCAGGAAGAAATACATCAGTGTGAACATGCCCAGCGTCATGGGGTTGTAGGAACCTGGCATGGGGACCGAACAGAGTCAGTGCTGCCCCTGCAGCCCAGAGGACGCTGTGCTGTGCTGTGGCCACGGATCAGGCAGCAGGAGCCCCACGACATGCTCCCAGCATCGAGAGCCCCTCTCCTTGGGCTGCACCTCCTGCCCTGGCAGCACAGGCCTTTCAAACTGGCTCTTCAGGTTATTTCTGCCCCCTCCAGCACCCCCACCCAGCCAGTGCCATCTCAAGCCCTCACATTCCATTCCTCCATCTCGTGACCTGTCGATGACCTGTCCCCTCCCAGCCCTGTGGTTCCCAGCCTCCCCTGATGAACTTCAAAGCCCCGAGGGAGGGACTGCCAGGGCTGAAGGACAAGCTTGGGAGGATAGAGGTCCCACTGCCAGCTTTGGGATCAACTGAGCAGGGCAGGTCCTGTAAACTCCCCTCCCATCCTGCAGCTCCCACAGCTGCTCCAGCCAGTGCCATGCTGTCCCACAGCACCAGCTGTACCATCCCAGCGAGACCCTGCCAACCCCACAACCCAGCTAAGCGCTATTTTGGGATTGCTGAGCAGCCTAGTCTAGTTTAAACAAGTACTTTGCAACCCCTCCTTCAGGCAGAAGCCTTGAGCCAGGGAGGACCCAGCACTGCAGGGAGCAGCCCCAAGACACAGGATGGGCATCTCTTGGCTGCAGGTGGCCAGGCTGCACCCTCTGGGCTGAGGATCTCTCTGTTCCCCACCCACGTGCAGCTGGGCACAGGACTCCGATTCCAAAACAGGCAGAGGAGATGCTGGGGTTACACCAGGAGCAAGGAAAATGGAGCTGGAACTTGGGAACCAAACTGCATTTCTCAAGCCAATCCAAACCCCAAGATCCACCTCCACAACCCAGAAGGTAAAGTCATTCTGGGGCAAGTGGCCCTGCTAATTAAAAAAACATCCAGCAACATTTCCAGAATGGACTTCAGACAGACAGCAAGGGTCAGACAGTCTCACACAGCTCAGAAGCAGCACAGCATGTAAATTTGCAAGAACAAAACCACCCCATTGAACCCACAGTCTCTCGACACCACAGCCCTTTGGCTGAGCTCAGAGGTGCCACCAGGCACAGCACCCATCCCTCCCCCTTCCACCACTGCAGCACAGTGTTTTGGGAAGCCCTCATGGGCTGATCATCCTCTGCCTTGTCCCAGGAGCGGTCAAGCAACACATCAGCCACCTTGCATGGACCCACTGCTGGTTGCACTGACCTGGAGGGTCATGGAAGAGGTTGACGACACTCTTCTCAGGTGTGTTGAAGAAGGCAGTGGCCATGGAGTTGTACTCTCCATCAGCACAGAAAAGCTGAAAAGGCAAGATAAGAAAGAGTTATAAGTGGCAGGGAGGACACCTACAGCATCCTTGGGTCTCCAGCTCTGCCTGCACTGGAGGGCATCAACTGCAAAGTGCAGTGTCCCAAACCCAAGCAGGGTCTTGTCTCCCGGCTGAGCCCCCCAGGCTCAGGGTGCCCCCCACTCTGCATGCTGTTCTGCAGCATGTCCTACCTGCAGGGGATACGCCACGGAGCTCCCCTGGATGGGCTGGCAATCTCTTGAGCAGTAAATCATGACAAATCCCACAGTTGCTGTCACTGCTGCCACCAGCATGGCCTCGACCACCTGGAGGCAGGGCCGGTGGATGTACCTGTGAAGGAAACAGAGGAGTGAGGGTAGCACGCAGGGGTGAGGGCAGGATCAGCCCCAGCCTGGCTGGACATGCCACATCAGGCATATGACAGTCTGGCTGCCTCTGCTCCTTGCCTGGACCCTGCCAGGCTGTCCTGCTGCTTGAAAAGCTGGTGACAGGTATTGCCTGGGGCACACTGGTCTCAGTTGGCTTTAGCAGCTCTCTGCCTTCTCTCACTCCTCTCAGAGCATGTGACAGTCAGGTCTGCAGTGTCTGCACCTCTCTGGGCCCTCCAGTCACTGGAGGGAAATACTTGGCAGGGTCAGAGCAGTGCTGGGATGCTGTGGTGGGTCACGGCCTCAGCCACAGGCAGCGAGAGGCACGTGGCATCTTTCAGGAACTGCTGTTGCTCACATTAAGCAAGGGATTACAGCCTTGCTCCATCTGGGAATGCCACTTTGAGGGAATGCAGAAGGCACCAGCCAACCCACATCAGTCACCTTCATTGCCTGTGAGCTCTTACCTGATCCGGAACATCGTCAACCAGTAATTGAGGGCATTGAACAGGGCTCCAAGGATCCCACCTGTGAATGTGAGAGAGGAAAAGCTCAGCACGCAGGGCCCAGGCTGCCCACAACACGAGGAATCCCTGAAGATCATCCACAACCCATCCAGAGTGACTGGCAGCCCATATACCCTGGGCAACCTGCATGTGGATGCTGTCCCTGCAACCAGCCAGGACCTGTCACCAAAAGGAGCTTGGCACCAGCAGCGGGTGGCCAGGGGCCAATGTCACAGTGCTGGCACCAGGCAGGCAAAGGACAGGCCAAATCCATGGGGATAAGGGCAGCTCACATGTCAGAAAGGGGCTGCCCATGACTGCAAGGCACTGACTCTGCTCAATGTGGGTTAAAGGAGCTTGACTTTGCTACTAGGGTTGGGCCAGGATCCAGGTCTCAGCCCTGCATAAGCCCGACAAGCAGCCTCTGCTCCAGAATTTAATGGATTCCCCATTTTCTCCAGGAAACTGGATGCCAAAGCTTTTTAGACCCAGACAGAGAACAGAGGAAATTATTCAGACTAATCAAATTACAACGGCAGCGTTCTCTTACCAACCACTCCCATGAAGATGAAGATAGGAATTTCCTGGATTGTGTATACCATTTTCTGCAAGCAAGAAAGAAGTGAGTTTCAGATCTCCTGGCCCGTCTGCAGCCCTGCAGTCAGTCACCGACTGCTGGGACAGCACAACTCTGCGCTGGCACGAGGCTTCCAGAGCTGCTCCAAAGTCTCCCCTGAACAGCCCACAGCTTCCAGAAACTCCTTCTGCTGGGGCTGGTGGAGCTGAGATCTGGCTAGACCCCACAGCCTGCTAAGGCAGAGCCTGCCTCAACCCCTGGGTGATTTTACAGACAAATTGATGTCCCCAGAGCTGCTAAGGGCTGTTTCTAACCCCTGGCCAGAGCCCTACATGGGGAATACCTGTGCCTACCTCGCTATCAAATCGTCCAAAGTTGATAAGCCCAGGACTGGAGAGATCCCAGGCATTGCCGTGGTAAACGCTCAGGACAGAGTTCAGCGTGAAGGTGGAGATCATGGAGGCAAAGAACTGGAAGGAGATGTGGCCCAGAGTCACTGCCAGATGCCTCCAGCCCCTTTTCCTCACCACATGCCCCCTGCACTACTCCAAACCACCCCCCAAGGTCCTTGGCAGGGCTTGGTGCCCATGGTGTGGTGGGGACAGGAGGTCACATTCCCTGTGGCAGCACTTTGGGCAGCTTATGCTGACCAGGGTCTCGCTCCCCCTTTTGCCTCTCTGTTGCCCTGGGGCACAGCCCAAGGCAGTTCCCTTGGAAAGGAGGTGGCAGCAAGATGGAGCTCAGCCAGGCCCAAATTCAGCCCCTGAGGACCAGGGCACAGGAGGGGAGCTGGGATGCTGTTCCCTGGGATGGGTTACCCTCGCTGGAGCAGGGATGTCAGGAGGCCTGAGGCTGCAGGGCTCCCAGAAAAGGCAATGCCTCACACCAGAACCAGCAGCCCTCCACTTCTTTCCAGAACTTACAATTCTCCATGTCAGGAACTGGTTCCAGAAGGAAGCCCCTTCCTCCAAGCTGAACAGAACACCCCCTGCAAACGCAAGACACAACATCTTCACAAGGGGCATGTGCCACAGTCCTTTGGCTACAGCACCAGCCAAGCATCCAAGACTCACCCCAGGCCATGTGCCCACACCGCCCAGACCCTCTCACAGGCAAGCCCACCAAGCCATCAGTGCCATACTGATCACAGGAAAGCCTCCCACTGCCATCCTCCATGCCAGGGAGGCAACTTTCGGGATCTGAGGCAGATGACGCCCTTGCCCTTGGGCAGGGCCCACATCTGCATGGCATGGCAGGAAAACTTGGAAGGCTCCTGCAGTGCCCTATGCAGATCCCAGCAGCTGCCTCCAAGCAAGTGGGAGCAACCTCCTGAGGAAATCCATGTCCAGGCACTGCTCAGTGCCAGAGAGCCAAGACACACACCCACAGGGGCACCGAATGCAGCTGAGACACCGGCAGCAGCTCCAGCCGACACAAAGTCTCTCTTTTCTGTGTCTCTGCGGAAGTACTCGAAGATCTGAAACAGGAGTGAAGGCAGCTTTAGGGCTGGCCATGGGCACGAGCTTAGGCGAGACACAGGGTATGATGTGGATGATGCCAAGCCACCAGTGGGAACAGCCTGGTAAGGCACAGAAGGGCACCTGCAGCACAACCCCTCGGACCTCAACACCAACCTTGAAGTCTCGCTTTAACGACGTGGATCTCCCCTGGGAGATCCCGGCAGCAATCACGGATCCAGAGTGAATCATGGGTCCTTCCTAGGGGCCAGAGAGCAGTCAGATCAGGGAGGGAAGAACAGGGATGGCTGAATGCTGCCCACCAGCTTGCAGTCCTGAGGCTGGATGAGAGTATTTCCCCGGGGCAAATACAGACCTTGACATTTTCCCCCTTCCCATCCTGGAAGTGTTCAATACCAGGTTGGACAGAACTCTGAGCAACCTGGTCTAGTGAAAGGTGTTTCTGCCCATGGTTGGGGCTTGGAATGAGATGATCTTTAGGGTCTCTTCCAACCCAAACCATTCCATGGTTTTATGAAATCCTCATTCTAGCATGTGCCTCCAGTGCCCACCTCCTGCTCCCACCAGCTGAGGAGACAAGGGTTTCCCTCGCCTGCCTTCAATCTCAGCAAGCCAGAAAGGTCCCTATGGGGCACCCAAGTCTCCCCCACCTACTGTCTGCAGGGACAACCACTGATGGACAGAGGCTGCTGCTCTCCTGCCCTCAGCCAAGCCACACATAGGCTGGCACCACGTGCCCCAGGGGCTCCCCAAGCTTGGCAGCACCACAGTCACTTTGGCCAGCAGACACCAGGGAATAACACTGGGAAGTCACTGCAGGGCCCCCAGCACGCAGTCCCCAGCACAGGGCCGGTGACAGGCTGTGACACACGTGCCAGCAGCAGGGACTGACACAGCACTTTGTGCACATCACCTTCCCAACAGCCAGGCCGCCGACCACCGAGAGGATGACCCCACAGACTTTGATCACCAGGGTCTGCAAAACAGAGACAGGCACAGCATGTCACAGGCACGAGGAACACGGCCATGGCAGCCACAGGGGACACAGACCCAGTGGGCCCTGAGGCATGGGAGGAGCCAGCGACCCAGGGAACTTGTGATTCTCAGCGCCCCCATTGTGGCTCTTCTTGTCCAGAGCAAAAATCTACCCAAAGCTGCTCCTCCCAGTGCCTGCTGCTGGTCCCAGGGCAGGAGATTTAATCTCTTGGCACCGAGAGGGAAACAGCTATGGAGGCGGGAGCTCATGCCAGCTCCTACTGTGCCACAACGTGGGCAGGGACCACTGCAGCAGGACACAATGTGCCCAGGCCATCCCACCATCCCCTGCTTCCTACCTTGAGGCGGACAACATGTGGGATCTTCACACCATTGAGATAACACTTGATCTGGGGAATGCCACTGCCGGCCGCCACGGGCTGTAGGGAGCAGGGAGAGCGTGAGTGGCTGTCACACATAGGATGGGGACACAAGAGCCACCTTACCCCTGTCTCTCAGCACAGGGCACACCCTGCACACCCTCAGGGTGGCTCTGAGATGAGGCCAAAGCTTATCAACAGACTCTGGAGGTGGGCAAGAGGGAGGCACCTACTTCCTAAGGGCAAATGTGCCAGGGGAAAGCAGCTGGCTGAGTTCTTGGGGACACTCAGGTGTTCCCCCACCCTGTCACAGCTACAGAAGGGTCATACTTGGTGGCCAGGGAGAGCAAGGGCAAAGCCACAAGGAATACACTGTGGATTACAGCGATCCACAGGGAGTCCCAGTCTCTGGCTTGCCCTCCAGAGGCTGTCCCTGAGGCACCCAGCCAGACTGGTCTCTGCTGGTACTCATGTACACTCAATGCAGAGAGGCTAAGCTAGGGCCAAGGCTTGGGAGAGCTGCACCCCCACCCAAGGCTGGAGCACAGCCTCTGCCCCAGGCTGCCAGCACATCCCGGCAGTCTGACAGCCTCACAGAAACTCCACAGCACAGCTGGAGCCAACACTGAGCAGCTGATGCTACCAGAAGCAAAATAGGCAGAAATACATTCACTGTTTACAAAACCTTTCATGTTTTCTAGAGACATGACCCCTCTTTGCCCATGTAAAGAACCCAGAACAGTTCCAAACTCCTACCTCTATGAAGGCAACGATCACGGAGCCCACCATCACCACACTGGCGTTCAGAGTGGCCCAGAGTAACAGGGAGAAGGACAGGCCCCCTTTGGCTGTGAACTTGTCGATGTCTGGGGCAGCAGCTCAAGGAAAGACCAGTACTGCTTGGGTACCATCTCTCCCACCACAGCATCTCACAGCATCACAGGATGGTATGGGTTGGATGGGACCTTAAAAACCATCTAGTTCCAACCCCTTGCCATGGGCAGGGATGCCACTCACTAGACCAGATTGCTCCAAGCCCCCTGTCACTTAGAGCACCCAGGGCAGCTGAAATGAACCGCCTCTGTTACAGCAGTGCCCAGCCACAGCTCAGCCCCACAGAGCAGCTGGGCAGCAGAGGCTGTGCCACCAAACCGGAGCGAGGAAGCGCTGCCCTCTTCCCCCATGACCCCTCTCACGGCTCCCAGGAGATCCCAGAGGTCCCAGCTGGCCAGCAGCCACCACTCTGTGAGGATACTGTCCTTCACCACCCGGTACTTGAGCCCAGCCAGGTTCTCCACCACGATGTCGATGAAGCAGGCAACCAGGCCAGTGAGGATGCCGATCATGGCGCAGATGACCCAGCGCTTGATCTCCACTGTCCGGAAAGCCTGAGGGGCAGACAGCAGTCACACCCTGCTGCCATCCAGTCTGGCATTGAGGGGACCCCAACACACCTGCCACCTTCCCCAACACAGTCCCAAGCCTGGAAAGCTCTGAGGAGAACCAGGGAGCACCAATGCTGGCTGACCCAGCAAAGCCTGGATGCAATTTACTGATTTTAAGCAGTGCTCTTGCACCTCTGTGAGATCCCTAAGGTGCTTTTCCAGCTTTCCTACCTCCATTAGGCCCATCCTGTTGGGATTCTTGCTGTGGCACTGATTCTCAAAGCCCAAATGTTTCACACGACTCCAGAAGTCCCTCTGCTCAGGGACCTGCCCCATGTCACCAGGCAATGCCACCACAGGCACCCAGATTAGCTCCCATTCCAACCAACCCATGCTGGGTCCTTGATCCTGTGCTTTCACGGCTTGTCACAAGCTGGTCAGTGCCCAGAAACCCATCCCAGCTCAACCTAGGCTCTAAGCACAACTTCCTGTGGCACAAAGAAGCCCCCCAGCAGCCAGGCAGGGGGAACAGCTTCTCTGGGCCACCGCAGCTGAGCTGACTGTGGGCAGCCCAGCAAGACTCACCGCATGGTTTATCCTCCTCTCCTCCTCCAGGAATAGCTGGTTTTCACTGTTGTCATAGTCCAAGCTCTAGTTTGGGAAAGGGAGATGCTGTTATTGTCTACCAGGCAAAGAGACCCCCATGCTGGAAAGTGCTGCCCTTAGCCCCTCTCCCTGCTCCTGTATCATTTTCCTCCCTTGATTCCACTCCTTCCCCACTGAAACCGCCCTCACTGGGCAGCTGTGAGCCCTTGCCCCTCACCTGCTGCATCCCAGAGGGCAGAGCTGAGATGGGGCAGATGGGCACTTACCTCGTACTTGAGTGACAGGAGCTTCTCGTTGTGGGGGATCTCGTTGGGACGCTGCCGAGGGAGCTCTGTCTCCTGAGGGATGTGATGCACAACTTAGGATGGTCAGGCTGGAGTCCAACCTTCCCGTCCACCATGCAGCTGCTGTTTTAACTCCTTTTGATGCTCAGGAGAGGCACAGAGGACTGCAGGTGCAAGCTGCCTGGCAGGTAGGGATCTGGGATGATTTTCCACCAGCTGGTGGATTTAATGCGATTTAATGGGATTTAATGGTGGGATTTAATGCAGCTGGACCAGCTGTCAGGGGTGCACCCTCACCAAGCACCCCTCCACCCCCAGGCAGGAATGTCCCCCCAGGAGCAGGTGGAGGGTTTGCCCAGCTGGGTACCACACTGCCATGTTGACCTGGCACTGAATCCAAGCAACTCCATGCTCTGGTTGAGGGTAACCTTTCATCTTGGCAGGAAATTCCTTAGACCAAAAGCAAGGAGCTATTTCAAGCAAACCCATGTTTTTGGGCAGAAACCAAATTCTGTTTCCCAGACACCTTTGACCGTGCAAGCTGTTCTCAGCTCCGAATTAGGGCATTTACAGAGGATGCCAGAGGGGCCCCTGGGGCAGCAGCAGCTGCCCATGACACAAAGGTCACCCAGCCCAGGAAGAAGTGCTGGAGTCCTCGTGGAACAAGTGGAATGCGAAGGAGGGAACAACAGCAGCTGTTAGTGGAAGAAGGGAAAGGGTCTCGGTAACAGTGGACCCCTCCCTGTGCCACTCACCAGCTCATGGATGTCCTCGTTGAGGTCCACATTGCTCAGCTGCCCGATGCGCAGGAAGGAGGAAGGAGTGAACTGAGGGGAGAAGGGGAAACGAGGTCAATTCCTGAATGCATTTCAAACCTCTCAGGAGGAAGGAGCGGGCATGCAAGAAGCTCGTGCTCTGCCTCCCTCGCAGAGCTCTGCCCTCCTGCCACTGCCAGAGCCCCCCAAAACGGAGCACCCTGCTCTCGGAGGACATGCCGAGGAGGTGGGATCCAACGCCCCGGAGGGAACCAGAGGCAGCAGCAGCCCGCCAGGATTTGGGCGAGCTGCTCCAACCTGTCAGCTGGCAGAGCCAGCTCACCTGGGAAGGTGCCAGACAGCAGCGGCTCATTGGGGACTGGCCACCACCAGCCTCTGGCACCGAGCGCGGCTCCCGGCGCAGAGCTGAGCAAATCTGTGCTGAGCGGCACGTTCCACGCTCCCCTGAGGCTGGGGAGGGACAGAGCCCCTGGACAACGCACCACCTCCACAGCCACCAGCTCACCACAACGTGCCCACAGCTGGTGGGCCCAGCCAGCAGCAAGGGACAGCTGAGGGCACGTCTGGCTCTGCCATCTGCTCCGCGGCAGCGATGCCCAGCCGGGGAGAGGAGCACATCACGTCAGTGTGTTTGTCGCCCTCCGAGCAGCCGGGACCAGAGTGACAGCCAGGCTGGCTGCCAGCCAGGAGGCACAAGAGGAAGTGGTCACACTGCTCCTGCACAGCCTTGGGGACACTGGTGCCCTCTCTGAGCCGGCTCCAGTGTGATGCTGGGAAGCAGCGTTCGCATCTCCCCCTGGGGAGCAGGTTCTCCTTTCACTGGTGAACACGCGGGCTAGTTACCGGCAGCTCAGTTGCATAACATGGGAGTTTTTGGACTGTTTGAGGCACCTCTGTCTCCCAGACAAGGCAGGCAGGGGCTGGGGCTGCAGCTGAGCAGTGCCACAAGGGGACCCAGCCAGAGCAGGCAGGCTGCTGTCACCCCTCCATCGCTGCAGAACACAAGGATGCACAAGGATACGAGCACTGCCCAAACACCACTCCTCAGCATTAAGGACTTCCCCTCCAGAGCCTCACCACTCCCCAGCTGCCAGGTTAAAGAACCAGAGGATAAAAGAGGGATGGTGAGCAACAGCAGGGCTCTGGCACGTTGGCCCCTCTCTGCTGGCAGGTCCCAGATTGAGCCCCCCGCTGCTTTAATCCCCACGATCCTGTCTGGAACGTGCAGGCCAGAGCTGCTGAGAGCCGTGCACCTCACTGCGGAGGAAGAATATCCCTTTGTGTTTGCAGCCTGACCTATTTTCCCATTTTTCCCTCTGCTCCACATTCTCCTTCACTCCCTGACCTGCAATGGGTTCTGCCCCAGCTTCTCAAACCCTGTCTGTGTGCCCTTTAGTCCCCAGCAGTCCCAGCCCAAAGTGCTCCATGCTGCCATTTTCAGACACTGGTTTGGCAAAACCAGCCTCGGCTTTGTTTCTGGTCCATGATGGCTCCATAATCTCAGTGGAAAGGATCCAGGCGAACCCTCTTCCCAGCAGTCAGAGCAGACCACTGTGGACTTCTATGAGCTGGGCACACACAAAGCTGTCACCTCCCTGGATGGGAACTTAGGGTCACAAGCTGGATGCAGGAACTGCTTGTTCCAATGCCTGCCGGTGCCCAGCTGCTCTGGTGGCAGGCAGAGGTCCCAGCCAGGCCCCTGCCATCCTGAGGAGGGGGAAGGACACATTCCTTGCCCTGAAACCTGGAAGGACAAAGCTGAGACCTTGCAAAGGAACACATCCCCACCTTGACTGAGGAAGCACAAGGATTTCAGGCTCCCATTAGGTGCCACACATCTGGGCCAAGATCAAGGCAAGGAGATGGAAAATGTCACTCACGCCATGTCCCTCGTGTAAGACCCTAGGCAGGACCAGCCCTTCAGGGAAAATTCTCCTTCTGTTAGCTATGAGAGTGTGCAGAAAGACCAAATGTGGCTGAACCAGTGACACCCAACCCCCTTCCCTCCTTCCCTGTGGAGAAAGCAGCCAAGGCACAGCAGCTCAATTCCCAGTTGATTAAAGCACCAGCAGGACACAAGCACAGATGAAGGCAAAGGAGGCACAGTGGAGCCTGAAGCTGAACTTCCTTAGACAAACAGCATATTTTTAATATCCTGCCCCCAAGTCCTGGCACCCCTCTGGCATCTGCAAGCAGAGGCCTGGCTCCTGTCTGACCCACCACAGGGATCACATGTCCAGAAGGCAGGAAAAAGCTACTTCCATCAGCACCCAGCTATGATATGAGAAAAAGGAGAGATTCAGGCAGCCTGGAGCCAAGAGAAAAGGTTATTTGTGCACAGCTCGAAGATTCACTGAGGAATGCCCTCCTTGGGATGTTTTCAAACTCAGCCAAGGCAGCTGCTGATCCTGGGTATGTGTGATGTTGGTGTGACTGTACTGTGATTATCTCCACATAAAAACATGCACTGCTGCCAAAACCCAGAGGGCACAGATGGGTTAACAGCTCTCCTGCCCCAGGAGAGGCTCTGGGACATGCTGAGCCTCGCTCTGCCAGTAGCACACAAGTGATAGCACCCAGCCCTCAGCCCGTTTGGGTGGTAAAGTTAATTCCATTCTGAGCTCTGCAAAGAGATGTCTGGAGCCTTGATCTGAATCAAAATTAGTCATCATCAGTGTTAGTGGGCAGGAATGTTGGCAGGCAGGGCTGCTCCTCCAAGGGACCTCACCAGGCTGCAGGGAAGCCCCAAAATTCAACAGAGGCAAATACAAAGCCCTGCATGAGTCCCAGTGGTCAGAAAGTAGCTTTGTTGAAAAAGTCTTGCAGCGACCTGGTGGGTGAGTGAAGAGGTGTCAGTGGCACAGACCTGGAGAGGAGGTGGTCAACCCCCTCCTGGGTGGTGCAAGACCACTGCCAGAAGGTCTGGGGAAGGGATCCCACACCTCCATCTGACACCTGCAATAGCACACCTGGGACCTGGCATCCGGTTTGGGCTTCCTAGGACAGAAAAGACACAGAAAGTGAGCTCAGCAAGAGAGCTGGGGGCTGGAACACGTGGCAAGACATACAAGGAGAAGCTGGTGCTTCTCAGGGAGATCTTCTTGCCATCTCCAGACACCCAATAAGAGGTTACAGACAGGACAAAGCCCGACTTTCCTTGAAGCTTTGCATTGATGGGACAAGAAGCAGTGGATAAATGGCAGTAAGGGAACTTCTGCTTAGATATCAGAGCCAAACGTTCACCCTGTGGCTGGTGACACACTGAACTTGGGACCAAACAGGGTGCAGAGCAGTTACCCAAAGCTCCTCTGGATGTGTCCCTCGGGGATCTGCTCTTAGCAGGGGCTGAACTAGAGCCCCTAACTCTAGCCCCCTCAGGGACTCCTGAGGTCCCTTTCCCCTTTGCCATGCTGGCACCCACTCTGAGACCAGCAAGAGCAAATTGAGGATCAACCTCAGCAAGAAAAAAAATCTAGCAGAAGATCTCAACCACCACCTTCTACTCATGCCCTGAACGCATTACCTCCATGGTCCAACCTGGGCTGTGAGCACAGTGACCAAGCCGTGCCCCCCAAATGTTGCTCTGGAGAACCATCAGTAGGGAGTGTCTGACTCTGCTCCACAGCCCATTTCCACAGGGATGAGCCAGTGAGGCTCCTCCCTGCAGGACACGACCCAGCATGAGAAGACCCCCCCAGACACCGCCCTTTGTCACCGTCCGGTGCTCAGTAACGAACTGGTAGCTTGTGACTTTCTGTTATCAATGAGATAAAGCCCAGCACAGACCACAGAAGGAGCCCACAGAAGCTGTGGGAAGGAAGGAAGAGGACTTCCAGCCCCCAGGGCCCTCTTGGCCCCAGAACACTGCCCCTCATACCAGCCTGGGTGGAAGACTCCAGGCTGTGTCACCGGTGTGTCACCAGCATGAGAACCCTGTCACTGGCAGTGAATGGGGGAGGTGAGCTGCAGGGCTTTTGAAACCCCCCTCCTCTGACACACAGCCACAGCTGAGACAGGCTTCAAACAACCCAGCACCATCCCCAAAATGCTTCACAGCAGGAGAGAACAGAGCTCTTCACGTCCAGGCTCGTAACAGGAGAGAAAGCACCCGGACTCTCCCCAAGGTGTCACCACTTGTCTATGCTTTTCCTTCCAGGCTCCTGCTGCCACTCCCAGGGCACAGCTGCTCCTTGACCCTCACCTCCACAACGATGGGAAATGCTGTCACTGCCCTGGCCTTTCTCTTGGCACCTGTCCCACATGTCCCCTCTGCAGAGGAGCGGCACATGGATGAAGCGCTGGCACAGTCCCCGATGGCTTGAGCAACCAGCAGAAAACTTCCTGCAGTTCCCGTGCTGGGGGAAGCTCCTGGGCACCACTCGAGGGCAGTGGCTCTCCAGGGCAGTCACCTCCAGGCTCACAACAGCAGGGACAAGCAGCCCCTCTGCCAGTAACCCTGGCCCATCTGCCAGGAATCAGGGCTCACCCAGTACTCCTACTTCTCTTTTCCTGCCTCCTCCCACCAAGACTTGATTGCAGCCTGGCCACTTTTTTGCACCTTGTTACTTGAGGTTAAAGAAAATGAGACCAACAACATCCAGAGATGCAGAATAAACACACAGAGGCTAAGAAAGACAACCTGCCCAGCAGCAGCCTGGTCCTCACGATGGTGACCCCTGGTTCCAGGCACCCTCTGAGGCAGGAGCATTAAACCAATCCCAAAGCCAAGGCATTTCAGCACAAATATCTTAGAGCATATCTTCAATGGTAGCGAAGGAGAAAGGTTCTTTGACAAAAAAATGTTTCATGATGGAAATTGGCTGCTCTTACTAAAATTTTCCACCCACTTCCCAGCCTGAGAAACAACACCCACGGCTCGAGAACACAGGAAAGGGATGGCCCACGGCAGGCATGATGCTCAGAGGCACAGGCTGCCTCTCACTTCTTGATATGCTCGAGGCACCAGAAAGCCCTCGAGAGAGGATGAAGGCTTAATCAGCTCAGCTGGCCCCTAACCAGAGGAGATGTCAGAGACAGGCCTCTCACACCCCTCTATGGCCACAGGTGTGTTTATCCAGCCTCTCCTCACCTCCTGCCCACAAGAACTCGATCTCAGTCCCTCACAGCTGTCAGCTGGGGAACTACAGACCCGTATTTCTTTGCTCACCTGAAGATCACTTTCATTTCCATCAAACAAGCATGTCAGAAAGGGAAGAAGCTCCACTAGAGGACATTTTTTTGTACTACCACAACTCAAGTTTAAATCTCCCCTGAGCTAAGCAGCTCCAGCCTCTCTTTATTTCTCCACTGAAGCAGTCCTGCCTTCTCACTTCAATGCATATGAAAGTCATCTGGGGCAAAGGGAGAAGCAGCTGCCCAACACCAAAATACAACCCCAGCACTACAGTGGCTACTGTCAGGGGCACATGTGGGCTGGAGCTCCAGCAAGGTACTCCCTCTCCTCCTCCCTTGCCAAGGAAAATGCCACCTAGTACCATGTCACCAGCTGGGACCTGCGCTGTGCAGGGACACGGTGACAATAAATCACATTGGCAGGGCTGGGTGTCCACCTCCAACAGGCCTCGGGCACTTCTTCCAAACCATCAGGAAAACCCTTTCCTAACGACCACCAACCATGAGATCTGGCTAATCCCCATTCTAACACCCTTCAAACCCACAGGATTCCCCATGTGCTCTAAATATTCAGGGTGCTGTTGCACTGCCCAAGAGGATTACTTTCGTTTTCAAGCCAGAACAGCTGCCATGGCACAGCTGCCTCCTTCCAGCTGCTGTTCCCTGCTCCCAGAGCACTACACAAGGTCCTTCCAGCCTAACGAGCCCTGCATTTCCCTCTAATTAGCCCGCTGTTCTGACTTGCCCAGGAGCAGGGCAGCACAGAATCGTGCTGGGCGAGACGTCCCTGCTAACAGCTGCCAGAATCTGGCACTGCTCCTCCCTATCTAAGCTCAAGTCTCCCAGAAAACTCTCCACAGGAAATTCGAGGATGTCACCTGGAGGCAGTGCCTGTCCTTGGCACAAAAGTGCTCCACGGACCCATCCTGACATCCCATCCACACCACAGCCCACCCACCCTCAGCCTCACTCTGGAAGAGGTGATGAGCACCTCAGTTTTCTTCACTGAGCTGCCTGTGGGGGAGAGACAGCCAGGCAAGCAGCCTGACTAACAGCCTGGGGGTACACTGGAGAGAAGTTCTCTTCACTTGATTACTCAAAATTAACTTGCCAGAAGGAACTGGCCTCCCTCTGTAACATGGCCCACCCTGGACCTGCTTTTTGCCAGTGTAGCTCCATACATCCCACAGGACACCCTGTGTTAGAGACTCTTGTGCCTGAGCCCTACCTGTTGATCTGGGCAGCAGCAGCACGTTGATCAGAGAGCATCAGGCTCTCACTGAAACATATTTCTAGCAGAAATGAATTTAGTAGAAGTGAATTTTACATGGACAGATAGAACAAGGGGGAATTGCTTCAAACTAAACAAAAGGAGAATAGATTAGATATCAGCAGGAAATTCTTCCTTGTGAGGGTGGTGAGGCCCCGGCACAGGTTTCCCAGAGAGGTGGTGGCTGTCCTATCCCTGGAAGTGTTCAAAGCCAGGTTGGACGGGGCTTGTAGTAACCTGGTCTAGTGGAAAGTGTCCCTGCCCATGGCAGGGGGTAGAACAGGATGAGCTTTAAGGTCTCTTCTAACCCAGTCCATGCCGTGATTCTCTGAACGAGGGGAGCAGCCCCAGCGGGCAGGAGCAGGGCCCAGCTCAGCGCAAGGTGCTGCTGGCAGGGACCGTCCCACGGCCGAGGAGGAGAGGCCAAGGGCTGCAGCAGGGATGGAGCCGGCTCGCACCGCTGCCGGCTGGGCACTGACTCAGTCCCACGCTCAGTTTTTCCCCCACGAGTGCCCCGTGCCCCGGCCCCTCTCCACGCCGGGTCCCGACAGGTTCTGCTTTCCCAGCCTGCGGGAGCCCGGAACGACCGACCCCGACGGCCCCCGCCCAGCCCCGGGGCAAGAACGCGGTTAAACACTATGGGAGAGGGAGGAAGGGAGGGGGGCGCAGACACGACCCCGACCCGCGGCCCCAGAGCTCTCCGTGCTCCCTCCCGTGCAGAGCGGTCCGGGACGGCGCAGACCCCCCCGCTGCCGGTGGCGGTACCCACCTGCCGGGCGCTGCCCGCCGCGCCGGGGCCGGTACCGTTGAGCAGCGGGGTGGTCTCGCCCGCACGCCCGTCCTCGTCGTCGTCGCGGTCGCGGCCGGACCAGGACACCTTCTTGGCGACGTTGGCCATGCGGGGCGGCGGCGGCAGCTCCTCCACCGGGCCTGCCCCGCCGCTCGGTCATGTGACCGCCGCCACCGCCATCACGTGGCCGTCAGGGCGGCCGGGGGCGCCCCGAGGCACTATGGGAGTTGTAGTTCCGCCTGCGGCCCCGCGCCCGGCCTTGGGCGACCGCCCGGAGCGGTTGCGGTTGCGGGACGGAATGGAATGGGATAGGGTGGGATGGGCTGAGTGGGACCCCGGTGACGGCGGCCTGAGAGGGTGCGAGGCCGCCGCGAGGCTTTGCCCCACGCACACCCAGCCGGCAGCACGGCCCCGCTATCCCCAGGAATACGGGGCTCTGGGAACACGGGGCTCCGGGAACGGCCGGAGCCGGCGCCGCTCCAGCTCTCCAGGCACAGAATTCCGCAGAGCCGACGTTCGGGACCGAGTGCGCTTCGCCCGAGCCCCGTGGAGCAGCACAGCTCGGCCCAAAGCCCTACCCCGCTCAGGAGCCCCGCGGGCAGGGGCCGCGCACGGGACTCGCGGCAGCTGCTCCGGCAGTGCTGGCTCACCCCGGTCACGGGCTGTCCCGTGCTCCGCTTCCCCTGCTCTGACTCAGGGGCAGGGAAGGAGCAGCGTCACCCGCTCCGGCGGCCCGTGCTGAGCAGCTCCTGCCCGGCTGTGAGCGGCACCGAGCGTTACAGTGAATGAGCAGGACAGAAATAAATGGAATTTCTCTAATGTCCGGAGTATTTTAATAGGAACCATGGGCTGTACATCCTCTAGGAGCAGGCGACCTCTGGCTTTGGTCCCACCTCTGCCATACTGGCTGCCAAGACCCCTTTCCTTCCCCCCCCCTCCGGTGGTCCCGGTCCTGAGACGCCCTCCCTGCTGGGTGTCCCATCACCCTGGGAGGATTCAGCTCGTGTCGGGAGCGGCACCATGAGCCAGCCGTGACTGCTGGTAGCCGGCACGATTCCTGCCGTCAGCCTCGTCAAAGGCAGTGCTGGAGACAGGGACACGCCACCCTCCGCACCCCGCCCTGAAGGGAGGCATCGGCCAGCGTGAGGAGGGGGCCGCGGGGCAGGCCCCGCCCGGTCGCCATTCTGGCCACCTCCCCGGGCAGCAGAGCCCGTCTCCAGAGAGCGAAGCCAGCCAGGTGACCCACAAAAGCTTCTGCAGTGCCCAAGTCCGTGCTGGGGCCGTCCTGCTCCCAGCCCAGCACCAGCGAGCCACCAGCGGGAATTTCATAGCCCTGCTGGAAGCCGGAGCCGGCAGCGAGCAGCCTCCTGTCCGCGTAGAAGCGGTACTGGCCCTGGCCGGAGGACCAGGTGAGGCACAGGTGGTGCCATTTGCCATCCAGGAGCGGCATCACCGGGAGTTCCCGAAACTGCCCGTCCCCCACGATGAAAAGTGCAGAGCCAGGGCGATCCCGACCATGGCCATGCACGGCCAGCTCGCTGTGCCCGTCCTCGGCGGCGTAGGAGAGGAGAGCACCGAGGCGAGGGGCTGGGGTGGCCAGCCAGGCACAGAGTGACATCGCCCGCAGCCCCCGGTGTGGCCCCAGCCCAAGGACGGCGCTGTGCTCAGCGGACGTGTTGGGGAAGAGGAGGACGGCACCGGTGCGACAGGCGGGGGAGGTGGGCACCGGGGCGGGGGGGCCGTACCTACCNCTCCCGGCTGCCGGGGAGATGGCGGCTGCTCCTGGGGGACCGTGGTTACGGTGGAGAGCACCGGTGCCGTGGTCTGAGGTCCTGGTGCTGCATCACGAGGGGTCTCCTCATCCTCGCCGGTTGATCCACCAGGCCCGGCATCAGTCGGCAGCCAGTGCCCTTCCTCCTGCCCGCGTTGCTGCCACCGCCTCGTCTTCGGGCGCCGAGGGCTGGGGGTGCCGGGGACAGCCTGGCCCGGTGGCTCCTGCTCCAGCTGGCTGCCTCGGCTCCGGGCAGTGTCTGGCTGACCGTGCGGTTTGGTGCCAGCCTCCACCAGTGCAGCCGGTGGGTGGGTGAGCAGGCTGTGTGGTGGCCTTATGGCACCCACGGTCCCCTCCAGCCTCTTCAGCCTGCGGCGCAGCTGCCGGCCAGCGGTGGCCAGGCGGGCCAGCTCGGCACCCAGGGCGGCCCGGGCAGCGATGGCTGCCTCCGCCTGCTCGGCCAGTGCCTGGAAACGTCCATCGATGTTGTAGGAGATGTTGTAGTTGCTGGCGATGCTCTGGAGATGGTTCAGTGTCACCTCCTGGAGCCGGAGAAACTGCAAAGGAGTGGGATGACATGAATCCACGTGCACATGCCGGGCCCCTGCCCAACTCAAAATGCTGAGTGTCCCCCTGGCACACGCTGGTCAGCACCCCCTTACCGCCCCGGGCACCCACCTGCTCCTCCAGGCGCCGCAGCCGCAGGAGCAGGGGGCCGGGTCGGGCCGGGGGCCCCGGTGCCCGGGCCAGGCCGCCCTGCAGGGCGGCAGCGAGGATCAGGCAGAGGGGCAGTGCCATCCCCGCCATCCCGCTGCCGGACGCTTTCTGCCTGCGCGGCAAGGCCGCCCCTGGCCCCCGTGGTGCCCCCCCGGGCAGCTTCCATCATGATGAGATCTGCAGCCACCTCTAGCACGGCCCAGCACCGGGGCTCCCAGCGCCGAGGCCCCGGGCCAACGCTCCGCGGGGGCGGCTGGACCCGGCCCAGAGCTCCCCGGGCTCCGGCATCCCGGGGCAGGGGCCGGGCCGGGGGTTCTCGGCTGTGAGGTGGGGAAAGGTGTGGGGAGGCACATGGCTGGGATGCAGGGCAGGGTGGAGAGGCAGGGCAGTGCGGACAGGCAGGGCAGTGCGGGCAGGACAGGAGGGGTAGA